>CANTUR010000316.1:0-467652 GCA_947683625.1 Mallotus nudiflorus
TTATTAGTTAAAATTATAATTTATATTACACTAATTATAATTGATAATTTTACACATAAACTATTTTTTATTATATTAACTAATAAAAAATATATTATAATAAATTATTAACATATTATTTTTTAACGACTATATAATTTTAAAAAAATTTTAAAAATTTTAGATTCAATATCAAGTATTGATTTAAATTTCATAACTTTAAAGTTAATATTATAGTAAATAAAAATTATATAAGTATGAATATAATTTATTATATTTCATTTACTAAATAATAAATATGTCTTTTTATTAGTTAAAATTTTATTTTATATTATTTTTTCATTAATATATTTTAATTATTAAAATGTTTGAAGAACAATTAAAATATTCACTATTTATTATAAATATTTTTAAAATTTCTAGTATTATATATATTTGTAATATTATAATTTACCAAAAATAAATGATCTACATTTCAATTAGATAAAAATAAAAATATGTAGTTTTTAAAATTTTTAATAAATTTAATCGGATTATTTTAAAAAATTTTAAGGATTTAATTGTTAAAAATAAAATTATAAGGATTAAATAAAAAATAAAATTACAAGGACTAAATTAAAAAAATTTTAACTGTCATTATTTTTTGCCGCCAAATAAGGGCTTAATGTCAAATTTTTTAGAGTATGAGGGTGGATGTTTATAAAATTTATTACAGGGATTAAATGTAAAAAACATTGAGAATTAAGGCCTCATGATGGTTTTTTCATAAAAACAAAAAAAGGAGTTCCCTATTTTCCGTGGGCTTTAACGATGGCAAAGAAGAAATGCTTCAGTCCATAATTTTTTTTATTTTCTTAATGTGTTTCTAATTCTATTGAAACAAATATTTCATTTTCATTTTTATTCTCTCCCCATCAAATGATGTTATTATTTTGGAAAAGTACAAAAGTGATTCCATGATTTTAGAGTCTTAAATATGAAATTCATTTTATGACAATTTAAGTTATGTATTTTTACTGTTTGATAATTTTTAGTATATGAGGCTAACATTATTAAATGAGTAAAATAAATATATTAAAAATCATCAAACGACGACAAATACAAAACCTAAATTATCATAAAGAGTAAAACAAATACTTAAAATTGTAAAATATTAAAACTATTTTGTATTTTCCCTTAATTGTTTTTAATTGGATAGTATAATATGTCAGACTCATTTAACGACATTAGGTTTGTATATTAAAATTGTCAAATGGCAACAAATATAGAACCCAAATTATCATAAAATAAAATACATACTTAAAATTCTAAAATTATGAAACTACGGGTGGTTTTCTACACTTTCTCCTATTATTTTTACACATTAAAAAAATATAGTAATTGATATCATTTAGAATGTTCCTACCTAATTAGGGGTCCTCTACCCCCCTAAATAGGAACACATGGACAAAGGAGAAGACAAATCCATCCAAGGAACTACCTCAAAGAGGAATCCTAATTGAAGAAGGAACACTCTCTTACAAAGACTATGATTCACTGACCCACAAGGATTCTTATTCCTCCCAAGTTTGAGTATTGTTATATATGGCACCATATACCCCTCATAAGGGGACATCTCATTTCACACATATTCAAGTTATCTTTCCTCCGCCCGATTTCTATTCTCTAACTTAGGCATCGGAGTATTTATGGGGATTCCCCCCACCTCTCACCTTACCCTCTGCTCAGTGCTTTGCAGGACGTTCAGCCCAGGAGTCCCGAAAATTAGTTATCAAGTGGCGTCGTCTATGGGGACTCCTTGGGAAAGGCCATTCATTCACTTGCTAAGCTAAAGACACCTTCATCATGACTTCTAGCCCACCTCCAGTCCAAATTCCTGAGGTCGGCACCAATCCTTCTGCACCTATCCTCTTGACTGACCTTTCAAACCCTTTCCTAGCAATAATACCATTGCTCACCTTGCAGCTTGTTGGGGCCACATCCGGTCATGCACCTTTACTTCCGGAAAACACCCTAAGATACCCGTCCTTAGGCACAGATCTCCCATATTACGCTCCACTGCAGCACCATCGATCAATACCCTCAATACCTTTTCCAAGCCTACTAGAAACACCAACAATAACCACTCCAAACCTAAACACAGTAACCCAAACGCTTGGCCTTGACCAAGCAAGAAAAGAGGCCATGATAAAAAATATTCAGGCACAAATAACCTTGATGCAACAACAGCTAAGCGCTATAATACTGAGCGAGTATACTGAACCGGCTCTAAATAATGATAATGCAGCACCTCGACAAGCCCCAGGGACGAGCAAAGGGAAGGGTAAAGCACCAGAAGGGGAGTGTAGTTCATCCATCCCAGCTCTCGATGATTCAAAATTAGCACAGAAGGTTGAGGAAGCAATGAACAAAGCCCGGACTAAACCTAGAAAGGAAGAAGAATGGGTGATGGATAGCAGAACTCCGTTTGTCAGTAGAATAATTCAAACAGAGATTCTTAGTAAGTTCAGAATCCCACAGTTTGATCAGTACGATGGAACAGGAGACCCTATTAGTCATATATCTGCTTTCCGGACAAAGATGCTGCTCCAGAATGTGAACGATGGAATCATGTGCAGAGTCTTCCCAAGTACACTCACAAAGAGCGCCCAAAAATGGTTTCATCAACTCCCGGAGAATTCTGTCACTTCTTTTGAGGATCTAGCTGAGAAGTTCCGTATTAGATTTATCACCAATATCCCTCCTGCAAAAACCATCAACGACCTCCAGATGTGCTGGCAGGAGGCTGATGAATCTCTACGAAGTTACTTTGACCGTTTCAATAAAATAGCTATGAAGATTGAGCACCTCGTTGATGAAGTTGCCATAGAAGCTTTGAAAAATGGCACCAGACTTGGAAAGCTAAAAGACAAATTGATGACTAAAGAACTGAGTACCTTTGCAGAGGCAATGGCGATAGCGATTCGGATGATAAAGATGGACGAAGACAGGAGGATGCGTCGGGAAGAAGACAGGCCATCGACTAAGGATGAATGGCCAAAGCAGAGACGAGTAAGCTTCCCAAAAATGAATTTCAGAGCTCCGACAGATAGATTTGATAGGGAAGCAGATAGATATACACCCCTGAACACTTCTCGATCCAGGATCCTCATGTGGGTCAGGCAGAATGGAGTGGAAATTACACCGGCCAAAAGAATCAGCCCAAGCCGGAGATTTACTCGTCATAGAAGCCAATACTGCGAGTACCACAGAGAGTACGGCCATAACACAGAAGGCTTTAGAGAACTGAAGAGTGCCATAGAAAAACTAGTGCAGTGGGGAAAACTTGATAATTTCACTGACGCACTGAGGAGACGAGGAAACACGAAAAACTATGACCGTGACAAAGCTGAGGCAAAGAAAGCTAGGAAAGAACCGATTGGAACGATCAACATGATTGTAGGAGGAGAAAACACCGGGAAACGGTTAAAACGCAGTAGAGGAGGAAAAATGAAACCCGGTAAAAGTGACAACATTTTTAACTTGGAAGACAATTTGTATATACATCACCCTCACAGTGATGCCCTGGTGATAACCGGATGCATAAATAAGTATCAGGTCAAAAGACTATTGGTCGATAATGGGAGTGCTATCAATGTTTTATCTTGGAATGCGTACAAAGCTATGGGCGGCTCCATCACCAACTTAACAGCCATCCAGAACCCCATCACTAGCTTTTGTGGGGGAACGGTTCAACCAATGGGGATTGTCAATCTGGATCTATAATTCGGAAACCAAGAGGATGAGGAAACAAAAATTGTCCGGACTCCATTCAACGTGGTAGACATACCACTAGCCTATAATGGGATAATAGGATGACCGGTACTTTATGAAGCAGATGCAGTCACCAGCATCCGGTAATTAATCATGAAAATTTCAGTCAAGATGGGGACCCTTACTATCAGGGGAGATCAGCAAATGGCCAGACAATGCTATCAGATAACCATGAAATCTTTGGTGGAGGCTTTTCATTTAGAAGCATGGGAAGTTGAGAAGCAAGGTGTTGATCCACAACCGGTGGAAGACACGGAGGCATTGCGAATCAGTGGAGGAAAATCTATGAAAATTGGTAATGCCCTTGATCAAGACATCAAAGACACATTAAGGGACGTCCTTATTAGACACTCAGAAGATTTTTCTTCTCAAGCCTTCGAGATCATCGGCGTGGACCCGCGGGTTGCCTGTCACTACCTAAACATCAAACCAGGGGCCAAGCCAGTGAGCACAGAAGAAAAGAACTTTCGCCTACAAAAGATAAAAGATCATTGTCGAGGAAACATCGAAGCTATTAGCAGCCAGATTCATTAAAGAGGTTACTCACCCGGACTGGGTAGCCAATGTAGTACTTGTTAAAAAAGCAAACGGGAAGTATAGAATGTGTGTAGACTACACCGACCTCAACTGAGCATGCCCTAAAGATAGCTACTCCGTTACCAACGATTGATCAGCTCGTCGATTCCACCGCTAGCCATGGCTTATAAAGCTTCATAAATGCTACCCAAGGTTATCACCAGATCCCCATAAAGAAAGAAGACCAAGAGAAAACGTCTTTCGTCACACACGAAGGGCTGTACTGCTACAAGGTGATGCCCTTCGGACTGAAAAATGCCGAAGCCACATACCAAAGAATGATGAACCAAGTCCTTCAGAGCTAGATTGGAACCAGTGTGGAGGTATATGTGGATGACATCATCATCAAAAGTAAGCACTCTGAGCACCACCCAGTAGACGTGGATCAAGTCCTCAAATTACTAAGCCAATCTAGGATCAAGTTGAATCCTAATAAATGCATCTTCGAAGTCCAGGCCGACAAGTTCTTGGGGTTCATGATTTCTCACTGAGGCATTGAAGCCAACCCAGAAAAGATGGAAGCCATACTCAACATGGCAGCACCGAAGAGCATCTGTGATATACAAAAGCTAAATGGTAGAATAACCTCACTGGGGCGTTTTATTTCTTGCTCAGCTAGGCGATGTCTACCATTGTTCCGAGCTCTCAAAAGTTCCGGTAAATTCCAGTGGTCCGCTGATTGCCAAGCAGCATTTGAAGAAATTAAAAGATTCTTATCTTCCCCACCATTAATCAACCGTCCGATACTGAACGAGACCTTATATTTATACCTCTTTATTGGCCGAGAATGCATCGCTTCAGTATTGGTAAGGGAAGAGGGAAGCCAACAAAGCCCTATCTACTATGTCAACAAGATGCTCCGAGGACCTGAAGTCCGATACCCCATGCTGGAAAAGTTAGCCTTAGTTATGGTCCATGCTTCTCGAAAGCTTCAGCACTACTTCCAAGCTCACCATATCGTAGTTCGGTCCCATTTGCCACTACGAAAAATATTACAGAGACCAGAGACTTCAGGTAGGCTGGTGTAATGGTCGGTCTTACTCGGCGAGTTCGATATTGATTACAAGCCTCGACAGCAGATGAAAGCCCAGGCCTTAGCAGATTTTGTACAAGAAATGGCCCCGAAAGATGTAACCTTGACCAAGATACCATAATGGAAACTCTATGTTGATGGAGCATCCTCAGCTCATAGTTCCGATGCGGGAATAATCCTCAGGAGACCGCATAAAGTTCATAACCAGTACGCAGTCCGCATAGAGTATAATGCCACCAACAATGCAGCTGAATACGAAGCACTCATTACAGGGTTGAAACTAGCCGCGGAAGTCAGGGTTGAACACTTCATTATACACTCGGATTCCCAACTAGTAGTCAACCAAGTCAGTGGAGCATTTCAAGTCAAAGATGCTTGCATCGCCAAGTACGTAGACAAAGCCAGGCAACTTTTGCAACACATCGAGCAAGACGGAGGCCAATGGAATATCCTCCAGATTCCTAGAGAAGACAACAATGAGGCCGATTACCTTGCTAAATCTACAGCCGAGAACAGTCAAGCATTTAGGGATATGAATTTCACCGAATCACTCACCAATCCCAGCACAGAGGACACTGAAGTTTTCAAAACATAAGTAGTCTCGGAATGGATACAGCCCATCATCCAATATCTTGAGCATGGCACACTTCCAGAAGATAAGCTACAAGCTCGGAAGCTCAAAGCCAAAGCAGCCCACTATTCTGTCCACCGAGGGGAGCTCTACCGAAAATCCCTCTCGTACCCCTGGTCAAAGTATGTTTCCCTAGAGGAGGGAAATTACATACTAAGAGAAATCCATGAAGGAATCTGTGGTGCACATGAGTCCCATTATTCGCTCACTAGAAAGGCCTTGCTCCAGGGGTACTACTGGCCCACCATGTCCAAAGATGCCCAGCAGCTAACACAATCATGTCACCAGTGCCAGCACTATGCCCAACTTAGCCATAAATCTTCTCGGCCTCTGCATCCCATTGGCAGCCCATGGCCTTTCGCCATGTGGGGGATGGACATCCTGGGTCCTTTTCCTCCATCTACCTTATAGAAAAAGTTCTTAATCGTGGCCATTGACCATTTCATGAAATGGGTAGAAGCAGAAGCAGTCCCAACCATCACAGAAGCCCGGATACAACACTTTCTCTGGAAGGAGATCATTTTCAGATTCGGCATCCCCCACACTTTAATTACAGACAACGACAAACAGTTCGACAACCATAAATTTAGAAGTTTTTGCTCGGACCTTGGCATAAAATTGCGCTTCACCTCAGTAGCTCACCCGCAGATGAACAGACAAACTGAGGTCACTAACAGAATCCTCATGCAAAGGTTGAAGGAAAGACTCGACGATAAGAAAGGGAACTGGGTCGAAGAGCTGAACAATGTAATCTGGGCCTACAGAACCACACCCCGATCATCTACTGGCGAAACACCATTCAGACTAACTTACGGCATGGATGCAGTAATTCCAGTGGAGGTTGGGTCCCCAAGTTACCGGGTAAGCCAAGACCTCGACCACGCCGTCAATAACGTCAACGCACGGATATGCCTTGACATACTAGAGGAACGAAGTGAACAAGCGGCAGCAATGGCAGAGGCACATTGGCAAAGGATAACCCGGTGCCACCATCTGCGTAAACCAACAGAGAATTTCAGGATAGGTGACTGGGCACTTAGAAGAGCAGATATTGGCAAAGGGACCTCGGGTACCTGCAAGTTAGGCCCGAATTGGGAAGGCCCGTATCAGATCTCAGAATGCACAACAAAGGGGGCGTATAAACTAAGAGAAAGAGGAGGTAGAGAACTACCGAGGTTCTGGAACTCAGACTCCCTCAGGAAATATTATCAGTGATCTTGTACTCAAGCACACAATTTGATTCAATAAAAAATATATTTATTAATAAAGAAGGTCTTTACACATGATTGGTTAAAAAAAAAAGAGATACACATAAACCTATACATATCTACTCTAGTATCTCCACACCCAGACCCCCTGTCCCAGAAACTAAGGGGGAAGCATCATTGGTAGCCTCTGGATGCTCGTCAGACCTAGCTGTAGCAGCGGCCTCTTCAAACTCCCTCACAGACAAGGAACTGGCCTTTCGACAGGCATCATCCTCTGCAGTAAGCCTGGCCAGATCGGCTAGGGTTATCGAATCTAAGGCCCCCAAATCCAATCCTGAGTCTTGAGAGAGCAAGATCCTTTTGCACTCAACCATGTACGCCTTGAGAAACCCCCCTACCATGCTTTGATATGTCTTCTTATCATTGGCATGAGATTTCTCAAGCTCCGCCAGCCTCTCCTGAAGTTCAGCAATCTGAAGATCCTGCTCCTCGATCCTCCTTGTCAGCTGGGCCTGGCTATATTCCAGTTCAAAAACCTTTTTCTGATTCTCCTCCATGTCAGATTTGGCCTCCGCGTATCTTGTCTGGCAGTGCTCCAAAGCTGCCTTGGCGCTATCCAGTTTTTTTCTCAAAATCTATAGCGATCGTCCCCACCTCAGTTTCCTTTAAGCTGTACTGGCTCTTCAAGTAGAAGTACTGATCCTTCGCTAGCAGCAAGGCCTGAGTCATCTACTAAAAACAACCAAGCAACTTAGCCAAAATTCCACTACAACAGTTATATCAAGTACCAGAAACTCCCTTACCTCCAGTAACTGGCCGATCATAGAATCGAGCAATCCGTCCGGTCCTTCGTCCGACCAACACTACATGTCTCCGGGTAACCGCAGCGACTCGGCGTACTAGTCCCGTACTTGATTGTTGGAGATGCTCGGGGGCTTCATCTTTTTCAATATCCAGCCCCGCATATCCAGACAACCAGATAACCGGGGACGTTGGACGTAAATCTCTTCGTCCAGCCCCTCTGCATCTGACTCTGCTTCGATCAGTCACTTTTTTCGTCGATCGACTCGCTCCGGCCACTCACTTTCCACTGTTGTTTTGCCCTTAGGGTCAGTAAGAATAGCCTCTGGAGTAGGGGGAGCCTCAGTTTCCGGGGAAGGATCATTCCGGCCCTCCTCCATTGCAGTTGGCTCATCTACTAGTGAAATCCCGCCCGCAAAATCAAAAAAGTCAGCCATTTACAAATGGAAAGATAAGACTAGTCAGACAAAATAAAAATCAAAACAGAAATCATACCAGGGAAATGGTCGCGACTCGGACAGACTCTCCATAAATACCTCCGGGATGCATCCTCTGCGGATCGAGCTTCAGCGAGTCCATCTAGATGTAGTCGCAAAACTAATTCCGTATCCGGATCGAAAAGTTTCGCTGGACGAGTCACCTTATGACACTCGTTCGACCATATCCTCCGGACATCCAGGAAGTTCGATTGATGCTCCACAACAAAAAAATGGTATCTTCACTTCTTATGAAGATCCGGAAGTTTAACAAAAAGTGAATGGTTGGGTACGGCTGAAAGGGAGAACATCAGCTCTCCCTTCTTCCTAGTCAGCCTATATAAATACCGGAGGACGTCTAGATTGGGAACCCTACCCTCCTCATGCATCAGTTGGATGAACTCGGTCAGTATCCTATAACTATTCGGATGAAGCTGATCGGGCGCAATGTTATTTCTATTAAGAAAGTCCTTGACAAAGGGATCTAAGGGAAATTTCAGACCCCCCTCTAATTGGTCGAAATACACCACTAATGTACTTAGCCCCAATAAAGGGGTATGGGCCCAAAACCTTCTATCTATAGTGTGAAGGGCATAATCGACGGGGATGCAGAACCGTCGCCGATACCACCCTAGCAATTCACTATCTACATTGGACACGAAAAGGTCAGAGCTAATCTCTTCCCGAGGAGCTATAGTAAAAAAGGGAACGAAAACCAAACGACAAAAAAGGGGCAAAAAAGTGGAGGAAGAAATGATGAAAAGAATCACCTGGTAACCTCAAGCGAGAGTTATGGCAGGAAGGAATAAAAATGGTGGATGCAATAGAAACGTAGCAAAAACAGAATGAAAGAGTGAAGAAAGCAAAATGAGCCAGTTAGCAAGCGCAGCAGTATTTATAAAGGCACGGAAAGACCTGGAAGCACACCATTAACTGCCCTCATTATTACTGCGCTCCTCCCTAGACCACCAAGGGCCTGTTGGGAATAAAATAACCCATTAGGCGAAGAGTCACAATGACGGCTATACGAACATTTCGCTTACTGACATACGAAACGACGCATCAATCACGTGATCTCAATAGTTGAAATGGAATCACCTCGTGTTGGCCCACCCACATTTTCGAGTGGGCCGCTCCATCAAGCAAGTTGAGAGACGTTTTCAAGCATCACTCCCAGCCCATTCTTCACAAAAAGTCCAGTGACTGAAGCTGGCACCCTCAGGTCACTTCCGTAGTACTGAGGTTTCGAGCATGTAAGCCTCGCGCCCTTGTACCGAGCATCTAAGTCTCGTTCACACAAAGTCCAGTGATTGAAGCTGGCACCCTCAGGTCGCTTCCGTAGTACTGAGGTTCCGAGCATGTAAGCCTCACGCCCTTGTGCCGAGCATCTAAGTCTCGTTCACACAAAGTCCAGTGACTAAAGCTGGCACCCTCAGGTCGCTTTCGTAGTACTGAGGTTCCGAGCATGTAAGCCTCGCGCCCCTGTGCCGAGCATCTAAGTCTCGTTCACACAAAGTCCAATGACTAAAGCTGGCACCCTTAGGTTGCTTTCGTAGTATTGAGGTTCCGAGCATGTAAGCCTCGCGCCCCTGTGTCGAGCATCTAAGTCTCGTTCACACAAAGTCCATTGAAGCTGGCACCCTCAAGTCGCTTCCGTAGTACTGAGGTTCCGAGCATGTAAGCCTCACGCCCCTATGCCGAGCATCTAATTCTCGTTCACATAATGTCCAGTGACTGAAGCTGGCACCTTCAGGTCGCTTCCATAGTACTGAGGTTCCGAGCATGTAAGCCTCGTGCCCCTATGCCGAGCATCTAAGTCTCGTTCACACAAAGTCCAATGACTGAAGCTGGCACCCTCAGGTCGCTTTCGTAGTACTGAGGTTCCGAGCATGTAAGCCTCGCGCCCCTACCCGATCATCTAAGTCTCGTTCACACAAAGTCTAGTGATTGAAGCTGGCACCCTCAGGTCGCTTCCATAGTATTGAGGTTCCGAGCATGTAAGCCTTGCGCCCCTGTGCCGAGCACCTAAGTCTCGCTCACATAAAGTCCAGTGACTAAAGCTGGCACCCTCAGGTCGCTTCCGCAGTACTGAGGTTCCGAGCATGTAAGCCTTGCGCCCCTGTGCCAAGCATCTACAAATCCAGTAACGACTGGTTCTATCTTATTCCAAAACGGACGGGTTAATCTATTGCGTTGATCATACTCACTCATTAGGTACCCCGGTTCCACAGATTACAATTCGATGACGATCAACCAACATACTCGGCACCAAGCTCTGCTTATTGTGACTAAGGCTGGCCACCTCAGCTCACTTGCATTTTATCACCCATATAAAGGCATCTGCATCTTACTCGGACGCAACGGACATAAATATCCGCATAATCCGGGGGGGGGGGGACTCTTGATACCATCTAGAATGTTCCCACCTAATTAGGGGTCCTTTACCCCCTTAAATAGGAACACATGGATAAAGGAAAAGACAGATCCGTCCAAGGAACTACCTCAAAGAGGAATCCTAACTGAAGAAGGAACACTCTCCTACAAAGATTATGATTCACTAACCCATAAGGATTCTTATTCCTCCTAGGTTTGAGTATCGCTATATATGGCACCATATACCCCTTATAAGGGGACATCTCATTTCATACATATTCAAGCTATTTTTCCTCCGCCCGATTTCTATTCTCTAACTTAGGCATCAGAATGTTTGTGGAGATTCCCCCCGCCTCTCACCTTACCCTCTGCTCAGTATTTTGTAAGACATTCAACCCAGGAGTTCCGAAAATTAGTTATCAGTAATATAGAATTGCAATTGTGAGTATTATATTAAAATCGATAGGTGGGTCTAAAACAATATATAGTGTTAGTTGGGCATCAAAGTTTGCCTAATATTTTATATACACATATCAACAAATCTTTTTTTTTTTTTTAACGTAATATCAACAAATCATATTATTGTGTTTGATATCATCAATTCATATAATTGTGTTACATCTCACATATTGTTCATATCACACAAAATGATTTTCCTTTGTACCTAATCCAATGGCCAATAAGGAAATGCAAAATTTCACATTTTACATTTGTTTTATAAATATTTCTTTTGGGAACTTAACGTCAGAATTAATTTGTTGGCTTGAAAAATTTGTAAGTTAGCTTGAATGACGGTGGAATATGCGTTATTTGTTTATTTGTTCACCATATTAGTTTTATAATTTTACTTTTCTATCTTTTTAACCATAAAATCATTAAATTTCAATTAATTTGATTTGATTTAAATAAAATTATAAAAATAGTAAAAAAATTTTAATAATTAATTTAATATAATTACATATATTATAATTTAAATTCAAAAGATCGTTTAAATGATAATATCTCTTAGCAACTGTTAATTTATTATTACCAATGGTTGACTTGTTGGTAATATTATTTCACTCTTTTAAATATGTTTTAAATAACTAATTCTAAATGTAATTTTAAATAATTATTTTTAATAATGGATACATTTGGATAAGGGTTAAACAAGGTTAATTGTTACTTCTATAATACATTAACCTCATTTATTTTTATTTTGTAACTTCAAAATATACACTTTTAACTATTAATCTCATTAATAGTTAAACTCATTTTAATGTATTTCTATTAACTTATATTGGAGTAAGTTAAAGGTCTGTAAAAAAAAATTTCTTTCTTAAAAGTTAAGAACTTTTTATTTTATTTTTATTTTATCATATATCTTGTAATTGTTTTTTTTATTTTTTTTATATTAATAAGCTACAAATAAGATTTATAAAAAATATATAAAAATTAATTTACTATTTTTAATGATAATTTCATTATTTTTAAAATTAATTTTTATATCTTATGAAAACTTAATAATTTATTTATTTATTGATATTATTTTATACAATTTTTTAAATGATTTTACATTAACAGTTGATTCATTAATTTTATTTACCAAACGGGGTTAATAATTTAATTATTATATATATAACTATTACTCTTCTAATAATTACACTTGTAACTGTTACATCACATTTATTTAACCCCGATACAAACACACTTTAAAGATTGGATAATCTGAAATATTAGATAACATGTATAAAAATTTTCACAATGTTTAAAACTTTAGGTAAATATTTTTTTAGAAATGATATTTAGACAATCTTCTTATTGATTAATTTTTATGATTATACATAACAACTAGTCATATAATAATTTGAAATCATATATAAAAAAAAAAAAAATTTGTATCAATTTGAGGGTTAGTTCAATTGATAAAAAAGTACTTTTTTTTATTATCTACTAAAATTTATTTTGAAAAATTTATTCCTGAATATAATAGATCAATATAAAAATACATTTTTAAAATTATTCAATAAAATATAATTTCAATTAACGTGTAAATTGAATCGAAAACAAACCCGTATAAATGAAATTTACGTATGAATTTGATCATGAATAAGATACATAATAATGAGTTAACCACACAATTTTTATTTTTGAGCATGTAATTATTTTTTAAGAATTAAAAGTAAAAGATTTTTTTCTTTTTGGTTGGATTCAACAAATGATTAGTAGTGATTACATAAATCAAGATTTTCACCATATATATTTATATTTATATATAGAAAAAGGAAAAAAAAACCTTAGAAAACACGTCTTGTCAGGTTCCACTTTAGCAGAAAAAGGTAATAAAAATTCAAGAAAAAAAAAGAAAAAAAAAAAAGAAAAATGTTGATTATTAGCTTCTTTGTCCACATTTCTTGCAAACCATGCAACCGCAGCAGCAAGACCAACATCACTAGAACAAGGAAAGGGGTAAAGGGTATTTACATAGATAGATAGACGTGCAGAATTTGTCAAATATATGCTCAAAAAGATTCTTAATTGCTTTGTTTTTTTAGCATTTCTTTATATTTGTTTGTTCTTGTTGAATTTTCATTTATTTTCTGTTTATATTTACATAGATTACCGTGTAAAGGATCTATCTTTGAAGACATGGGAAGGTTGTTTGTGGTGACTCTTGAAGGGAAGATCTATAGTTGCAAGCACTGCAGAACCCATCTTGCTCTTTATGATGATATTGTTTCAAAGGTTTGTTCTTTTATCAGTTTTTAGTCTTTGATTTATTGAAAGTTCCTTGATTTGTGATCTTTTTGTGGATTTCTCATCTGGGTGTTATCGATTTGGTTTACTTTCCTGATTTGGCTTAGAAATTTGGTTGCTTTTTTGTGGGGTTGACTGCATATTTTGATGTGTTTGTGTTGATGGGGTCTTTAAGTTGGTTAACGATTAGGGGATCTTTTTGATGAAATGAAGAATCAAGGAAGATTTTTCTGATTAAAGGATGTGGAGTTCTTATTTTGGTTTTGTAGCATTTTTCATCAGGAGTAGTAATTGATTAGTTGGTGTTTGAATTTGATATGGATCAAGGCTCTGAATTTTAATTTATCAACTCCTCTTGCTGTAACTTGAAAAATGAGGATTAGATTATAGCTCCAGTTGAGGAAAATCCCTCCAGCTGGTAAATTGTGACCATCACGCTGTGTTCTTAGGTGCTTATAATCGGGATATTCAGAGAATCCCAATTTTGTACAATCTTTCATGGAAACTATGTGTTTCCCTTTATTGATTCCTGTTCATGATTGAGTCAATTGCTAACTGTGGTGTGTGGATGTCTTCTCTTTGAATTTTGTGCTTTTTGAACTGGTTTTTAGCTATGCAATGATAGTACTTCATGGGTTTTTTTTTTTTTCTCCAATTTATACAGGTGTAAGCGGTAAGTGTTTCTCCCTTTCCCTCACATAGTGTCTCTAAGAGAGTTTCTTGCTAAAGATTAATTTACATAGATGGATTATGGATTTGAAGTGAAGCCATATCATCTTCTGGAAATGGTTGATATTTATCTCAATACAAACAAACGATCTACTGAAAAAATATTTTACAATGTCCTCTAACTAATTAAAAGTGAGTTCTCACCATTGCACGGCTTAGTCCAGAACCATACCTAGATAAATGAACTGAGCTTGTGTGAAGTTTGGTCAATGTAAACTTCAAGTGTAAATGTACTTGTGTGTTAGGGTCATTTAGCATTTAGTGGATGGTGGCGAGACTACAATGCCAAACACTATTGAAGAAAAAAACTGACAAGTATCAGTAATGATGTTAAGCAGTTTTAAGCAATATGTAAACTTGGGGAGGATCTCATTAATGAAAAGTGAATGCCATTAGATGCTTTTATGGTTCAACTGGTGTTTTTTAGCATTTTATGCTTTGAAATTTATTGTCTTACTGCTTGTTTGACTTGCAAATTTCACAGTGCCTATTCGTTTATGTTGATGCTGCATGTTTGAGTTAATCATGGATCAGCCAGAGAAGGATTAAGTGAGAAGTTGCATGTGAGGAAGATTCCATAATCCAATAGCTTGAGGTTTTAGGTGAAATGAGGCATTTAACTGTTACATATTTGTCAATGCAATATCATCTTCTCATGAATGTAACAGATATGTTGATTTATTGTTGGAAACTGGAAATCTGAAGGCATAGACAACTCTAATGTGTGCTCTCAGCATTTCTCTTGGTTGGGGGGTCTTTGAACATCTCATGGTCGAGAATGGTGGTTTTATCTCTTCATTTGGTTTTGGTCCCCCCCAGCGATGGTGCAAGCTGTTGCAACTGAGAATAATGGACTCCTCCTGATCTGCATACGGCAGTTGCATTATTAGAGGTGCTTTGTCTAAGAAATAAAATTTGCAGATGGAATTCACATATGAAGGCAAATTCATTGTTGCAATTTATGTGCTTGATAGAGCTCAGAAGATACCAATCGAGGGACCATAACCCATTTTTTGTGCAAATATGTTGTCCAACTTTTTATTTTACCATGTTGATCTTAGTCTGTGTTAGTTCTGTTGGGGCACCTTGTCATTTATGCATGTTTGTGTATCACTGCATGTCTTTTGATGAAAATGGAATGGGCTTCAAGTCAGGTCTCATGCAATGGCATTCTGCATTTCCTTTGAGGCATTGAAGTGTTATACTGGATGTATTTTTGTTGATTCAACATTTTAGTAGGATGAACTTGATATTTTCTGAAAAAAGAATTTCAGTCATCTCTGATGCCTTTTCACTTTTCTCATACTGTCCAACAAATTTGTTTGGGCTTTTTATAGGAAGCAAGCATTCTGACTGTGTGTTTTGATTGTGTTCTTTCATTCAGTCCTTCCACTCCAGGCATGGGAAAGCTTATCTCTTCAGTAAGGTGTAAGTTTTTCTTGATTTTGGAACCTTTTTTGGTTGCATTCAACAAATGCATTTCCATCTAGCTCTGTCTGTCCAACAACCCTTAGACTTTTGCTGTGCCACAAGGTGCTTCTTGTTTTGTTTCAATGATTGCTCAAAGTTATATAATTCATTCTTTTAAGGATGGTTAATGTCCTGGAAATTTACATGTGAAGAATTTCTTAGCCAGTGTTTACCTGTGTTTAAAGATGTACTGTTATCATTTGCTGAGAGTGTGGAGTTTGGACTTCTATTTGGTGGGGTCTGAGCTGCGGGCCTAGATTAAGTTCAAGGGGTCTATTGAGTTTGATTAAAGTTTAAATTTTCAAAATTTTGGAGTAGCAAGCTACGGATATAGATATTGATATGAGAGAACCTGAGTCAAGTAATTTAGATATTTAATTTTAAAAGTTTCTCCATTTCTTGATGTTTAATTCTGGACAAACCTGGTGTGGTAGTTCCTGTTAGTATGAACATAATTCATGTCATGACGAAATGCCATAGCCTCTTAAAGCACGTATGAAGTGGGCTGAATATTATGCACATGTGAAAGGTGATCATTCTTTTCAGTTGTATGAATATCTGACCAGTTTTGAAGAGAATAGGAAACTACCTTTTAAAGCATCACTCTTTGTATCCTTATGTTATTTTAGTTAATATTTCTGAATACAACAAGAGAACTAAATGATGTGACATTGTAAGTTGCAGGGTTTGTATTTAGTGGGACATGTGGTGAACTAGGTTGGTCATTGGTTATCCAAAGATATGGTTTATAACCAACACGAGTTAAAAGACATTGTATATTCACAATTTTAGCTTCAATCATCTTCCCTTGTTTGACAGAGTTAATGTCTCCCTTGGAGAGAAAGAAGATAGATTGATGATGACTGGATTGCATACTGTTGCTGATATTTTCTGTGTTGGATGCGGATCGATTGTGGGTTGGAAATATGTAAGATTATTAGGCAGAGACTTGAAAAAAAAATCATAGATTATGAGTGTTTAATAGTTACCTATGGTTATTCGGATGATCTCTTTCAGGAAACTGCCCATGAAAAGAGCCAGAAGTACAAGGAAGGAAAATCTGTTCTTGAGCGGTCAGTAGAAAATAGATATTTTGAGGACGTTCCAATTCTAGATTGTGTGATCTTGTACATTAAGGTTACATATTTGTTTAGAAAAAGAATTGAAGGGCATATATGGATTTTGTTGTTGAGCAGGTTTAAGGTGTCTGGTCCTGATGGAAGCAGTTATTGGGTCAATCATGAAGCACATGTTGGTGGAAGTGATGCTGATGATGTTTGATATGATTACCCCTTGATCTGCAATTGTATATTCTTTCTCTTCTGTTGTTCTTATTTTAACTCTCTGTGAACTAGGATACCAGTATTCCTCATTTCAGCAGCTCCACCATATTGCTGCAAATAACATGATTCAAAACATTGGATTGTTGATTCTGATTTAAGCTAACTTTCAGTGTCTATGGTCAATCAATGTTAATAACCTCATTCCATTGTTTAATCTGTTATCTGATTTAACCTCATTCCATTGTTTCATCAGGCAACTGCTGCTCTTACAGTTAATTGATAATGTGGTTGGTTGGGGTAATAAAACTAGAAATCTCAACCCTTTTCTGCAAATTGGAAATCTTTTTAATCATAAGAATTTTTAGAAGGCCGAAAAATTTATAGAATGTGTTATTATAGTCTGATGCACGTGGTCTAGGGCAAATGGGGTTGGCAGGAATGTTATTGATAGAACTTATTATGGAGTTGTAGTAGCAGAGTTGTAGGAATTTATAAAAAGGGTTAAATTCTTTGTCACGACCTAAATCGGGGGCCATGATCGGGGTTAGGGAATGAGAATTCTTTCGAAACTGAAATCCATAATAAGTCTTAAAATAATATAAATATACAATAAATAAAATAAATATACCGTAATTAAAATTTCAATTTAATATGATAAAATAAAACTCCTTCATATCATGAAATGTATTTTAATCTGAATTAAAATCTTATATAACAAAAATAAAATAAAACCCACTACTGATACAAATAAAATACAACTATTACAGTTTTCTAGAGTACAATAATAAAATAATTAAATAGATAATTTACATAATAGAGTTAGGGTGAAAGAAATCCGATGGATAGATCTACTGCTGAGGTTTGAAGAAGAAAATTCTTCTGTAAAAAATATCAACGGAAGGGAGTCAAACCTCACTGAATGAAATAATATATATACATGCATTACTAAATGTCAAATGTAAATAATCATATATATATAATAAATATATATACAGACATGTACACAGATGCTGAAAATCACTTTATTTCACAATACTGAAAATATAAGCTTTTGAAGGATCAAATAAAACCCTAATGATCGTAACCTCAATTAACAGTAGAAAACACTCTAGCCATACTGGCTCACTTAATTCCAAATAAAATCACTTAATCCAACGGGAAAGTAGACTGACCCCGAGACACTAAGTCAACTGGGCTCTAGCAGTTTGACTGTCAATGTGATTGGCTCCGAGACACTTGGTCAATCGAGCTCCAGCAATAACACCATCAATCACATCACACATCAATCAAATCAATCAAGTCATGATCCGCAAATAAGATAGTAATTCAACATACAATCTATCGCACCGGTACGTACTCGGTCCTAATGCTGCCCACTAGGAAGCACGTTCTATCGATATCCTTTATTTTAAAAAATAAAACATACATTCGAAAATAAATAGTGTAAAATGACATTCAAAATGATCAAATAAACCATATATATACCTAAAATGAACTAAGTATATTTCAAGTATATATATGTAAAAATTAATTCAAACAAATCATGAAATATACTAAATTAAATCTATAACATACTTAAAAATAATTTAGGTATAATTCAAAAGTAAAACATGCATTTATTTCAAAATATTCCAAGAATATACTAAAAATATACCTAAAATATACTTAAGCATTTAATAAATAATTATGCAAAATTATACATTTAAAACATATAATTCTAAAACATGCAATCTAAACGCAATGTATATATAAAATAACAACTCACAAGGATGCGTTCCACGAGCCTGGTCCACTGGATCTCGGTCTCAACACAATTAAACAATAAAAACAATCATGAAATTAGAATACATCTAACTTAACTTCTAAAGACTTGATCTAGGATTACTCAACATAAATAGACAGAGAATTGTAATTAGACCCGATGTCACGTTTTACGAGAATTTTACCAAAAATTCGACAGAACCTCCTCTGTAAAACGAACATCTCTCTACTAAAAAGTAGAGCCGGTCCTGCAAGAAAAATTCACTTCGAATATAGAAATCCACACAACCTTTGATTGGGACCCCGAACTATAAAATTCCCCAACCGAAGTCCACAATTCACCAAAATTTACATAATATAATAAAATATTTTAAAAACCAAATATTACCATAAATACCCTCAAAATACCAAAATGAAGTATATTTAACATTAAAACACCAAAAATAATTATTTTTCCCAATAATTACTTAAAAACCCTAAATAATAATATAATATTATAAAAATAAAATTTTCTCAATAATTCAATATAATTTAATAAAAACTCACTTAACTAATCCAAATAGCTTAATTAGCCCAAATACATTTTAAAAATTACTAAAAATCCATTTTATTACAAAAATAGTATATAATATATTATTTAAAAATAATTTTCAAAAATTAGTATTAATTAGTTAAAAATAGTAAATAATTTGTAAAAAATCATTTTTATACCTCAAGTATTATTAAAACCAATTAAACATAATATTTAACTAAAATTATCACCAAATTACACAATTAACCCTAATATTAAAAAATTCACATAATATACTAATAATACTAAAAAATTCAATAAAAATTATATAAATACACAAAAATTATTTTATCAACATATATCTCAATAATATCAGCAAAAACATATAATTAACCAATTATTTCTAACAAAATATATATTTAACCAAAATTTTCAAAAATGACATAAACTAAAAATAATTATAAAAATTATATAAAAATCACAAAAATTATAAACTCAACTCTAAAATTAATAATAATTACCAATAACACCAAAAATCACAATTTCATAATTTATATAATTAATTTACGAAAATTAATAAAATAATAATAAAATATTCAAAAATTCACCAAAAATCAAATAAATTCTAAAAATAAAAAAATATATATAGATGTAGATTGAGCTTCTAGGAACAACATTTGTTAAGGAGGATTGACTGAATCAAGCTAAATCAACCTAAAAAAAATTGTGAACCTTAAAGCTCAAAACTAAAAATTCAAGAAAATGCAAAAATGGGTGGTTTAGAGCTTAAACCGAAGCTAGGATCGAGTTCACTGGAGCTTGAGGAGCTTAGGGACATCGAAAAAGCTCGAAATGGTGGCCGGACGAAGGAGAATGGCCGGAAGATCAACTCTCGGCTTCTCCTGCTACACGAGCTGCTGCCAGCGTCGGGGCGGAGCTGTTGGGGGAGCTGGAAGGCCAGACGGCACATCGACAGTAGGGAAATGGTGGTGATAGGTGATGGTGGCTGGTGGTTCGGGTGGGTTTCAGGGAAGATGAGTTTATGTGTGTGTGTTTTATTTTTAATGTATATATATATATATATATATATATATATATATATACTAATCTCCACACACATATATATTAATATATATACATATATACACACATCAATAACACACACATAAAATAATACTAACCCTAATATGTGTGTGTATATATATATATATATGTAATAACACATATATTAATCATGCAAATAATGTAATTTAATAATAATAATAATAATAATAACATCATTTTAAAAATAAAATAACATTAGTACTTAAATAATATTATTAAAATAATTCTTTTCAAAATAGTAAATATAACATAAATAAATTTCTAAAATGATAAGTTTTAAAATAAATATTTACATAGAAAATTATGATCAAATATAAAATAATAAATATTAACCACAACATAATAAAATAATCAATTATAACTTTAGATTTTATTAACACTGCATATCCTGTTTTAAAATAAAATAATTTAAAAACTAGGGTTATTATAGTCTCCCCCCTTGTAAGAATTCATCCCCGAATTCAAGAAAGAATAAACAAGAATCAAGGAGGAAAGAGGTACGGGTGAGAAGCTCGCATCTCAGCTTCAGTCTCCCAGGTATGCTCTTTTACGTTATTGTTGCACCACAACACCTTGACTATCGGAATTTACTTCGAACGCAACTGTCGAACTTGATAATCTACGATCGCAACAGGTTCTTCCACAAATGTTAGGTCTTCACTCACTTCCATGCTATCGGGCTGCAACACGTGTGAAGGGTTTGAAATATACTTCCTTAGCATCGAGATATGGAACACCGGATGCACTTGAGACATACTCGGAGGCAAAGCCAACCGATATGCAACAGTGCTAACTCTCTCCAGAATCTCGAACGGTCCTATATATCTCGGTGCTAGCTTACCCTTCTTGCCAAACCTCATAACACCCTTCATCGGAGAGACCTTTGGAAAAACATAGTCTCCTACCTGGAACTCCACATCTCTGCATCTCGGATTTGCATAGCTCTTTTATCTGCTAACTGCGATCTTTAGCCTTCTCTTGATTATGGCAACCTTCTCTGTAGCATCCTGAACCATCTCAGGTCCAGTCAAAGCTCTCTCCTCAATCTCATCCTAACTCAGAGGGGATCTACACTTTCTTCTATACAAAGCCTCGTATAGTGCCATTTCAATACTGCTATAGTAGCTGTTATTATATGTAAACTTTACAAGTGGCAAATAATCATCCCAGCTACCTCTTAAATCTAAAACACACATTCATAACATATCTTCCAGTGTCTGGATCGTCCTCTCAGATTGACCATCTGTCTGAGGATGAAAAACAGTACTGAAATCCAACCTAGTGCCCATCATTTCTTGCAACTTCTGCAAAAAATGAGAGGTAAACATTGAACCTCTATTTGACACAATGGACACAGGTACTCCATGAAGGTACATAATATGCTTCACATACAGTTTCGCCAATCTAGCTACAGAATAAGTGGCTTTCATAGGCAAGAAATGTGCAGACTTGGTCAACCTGTCCATAATTACCTAGATAGAATCGTATCCATCCTTGGAACGAGGTAAACCAACCATAAAATCCATAGCAATCTTTTCCCACTTCCACTCAGGAATAGGAAGAGGCTGAAGCTTCCCAGAAGGCTTCTGATGTTCAACTTTCACTTGTTGACACATTAGACACTTAGCAACATAATCAGCTACATCCTTCTTCAGTCCATCCCACCAGTATAAATCTCTGATATTGTGGTACATTTTAGTGACACCTGGATATACGCTGTAGGCTGTGGAATGTGCTTCCTTAAGGATCTCTTCTCTCAAATCATCCACATCAGGAACACACAATCTACCACTGATCCACAAAATGCCATCATCATCGATTGTGAAATTAGTGAATTTCCCTACTTGAACATTCTCTGCAAGCTCTTCTAGAATAACATCTCGGCTCTAAGCTGCCTTAATCCTATCTTTCAACATAGATCACACTTTTAACTGAGCTAGTAGTCCACCTGATCTACTCACCTTCATCATCAGACCTTGATCCACTAACTAATGCAACTCTTGGATCAACGGTCTCTTTTGTACACTAATATGAGCGAGACTACCTGAGGACTTCCTACTCAAGGCATCTGCTACCACATTAGTCTTGCCTGGATGATAAAGGATCTCACAGTCATAATCTTTCAATAATTCCAACCATCTCCTCTGCCTCAGATTCAGATCTCTCTGCTGGAAAATGTACTTAAGGCTCTTGTGATTAGTAAAAATCTCATAAGTCACCCTGTACAGATAATGTCTCCAGATTTTGAAAGCAAAGATCACTGTAACCATCTCTAGGTTGTGGGTAGGATAGTTCTGCTCATGCTTCTTCAACTACCTCGAAGCATAAGTTATCACCTTACCATTCTGCATCAACACACAACCTAGGCCAACTCTAGAGGCATCACAATACACGATGAACTTGTCTACTCCATTAGGCAAAGCTAAAACTAGAGCTGTGGTCAACTTCTCCTTCAATAACTGGAAACTATTCTCACAAGCTTCTGACCACTCAAATCTCACATTCTTCTGAGTCAAGTGAGTCATAGGAGCTGCAAATTTGAAAAAATCCTGTACAAACCTCCTATAGTACCCAACTAAATCTAGAAAACTATGAATCTCAGTAATCGAAGTCGGTCTAGGCCACTCAGACACTGCCTCAACCTTCTGTGGATCAACCTGGATACCCTCTTTAGATACCACATGTCTAAGAAATGCAACACTCTCCATCCAAAAATCACACTTCAAGAATTTAGCATAAAGTTGACACTCTCTTAGTGTCTGCAGTACAGTCCTCAAGTGATATACATGTTCTTCCATTCTCCTCGAATACACCAATATATCATCAATGAAGACTACCAAAAATTGATCCAAAAATGGTCTGAATACCCTATTCATCAGATCCATAAAAGTTGTTGGTGTGTTAGTCAAGCCGAAAGACATCACCAGAAACTCATAATGGCCATATCGAGTACGGAATGCCGTTTTAGGAACATCAGCTTTGCTGATCCGCAACTGATGATAACCCGACCTCAAATCAATCTTGGAAAAGAACTGTGCACCTTGTAGCTGATCAAACAAGTCATTTATCCTCAGGAGATGATACTTGTTCTTCACTGTCACCTTGTTTAGCTCTCTGTAGTCAATGCATAGTCTCAGGGTACCATCCTTCTTCCTCATAAATAGGACTGGTGCACCACTAGGAGAAACAATGGGTATAATAAAACACTTATCCAGCAATTCTTGCAACTGCTCCTTCAACTCTTTCAACTCTGCAGGAGCCATTATGTAGGGTGGTATAGAAATAGGGTTAGTGCTTGGAACCACATCTATATAGAACTCAATCTCTCTATGAGGAGGTAAACCTGACAACTCCTCAAGAAAAACATCAGGAAACTCATAGGCAACAAGAACATTTGTGAGTGACAACTTCTCCACTGAAGTATCCCTGACTAATGCCAAATAACCTTGATAACCCTTCCTCAGCAACTTCTTAGTCGTAATAGCGGAAATGAGATTCTGAGGTGCAAAACTCTTATCACCCACAAACTTAAATTCTTCTTCACCAGGAATTTTAAAAGTCACCTCTTTACTCCGACAATCTACCACGACATAGTACTGAGATAACTAATCCATACCCAGAATAACATCAAATTCCATCACATTCAACAACACCAAATCAGCGAGCAACTCTCTACCTTCTACAAGAACTAAACAACCAGAAAGAATGACATCGGTGTCTAAAGAATCGCTTAGAGGAGTGGCGATAGATAAAGGAAAAGCCATCCTCGAAGCTTACCAATAAGACTTGAAAGCAAAAACAGGAGAAACAAATGAATGTGTGGCACCCGGATCAAATAGAACCCATGCATCCAAGGAACAGATAGAAATAATACTTGCCACGACCGTATTAGATGCTTGAGCATCCTGCTGAGTGAGATAAAAAACTCTAGCCTGACCTCAACCTCCCTGCTGACTGGTAGAAGCCTGACCAACACCTTTGGCACCTCCTTTGGTACCTCTACATTGACCCTGCTGAGGGACAATCTGAGTAGAACTTTGATGTTATGCTGGAGGCAACTAAAAAGGAACTAGTGTTGCACTGGCAATCGACTGCTATGGAAATTGCAAAATTTATGGCTGCTAATAACCAGAATAGGGACATGATCTGAGAAAGTATCCCATCTGTCCATATCAAAAACAAGTCAGCGGTGTCATATAACACGGTCCCTAATGGACTCTACCACACATCTTACAAGCACGAGTAGTTGACCCAGAACTGTGACCACTGTTGCTACTTGAAGCACCTGACCCCAAGTCTGAATAGTTTGCGCTGACCTCCACAGCCATGTCTACTGCTCCGATGTACCATTTGTTGCTGTCTTTGGCTTTGCTGGGCTGGTCCTCTCTGTTGACTACTCGAACCAATCTAAAAACTTGAGTACATAGTAGTTTGAAATACACTTGACTGAATGCCCAACTGGTAATAATCAGGCATAGCTCCTTGCCTGACTAGCCTCAGCTAAATCTCCTTGGCTAACTCTATCACTGACTCTAGAGTAAGGCCTGCTATAGGCATACCAGTAAATGTAGAACCTAAACCAGTGACATAAGTAGTGATTGCGAAGTACTGATCTCGCATCAGATCCTCTGCATATCTATCGAGTTGAAGGAACTCTTTGGTATAGTCCTCAACAGATCTATCACCTCAGGTAATACTAGTCAGTCGAAGTTTGAAGCTTATACAAAGTGGCTCTGGGCAAAATCTCCTCATAAATCTCTCTCTAAACTATGCCCAGGTATTGTCATCATGTATGGCTGAATCATTTGGATGAACTAATCCAGGGCTGGTCCCTCTACCGACAACTCAACTATCATGATTCACTAGTACTCGATTTGAGCAGTCCGAGTCCTCATCTCGATCGCATGCAGAAAATCCAATGGATCAGACGTCCCATCGAAAGCTATCTTGCCGACTCTGGCATAAAACAATGCTGCCTCAGGGTTAGACATACCTTGCTGATAGGTAGGAGGTACTGGAATATCCTTATACTTGGCTCTACAAGTTCCTTGTCCTGTAGCTTTCTTTGCCTACGGCGACCTGCTGCTCCTCGAGGTCTACCTCTGCTATAACCTCTGCACCTAGCTGGTGGTTCATGAGGTAAAACCTCATCCTGGAAAGACTTATCATCCTCGGCCTCAACCACTGGTGGAGCGATAAGCGCTCGCCTCCTCATTCTGAAAAGACAAATAGAAGGATTCAGAAAAAATAGGCAACTAACAATAACGCAGAAAACTAAATCAAGGAATACTTATCAAGGCATTCTCGAACCTAATTAATTGCAGTAGTTTTAGAAGAAAACACGACACTAAAAACTAGCCATAACACAACAACTAAAGCCCTGATACAACTCCGCTCTGATACTAACTTTTTCACGACCCAAACCGGGGGCCATGACCGGTGCTAGGGAACATGAATTCTTTCGAATCTGGAACCCGTACCAAGCCTTAAAATAATATAAACATATAATAAATAAAATAAAATAAATATACCATAATTAAAATTTTAATTTAATATGATAAAATAAAACTCCTTCATATTATGAAATGTATTAATACAATATTCAGATTAAATATTTAAATTAAAATCTAATACAGCAAAAATAAAATAAAACCCACTACTGATACAAATATAACTACTGCAATTTTCTAGAGTACAATAATAAAATAATTAAGTAGATCATTTACATAATAGAGCTGGGGCGGAAGAAATCCGGCGGATAGGTCTGCTGCTGAGGTTTAAAGAAGAAGACTCTTCTGTAAAAAATATCAACGGAGGGGAGTCAAACCTTACTGAGTGAATTTTTATAATATATATACACGCATTACTAAATGTTAAATGCAAACAATCATACGTATATAATAAATATATATATAGGCATGTACACACAGATGCTGAAAATCACTTTATTTTATAATACTAAAAATATAGGCTTTTGAAGGATCAAATAAAACCCTAATGATTGCAACCTCAATTAATAGTAGAAAACACTCTAGCCATACTGGCTCACTTAATTCCAAATAAAATTACTTAATCCAATGGGACAGTAGACTGGCCTTATAGATTGCGGGGTTTAGTGCGTGTCCAAGATTTTAGCAACCATGAAACTGTTTAGGCTCAGGGCCTTAAAGAACACACTAACCACTATCACAAAGACATGGCATGGAGATGAGGAGTCGCCACCCAGGGTAATAACTGGGACAAATCGAAAAGGTGGTACTCGATTCTCTAAAAGAAAGCTAGCACCATAACCAGGAGATTCTGGATACGAAATACTAACTTCTCTTAGTCTCCTATTCATTTAGAATAATTTTATAAATGATTATTTCATCCTCTAATTATATACAATTTTATTAAACCCTAATTAACATCCATCTAACTCAAAAGGCAACAAGTCAATAAAATTACAAGTAAACATGCATAAAAAGGCAATGTCCCTATGTCTAAACTATGTTAATTTTATTTTATAAGTTAGCTAAGTCTACATATTATTTACAAATGAGAAATGGACTATAGGTGGACCTACATTTTTATTAATTAGTGAGTCTAGATCTATTTATTTTAATTTGTCTAAGGAATGGGCTTAAGTCTATTCAATTTTAAAAGAAAATCCAAATTAATGAGCCTAAGTCTAACTTGATCTTATTTTAAGTGAAATGTGGGCCTAGGTCTATTTATTTTAAAAGAAATGCAATTAAGTAGGTTGAACTAAGTCTAGACAAGTTTTAATTAACTAAGTGGGCCTAAAATTTAATTAAACTAATGGGCCTAAATTGATTTTAATTATTTAAAAACCTAAATCATTTTTAAGCCTACTTATTAAGTGGGTTAGACATAAACATGGGCATGGGGCTCAAAAGGATAAAAACATAAAAAAAAATCCCAAAACAAATAAAATACAAAAAAAAAAATGGATCAAATAAACATTACAACCAAGTTCAATTTTTGAATGAATTTTATCATAGGGGCTTACGTCGCAATTGTGCACAATTGCATCTTAAAATTGGGTGCTTACAGTTACCCCCCCTTTATCGTTGTTTGCTTGACAAATTGCGGCAAAAGCAATAGAAGCACACAATTTCGAAAGAAAGAAATCAGGACACTTGATTGTATCCTAAATGATAGATTGATACTTAAATTGTTGAGTAAGGTGTAGTGTTTGATAAGTCGCACTATATTTCTCATGGAACATCTAGTGGACTTTATGCAAATGAGTTTCACTATATTCCTTATGGGACATTTAGCGATGATAAATGAAAACCTGCTATAGTTCTTATGGAACGTCTAGCAATGATGAATTTTGTTATATTCCTTGTGGGACGTCTAGTGTAGTTGAATTGAATTTCGTTATATTCCCTGTGGGATGTCTAACGATGCACACTATATTCCCTGTAGGACGTCTAGTGTAGTTGAATTGAAATTCATTATTTTCCCTGTGGGACGTCTAACGATGTACAATATATTCCTTGTGGGGCGTCTAGTGTAGTTGAATTGAATTTCATTATATTCCCTATGGGACGTCTAACGATGCACACTATATTCCCTATGGGGCGTCTAGTGTAGTTGAATTGAATTTTGTTATATTCCCTCTGGGATGTCTAAAGATGCACACTATATTCCCTGTGGGACATTTAGTGTAGTTGAATTGAATTTTGTTATATTTCCTGTGGGACGTCTAACGATGCATACTATATTCCCTTTGGGATGTCTAGTGTAGATGAATTGAAATTTGCTATAGTTCCTATGGAATGTCTAGCAATGACGAATTTAAAAGTTTATGTCATAACTGCTATGCAGTACATAACATAATGAAAGTTATGACTACTGTGCAACATAAAACATAATCATTTGAAATTCATATCATAGCTACTATGCAGCATATGAATCCTTTGATTGAAATGATGCATGTAAAATACAAAAAATGAATTCTGTAATCTTGTTATGTATTCTGTACTTGACAAAAAATTCAGAATCACAGATTGATTATGCAGTCTTAATAATTCAATGAATTATTAATTTGATGAGTGTCATGATTAATTAGGAATGTATTCCTAATCTGAATGCAATAATGGACCAAATTGTAAGAAAGAAAAGATAGATAAAAAGTAAGTAAATTGGAAGGATTAAAATGGATATTCTTCATTTTATATATTCTTTCTCTTTTGTCGATCACTTCACTTCTCTTCTTATTCTTTTCTTCTTCTTCTTCTTTTTTCAATTGTTCTTGATTTTTCTTTTGTTGATTTCTTCACCATTTATTGTTCGATTTTACAATCTGTCTGATCCTATGGCCTCCTCGTCACAGGGACAACATGAAGGAGTTGAGACTTCAAAATGTCAAAGGATTCTACCTCTTTCATTTTCCTCAGAATAACCTGAAACTTCGTGAAGACTCAACAATCTTTCCTTTGACTCATTTACATACCCACAGGTGCAGAGATGTGGGTAATGAGGTAACTTTCCTTGCTTCTATTTATTTCTACAAAAATATTACCTGTATAATTAGTAATTAGAGTTAGTTTCAGAGCAGAGATTGACATTGACATGTATATTAGTCAGAAATTAATATGACAATGTATGATAAATTGAATTAACTCTGAAAATATGAAATTTGATTCCCGATTTTTCAGAATGGAGGATTGGATCCAAATTTTTTATCAGTCAAGTTAATGTCGATCGGCATAATAGATTGCTAATCGACAATCTGGAATGCCGATCGACATTCTAGATTACCGGTCGCAATCTACATTGCCGATTAAAAAAAGAATTTTTTTAAGGGGCAATTAATTAATTAACTAATCAAATCCTTCAATTTAAATTCTTTGATTAATTAATTAATCTTTCAATTAATTAATTATCATTTTCTTTTTGAAATTGAAATAGTGTCCTATGAAGTTCACGGGCAGTTTTAATCTAGCCCGGGAATTATTTCACGGATTGTCGGAGCAGGTGACACATCTGATTTGGGCTTTCAGATTTAGGCATTTCATTACTGCACTTCTGACTGTTCGAGGCCGGTCTGACCGTTATTCTTTATTTGTTTTGATCGAGCGATGGATGGATACTACCCACACTTTGCATACTCGTGTGGGTGAGCTGACCATTTCACCTATGAGTTTCTCTGTTATCACCAGGATTGCCTTTGGAGGATCCCTAGTTCCATTTGACATCAGCTATTGTAGTCTTCCAGAGCATGCACAGAGTCAGTATGTGCGAGATTTGATCAAGTTCGCCCCAACATGGAAGAATCGGAAGAACGTTCTTCTTTCATCATTAGTTAAGGGATTCATACACCTTCCTACTTCTACGCCTCGTCAGATGATTCATAAGGCAAGGTGTTTCCTTTTGATATTATTAGGCACGTCCCTCTTTTGTAAGATCGATCATGAGGTCAATATCACTTTGTTGGGTCCTCTTCGTGACTTGGATCGAGTTACCACACTAGATTAGGGATCTGTTGCACTCGTTTATATTTATTACAAATTGGACATTGTCTGTAGAGGTGCTATCACGATGTGTGGCTTTTGGCATGTCTTGCATGTATGTTCTCCTTCATTTGATCTTTATAGTCTTGCTCTTCTTTGCCTTTTTTTGATATGCTCTCTTTTTTCCAGGTCTAGAGCATAGAGATCGGGCTGATTTGAGGCTTTAACGCTATCAGTTCTGATAGAACCTTTCCTCTAATGATGAGATGGGGTTCTTCCTGCCCTTGCTAACAATAGGACTACTTTACAGACGTACCGTGATCAGTTGAACACTATCGAGTGGCACCTGATAAGGAAAAAGAGAATAAAATCATTAGTATGTTACAAATTAATAGAGATTAGAATTAATTTACATAAATTGCATATAACTTTGATTGGTTGGAGGGTATTAAGGACATCCATCGATATAATTTCATGGCGGCTGCAGCTCATTTAGAGCCTATGAGGATCCTGCTCTCTAGTTATGGCTATTTGATGTGGTATTTAGGGGAGCGAGTGTATCGCTGGTCTTTTGGCCCTTCTCGACATCACATTCCATATGAAGTCCCCTCCTCTATGCTCTGTAGCTTACATCTTACAGGTTCAGAGCTGAGGGATGCACTACAGGGATACACTGCCCTCAAATTTTCTTGAGCGTTCTCAACATTATCAGCAGTTTATCCGTGAGAATCTCTTGGAGCATGTTCCTATTGACGATGATGAGGTAATTTCTCGTTATTTCAGCTTCTGTTTCTAGAACCTATGAATTACTCCTTCTCTTTACAGTTTGAGGAGGTTCGCTCTCCTGTTGATGCGGATGAGGAGATTGAGATTGCTCCAAAGACTGAGGTTGTTCCAGAGACTAAGTTGTTCTTGATATTAAGAGCCCTGAGCCCAGACCTAGTCCTGGTCATCATGCTCAGCACGTTGGGTCTTGTCGCGATGGTGCTTTTATCGGTGCTACGCTTGGTGATGTCTCTCTTCTAAACAAGTCTATATTCTACTGGGCTCCCGCTATTCAAGCTCTAGTTGAGCAGCAGATGCAATTTGGTGATGCTCAGCTTCCTAACTTTTATCCACCAGATGCTTCTCATGTGAGTCTGTTTGCTTTATTTCTTGTATGGATATGTACACTTGACATTGATATTAATAAAATTTTACAAAACAGATTCCCCGAACACAGGCAGAGTATCTATACGGACTTGCCTCGTGTCAGAGATCATTTACGATGCAAGTTACAAATAGTTGGTGGGTAAGTGCCTTCACTGAGATAATGCAAATGTATGTATGTAATTTATATGATATGGTGTTTTTTGTGTATGCAGAGCTATTATAGCGATTTAAAGCGGGAGAATGAGATGCTTCGTCAATAGCTTGTAGACTTGGGCTTTGATCCGTATAGTGCTGGGACTTCATCTGTCAGATCTCCAAACACTTATCATCATGATGACCCTACCAGATGATGGAGCCCATGGCCTGATACCAGAGCACGAGATGAGTGATTTAGAGTTTCTGTATTCCTGACCTTTTTGCATTTCTATTTATAACTGCTCTCTATTGTACTGCTGTTTTTATTCCTGTACTGTCTCTAACACTGTTAGATAGAACTAAAACAGTGTTTGCATCTTAATGGATTTTTTTAATAAATAACTAATTAAAAAAGATAGTTAATGAACATTATCCTTTTTAATTAATTATCCATTTATCTTAATCCTTTCCCAAGATGGATAATATTGGATAAATAAATAATTAAAAGAATGGATTATCTTCCTAATTATTTATTTATCCCAGTCCTTCTCAGATTCTATCACCTTATCCACATCTTTCTTTGCTAGCAGAATCCTTTTCCTATATAAACTCATTTTCTTTCCCTATATAAGACCATATAAGGGGCATTCTCCTTCATATTTTACTCACTCATCATGACTCAAGCATCTCTCCAAATAATGAAGAAATTTCTTAAAAGTCTCAATGGCGATGACTGGAACAAGCTTCAACCTTTCCACATCAAATCCCTGAAATCTCTTCAGCATCTGACTATCGATAACAATCTCCTACACGCTGTTGCTACCTTCTGGGATATCAAGGACCATGTATTCAGGTTTAATGATTAGGAGCTTTGTCCATTGATCAAAGAGTTTGCTGCTATCCTGGGATGCACATTAGACTCAACTGCTATGATAGCCCTTATTGATTTGGAGATGCAGTTTCCTGGTATATTGGTTGCATTCTTTGATTTGCCCCCAGATGATATTTACGTGTATATGCATAACCCTGGGACCATTCATCTTTCTTCTTTGATCACCATCTATGGGACTCGGGACAAGAACACTGCTTCTTGGACTAGAACAATTGCTTTCTGTTTATATGCTCAATTTTTGCTAGTTTCTCATCATGGTGATGTCGATACATGCATTGTCAGTATTTTAAGGTGGAGCTAATCCTAAGGCAGTTATCCTTGTTGAGACCATCATTGGGCTCAACAATTTCAAGACTCATACAAGTTTTCTAAGGCAGTTTACTTCTTCTTCAGGTGTGCAATCAAACTTTTATTTTTATTTTATTTTTGCCCTAATTTTTGCCTAATCCGCCCTTTCAAGTTTTCAGCTTAGCAGGCTTGCCCTAACTTTTGCCTAAGCCGCCCTTTCGGGTTTTTAACTTAGCAGGCTTTTATTTTATTATTCTTAAACCATTTTTTTAAGATTTGGTTACAGGAAAAGCTAAGCTTGATTAATGTACCCCTCAATCCTTTGACTTATCAACCTCATCAGCTACAATCTCATTCTCTGAAAATGAAAGACAAACGTTCTATGGACTAATGGGTTGACTAGTTGAAGAAGATTTCAGATGCTGAGATCATATGGGTCTACCCTTGGTGGAGATTGAAGTTCATGAATATTGAGCTGTATGATCACTGTGTTCCTATTCCAGGGCTGCACTTCTCTACCTTTTTTACCCCTTTACGCCTTTGTCGTCAATATGGTCGCCCTCAATTCATCATTACTGTTTTAACTGACTTTAAAGGCTTTCCTTTGAGACAAGATTCTCTTGATAAGATTAGGAGCTTGTGGCTTTGTAGAGCCCTTGAACGGAACATACACCTGGATGCTGATGTTACTACTGATCTGATGATGATTACAAAACTTAGGTTGTTATCCAAAAGACAGAACCACCAAGCTTTGCTAAGTACAAGAGAACTCAAACTTTATATGAGTTCTCACAAAGGAAGAAACAATGACATCACTAGATAGAATGGTCTCATAGAGCTAGTTTTAGGCTTTTTTATGTTTTGTCATCCCTTCAACCACTTATGTTTAATAATAAAGAAAGATATGCAAAGTTTAACAAAACTTTAATTTCAATTTCATTCATTAATTAGGGCCAAAATGAGTACATTTAATACATCGCATGACATAACTCCTGTTATCAGCTAGTCCTCATGGATTTTCTAACTGAATATTTTTCACTAACATTTTATTCCTTAATTTTTGTCTGACTAGCCCTTTGTGGGTTTTCTAATCAGCGGGACCATTATTTTTTTATTTATTTCCCTAACTTTTGCCTGTCAACCCTTTGCGGGTTTTCTGAACAGCGGGAATGTCACGACCCAAAACAGGGGCCATGATCGCGCTAGGGAACGGGAATTCTTTCGAATCCGGAACCCATAGCAAGCTAAAAATAAAATAAAACATGCAATAATAACAATAATATATTATATGCAGCGGAAATAGAAATCATAAATATGATAGTAACATTTCCATCAACTGGATTTAAATCAAATCTCATCTCATATATATAAATCTTTCAATACAATCCAGTTTCAAATAATACAATATCTCATATAGATAAATACATGAAATCCCACAATTTAATTTATAACTACTGCAGTGTCTAGATTATATAAAAATAAGACTCAAGTAAGTAATTTACACAAAGAAGCCGGGCGGAAGAAATTCGGCGTATCGACCTACTACTGAGGTCTGAAGATGTTGACTCTCCTGAAAAATAGTCAACGGAGGGGAGTCAGACCTCACTGAGTGAATTACTATAATATATATACATGCATACTAAATGACAATGCATACAGTCAATAATACATATCTAATATGTATATATATACAGGCAAATTCACACAGATGCAGAAAATCATTTTTATATATTTTATTGAAAATCATAGTTTATGAAGGATCACATAGAACCCTAAGATATCGCAACCTCAGAAATAGTGTTAGACAACACTCTAGCCATACAGGCTTACTTATTCCAAAATATATCCGCTTAATCCATTTAGACAGTAGACTGGCCCCGAGACACTAAGTCAACCGAGCTCCAGCAGTCTGACTGCCAGTGTGATTGGCCCCGAGACAATTGGTCAACCGAGCTCCAGCAATCACACCTCCAAACCATATCTCACACATCAAATAATCATAATCAATCAATATCCACAAATAGTTAGTAGTATAGCCTAAATACTATAGGCGTACCGGTACGTACTCGGTCCTAGTGCTGCCCACTAGGTAGCACGTTCTATCGATATCCTTCATCAATAAATATAAAATATTCATTCACAAAAATAAATGATGCATGAAGTTCAATAAAATATCAACATAAACCATATATATACTAGAAATATACCAACAATAAACCAGGTATATTTCGAGTATATATATGTCAAATGAATTCAATCAAATTATAACTTAAGCTAGAAATATATTTAAAAACATTTTAAATATATTTTATTTACAAAATATGCATATAATTTAATAAATACCAAAAATAAACCAAAAATATACTTAAATACAAATCATATTATTTATGCATTTTAATCAAAATAAAACAAATATTTCTAAATCATGCATCCTAAATATATATATATAGTATAGTAACTCACCCTAGTGCGTTCTACGAGATGGGTCCGACGGGCCTGGTCCACTAGCCCTCGGTCTCGGCGCAACTAAACAAACAATAAATAACCGACATTAGAATAAACCTAACAGAAATCCTAGAATTCGATCTAGAGTATTAAACACAGAATTGATATTAGGGTTCGATCGGATATCACATTTTACGAGAATTCTACCAAAAATTTGGCAGAACCTCCCCTGTAAAACGGACATCTCTCTACTCAAAAGAGTAGAGCCGACCCTACAAGGAAATACACTTCGAAAAACTACACAGAGCACAATCAAAATCCCACGGTCGGACTCTAAACTACAGTCCACCGACCGGGGTCCACAATCACAGAATAATTCTGATAATACCAAAAATACCCTTAAATCACCAAAATACATTTTATAGGTAGAAATTACATAATTAACCTTTAAACACAGCAAAAACCGATAAAAACTCATTTTATTATAAAAATCGTATATTATATATATAATTGAAAATAATTCACGAAAAATAGTTTTAATTAGTTAAAAATACCAAATAATTTGTAGAAATCATTTTTATACCTTAAATAACTATTAAAACCAATTAAATTACATTTTTAGCCAATTTTGTGTAAAATTACCAAAATACCCCTATATATATAAATATACTAAAATTACTTCAAAAATTCACCAAAAATAGTATAATTATCCAAAATTAATTTTCTCAACATATTTATCAATAATATCAATAATTAAACTCAATTAACCAATTAATTTCAATTAAAAACACAATTAACCCTAATTTCCCAAATTTACATAAACTTCAATAATTCAAAATAAATACATAATAATTCATAAAAATTCCAAATAAATTCCTATAATTCATTTCAACACCTAATTTAACCATAAAACACAATTTCATAATTTAAATAATTAATTTCCCAAAATTAGAAAATAATATTAAAATATTCAAAAATACCCAAAAATCCAAAAAATCTCCAAAAATTCCACAAAAATTCACACGTGTAGATTAAGCTACTAGGATCAACATTTGTGAAGGGAGTTTTCATGAATCAATCAATTCGAAGCTCAAAAAAAATGAAAACCCTAATGTGACCGAATTGAGTTTTAGCTCAAACCTTAAAATCCACTTGATTTCAGGCCAAAAGAAGCTTAGAATTGGAATCACCGGAGCTCAAGGAGTCGATGAAGACTGGCGGTGCACGAAATGGTGGCCGGAATCGTCGTTGACGGTGAGAAGCTCAACTTGCTGCCATGGCGGATTCCGGGCGTTCCAGCGGGCTTCCGGTGGCCTGGTTACGTTGGAGGGGAAGAGGAAGGAAGGGGAAGAAGGTTGGCGGCAGCTGGTGGCGGCGAAGGGCGGTCCGACGTGCTGGAATGGGAGGCGCAGTGAGGGTAGGCGATCGGGAGAGAAGAAGGAGAGGGAGGGGGCAATTCGGTAATTTTCCAAAATCCTTTTGTTTTAATAATCTATATGTATATATATATACTTTATACTATATAATAAAATAATATTAAATTACACACATTAAATATACACCACACACATAAAATTTAATATTTTAATAATTTATACTAAATAAAAATAATTAAATAACAATAAAATAATTAATTAATTACTAAAATATTAGGGTAATAAATTAAACCCTAATTAAATAAATAATTGCACACATAGGCTTTATTTAGTAATTTAAAAATACATATGAGTTCATGCAAGTCCGAAAATATATTTAAAATAATTAATAATAAATTATTTACGTGAAAATTTCCCTGAAAATGAAAGTCTCGGGAAAATTTTACGTAAAGCACTGTAAATAATACACTAATTAAAAATAGGTTTTAAATACATATCAACTCGTAAAAATATCGTAATATATATATAAAAATTATTAACACTGCATATCCCGGTACAGTGTAAAAATATTTAAAAACACGGGATATTACAGGGAATGTCCTAACTTTTGTCTGTTTAGCCTTTTCAGGTTTTCTAGCTAGCAGACTTTATTTTCTTTATTATACTTTTATTTATATTTTTTTACAGGTAGTACTTCTTAAGGTGATCTAGATTAACAGGTTCCATAAACTCAGTCCCTTCAAGATCTGATATCTTACCAGCTCTTTTAGGTAAGATCGATTTGACCAAGTACGGTCCTTCCCAATTCAGTCTAAATTTACCTCTCGGATTGAACACCATAGCTCTTGACTATTTCAGCACCATATCTCCAGTTTTGATCTTCCCAGGCTTAACCTTCTTGTTGAACGCCCTTGCTATCCTTCTCTGATATATCTGAGTGTGAAATAAAACATCCATCCTTTTCTCGTCTGGAGATACTAGATGATCATATCTTTTCTGCGCCCATTCATTCTCAATTATTTTAGCCTCCATGACTACTCTTAAGGACTTAATCTCAGTTTCTATGGGCAAAACTGCCTCACAACCATATACCAATGAGAACTGTGTTTGGCCTGTGGTAGTTCGAGCTGTAGTCCTATATCCCCATAAGGTAAAAGGAAGATATTCAGACCAATCCTTATAGGTTTTAACCAATTTAGAAAGGATTTTCTTGACATTTTTATTAGCCGCTTCCACTACTCCATTAGTTAGAGGGCGATAAGGTGAAGATTTATGGTGCTCAATCCCATACTTTTGTAACAACTCTGCTGTTTCTGCTTGAAATTGAACCTTGTTATCTGTCACAATATGATGCGTAACCCCACATCTGCAGATAAGGCTCTTCTCAATGAACCGTGCCTTCTGTTTTGCTCTCACAGTGTTGAAAGATTCTGCCTCTACCCATCTTGAAAAGTAATCGATTGCCACCACTATATATTTATGCTCATTTGATGCTATCGGTCTTATTTCTCCTATGATATCAATTCCCCATGCTGCAAAGGGCCAAGGGGATGATAAACTATTCAGCACTATTGGAGGCATGTGACTAAGATTCCTGTGGATTTGACACTGATGGCATTGTCTTACTGTCCTAATACAATCCTTTTCCATAGTCATCCAGTAATACCCTTGTCTGAGTATCTTCTTAGCTAGAATTATCCCGTTCATATGAGAATCGTAAGCCCCTGCATGAATCTCTTGCATCACCTCTTTAGCTTCATCCTTTTTGAGACACCTGAGCTGTATCCCGTTCGGCATTCTTTTGTATAATACCCCATCATGATTTGCATAGTTATATGCAAGAACACGAAGAACATATCTTTCTTTTGAGGTCGCTTCATCTGGATAAATTCCTTCTTTAATAAATCTCTGGACATCATAAAATCAAGGCTTTTCTTCAGGCCCCATTTGAACATTCATAATCTGCTCACCCCTGTAACACGGTGCTCTAGACTTCATGATCACTAAAGGTTTTATGGCCAACCTAGTTGCACTATCCCACATCGAAAAGAGTGTTGCTAGTGCGTCCGCCATCTGATTATCATCTCTGGATAGATGAATAAAGAGACATTTGATGAAATTCTTCATTGAGGCTTTCAAATAGCAGATATAAGGCTTTATCTTTTCCTCTTTTACTTCTCATTCTTCATTAGCCTGAATAATGACTAACATTGAATCTCCATAAACTAACAAATCTTTCACTCCAGTTGCCACGGCTGCCTCAACTCCATAAATATATGCTTCATACTCAGCCATGTTGTTTGTGACCTTGAAATCCAGTTTCTTTGCCATTGGTATAGTTTCTCCTTCTAGTGTAACAAGAATCACTCCCAATCCAACTCCTTTGTTGTTTACAACTCCATCGAAGTAAAGTTTCCACTCACAATGCTATACAACTGCTAAGTTCTCATCTGGAAACTCCAAATTCCACTGCTTTTCACCTTTGATCACATTCTGAGCTAAGAATTCTGCTATTGCTCTTCCTTTTATTACCTTTGTAGTAATTTACTCTATATCAAATTTAGTTAAAAGTACTAACCATCGAGAAATTTTTCCAATTAAAGCCAATGCTTGAAATAGATACCTTAGAGGGTCTATTCTTGAAATAGCTTGAACCCTATAAGATTGAAAATAGTGCCTTAATTTACCCGTAGTCCAAATCATGATTAAACATGTCTTTTCTACTAAATCATATTTTTCTTCGTACAGCTGAAACTTCTTGCTTAAGTAGTACAGTACGTGCTCTATTCCATTTGACCCTTCTTGTGCTAACATTGCCCCCATGGCATCCTCTTCTAAAGCCAAGTATAAAACTCATGGCTTACCCTGTCTAGGTGGTTTCAGAATAGGTGGATTAATAAGATACTCCTTGATCTTATCGAAAGCTTTCTGAAAATCATCATTCCACTTAATCGGCTGATCTTTCCTTAAGAGCTTAAAGATAGGATCACAAATGTTAGTGAGTTTTGCAATAAACCTACTAATATACTACAACCTGCCAAGGAATCCTCTTACTTCTTTCTCCGTCTTTGGTGCTGGCATTTCCTGGATGGCTTTCACTTTATCCGGATCCACTTTAATTCCTCAGTTGCTCACTATATGCCCTAATAGCTTCCCTGAAGTAACCCCAAAAATGCACTTCTTCGGGTTGAGTCTCAAGTTGTACCTCTCAATTTGGGCTAAGGACTTGTCTAAGGCTTCAAAGTGTCCTCCTTTTGTCTCTGATTTGATCATCATGTCATCCACATACACTTCAACCTCCTTATGCATCATATCATGGAAAAGTGCAGTAGCGGCTCTTTAATAAGTTGCACCTGCAGCTCTTTGGTAAGTTGCACCTGCATTCTTGTAATATCCTGTATTTTCAAATATTTAATACTGCATCGAGATATGCAGTGTTAATAATTTTTGTATATATTTATGATATTTCATGAGTTGCTATTTAATTAAAATTGATTTTTAATTGTTTTATATTATTTTAAGCACTTTACGTAAAATTTTCCCGGGACTTGCATTTTAGGGAAAATTGACATGTAAATTATTTATTATTAATTATTTTAAATAATTTTACGAACTTGCATGAACTCATATATATTTTTAAAGTACTAAATAACGTATATATGTGTATTTATTTATTTAACTAGGGTTTAATTAATTACCCTAATATTTTATTATTTATTAATTAGTTTTAATATTATTTAATTATTTTTAGTGTATAAATTATTAAAAATATTAAATTATATGTGTGTGGTGTATATTTAATGTGTGTGAGTTTATATTATTTTAATATATAGTGTAAAAGTATATATATATATATATACATATACATTTAATATTAAACAAAAAAATAAAGTTTGAGTTATTTACGAAAGTGCCATTGAAGCTTCTCCTTCTTCCCGATCGTCCCTCACGCGAATCCGGCCACTGTCACGCCGTTCTCATACCGTCGGTGTGCCTCCCGGCGTGCCACCTTCTTCCTCCAGCTGTTCCGCCACCAGTAGAGCCTATTTTCGGCGTCAGGACGCTCGTTTTGGCCGGAGAAGCCGAAACTTTTCTCACAGTCGTTCACGACGTTTCCGGCCACCATTTTCGACACCGCCGATCTCTTTCTTCTCCTTGAGCTCTGGTGAGTGTGATTTCAAGTTTTGTTTCACTTAAAATGGTCTCGATTTGCTTAGGTTTCGATTTTGGTAATTCGGCCATTTTAGGGTTCTTGATTTTTTTGAACTTCGAATTGATTGATTCATGAGAAATTCCTTCACAAATGTTGTTCCCCTTAGCTTAACCTACATGTGTGAATTTTTGTAGAATTTTTGGAATTTATTTTATTTTGATTTTTGGGTATTTTTGAATATTTTATTATTATTTTCTAATTTTCGAAAATTAATTAATTAAATTATGAAATTGTGTTTTATGGTAATTATAGGTGTTGAAATGAATTATAGAAATTTATTTGGAATTTTTATGAATTTCTATGTATTTATTTTGAATTTAATTAGTTTATGTAATTTTTGAAAAATAGGGTTAATTGTGTTTTTAATTGAAATTAATTATTTAATTGAGTTTATTTATTGATATTATTAATAAATATGTTGAGAAAATTAATTTTGTGCAACTATATTATTTTTGGTGAATTTTTGGATTAATTTTAGTATATTTATATATATAGGGGTATTTTGGTAATTTTACCCTAAATTGACTAAAAATGTAATTAAATTGGTTTTAATAGTTATTTAAGGTATAAAAATGATTTCTACAAATTATTTAGTATTTTTAATTAATTAAAACTATTTTTCGTAAATTATTTTCAATTATATATATAACATACGATTTTTCTAAATAAATGAGTTTTTATCGGTTTTTACTGTGTTTTAGGGTTAATTACGTAATTTCTACTTATAAAATGTATTTCTATGATATAAGGGTATTTTCGGTATTTCTATATTGTTCTGTGAATTGTGGACCCTGGTCGGTAAACTGTAATTTGGAGTCCGACCGAGGGGTTGTGGTTGTGATTCTGTATCTATTTTTTAAAGAGTGTTTCTTTGCAGGGCCGGCTCTACTCTTTGAGTATAGAGATGTCCGTTTTACAGGGGAGGTTCTGCTGGATTTTCGGTAGAATTCTCGTAAAATGTGATGTCCGGTATAACCCTAATTCTGATTCTGTGTACAATATTCTAGATTGAGTTTCTAGGATTTTCTGTTAGGTTTATTCTGATGTCTGTTATTTTTGTATGTTTAGTTGCGCTGAGATCGAGGCCTAGTAGACCAGGCCCATCGGACCCATCTCGAGGAACGCACTAAGTGTGAGTTGCTATTATATATATATATGCTTTAGGGTGCATGATTTTAGAAATATATGTTTTATTTTGATTAATTATGCATAAATAAATCAATTAGTATTTAAGTTTATTTTTAGTTTATATTCGGTATATTTTGCTATATTTTCAAATTATATGCATGTTTTATTAATAAATTATTCTTAAAATGTTTTTATGTATATCCTTGGTATATTCTTAGTTTATTTTGTAATTTAATTGGATTTATTTGATGTATATATACTCGAAATATACCTGATTTACTTTTGATATATTTTTAGTATATATATGGTTTATGTTGCTATTTTATTCAAATTCATGCATCATTTATTTATGAATGTATGCTTTATATTTTAATGAAGGATATCAATAGAACGTGATACCTAGTGGACAACACTAAGACCGAGTACGTACCGGTACGCTTATAGCATTTAGGCTATATTACTAGCCATTTGTGGATATTGATTGGATATGATTATTTGATGTGTGATATGATTTGGGAGTGTGATTGCTGGAGCTCGGTTGACCAAGTGTCTCGGGGCCAATCACACTGACAGTCAGACTGCTGGAGCTCGGTTGACTTAGTGTCTCGGGGCCAGTCTACTATCCAAATGGATCAAGTGATTATATTGGAATAAGTGAGCCTGTATGGCTAGAGTGTTGTCTAACACTGTTTGAGGTTGTGATTTTCTAGGGTTCTATTTGATCTTTCATAAACAGTGATTTTCAATAAATATATAAAATAATTTTATTGCATCTGTGTGTAATTGCTTGTATACATACATATTATATATATATTGTTGACTGTATGCATTGTCATTTAGTATGCATGTATATATATTATATTAATTCACTCAGTGAGGTCTGACTCCCCTCCGTTGACTATTTTTCAGGAGAGTCATCGTCTTCAGACCTCAGTAGTAGGCCTGTACGCCAGATTTCTTCCGCCCCGGCTTCTTTATATAAACTACTCACTTGAGTTTTATTTTTATAATCTAGACACTGCAGTAGTTGTAAATAAATTGTGGGTTTTATGTATTATATTTGTGTGAGTTATGTATTTTAAAAATTTGAACTGGATTGTATTAAAAGAGTTTATTTATATATGTTTGAGGATTTGATTTAAATCCCATGGTGGATTATTATTTTTATATTTATGATTTTATTCCGCTGCATAGTATTTTATTTAATTGTGTTATTATTATTACTATTGCATGTTTTATTTTATTTTAGGCTTGCTATGGGTTCCGGATTCGAAAGAATTCCCGTTCCCTAGCGCCGGTCATGGCCCCTGTTTTGGGTCGTGACAAAGTTTGTATCAGAGCAGAGTTCTGTGTCAAGGCTTAGTTGTTTGAGTTGTGGCCTTAGTTTTCAGAGTTGTGTTTTCTGTTGAACTACTGCAGTGAATTAGGTTTGAGTATGTCTTAATAAGTATTCCTTGCTTTAGTTTTCTGCGTTATTCTTCTGTTGTTTGTTTTGTTTGAATCGTTCTGTTGTCTTTTCAGAATGAGGAGGCGAACGCGTGTTGCTCCACCGATCGTTGAGGCCGAGGATGATGAGTCTTTTCAGGACGAGGTTTGACCTCCTGAGCAGCTAGTTAGACGTAGAGGTCGTGGTAGAGGTAGACCTCGAGGAGCGGCAGGTCGCCGTAGGCAGATAGAGATACAAGATAAGGAGCCTGTAGAGCCTAAGTTTGAGGATGTTCCTGTACCTCCAGTTGTTCAGCCTGTTCAGCCTGCCTATCAGCAGGGTATGTCTGACCCTGAGGCAGCTTTGTTCTATACCAGAGTTGGCAGGATTGCGTCTGATGGGACTTCCGATCTATTAGACTTCCTGCATGCGATTGAGACTCGGACTGCTCACACCGAGTATCAACGGATTATGATCGTCGAGCTGTCTGTCGAGGGACCAGCCCTAGACTGGTTTATTCAGATGATCCAGCCTTACATGATGACGATGACCTGGGCTCAATTCAGAGAGCGATTTATGAGGAGATTCTGTCCAGATCCTCTCCGTATGAGCTATCGTCTCCGGTTGACCAGCATTTCTCGTGGTGATCGATCTATAAAGGAGTACACCCGAGAGTTTCTCCGATTGGGTAGATATGCAGAGGATCTGATGCGAGACCAGTATTTCGTAGTCACTACCTATGTCACCAGATTAGGTTCAGCATTTGCTGGTATGCCTACAGCAGGCCTTACTCTAGAGTTTGTGATTGAGTTGGCCAAGGTGATTGAGCTGAGGCTAGTTAGGCAAGGAGCGATGCCTGATTATTACCAGCTGGGAGTTCAGTCGAGTGGATTGCAGGCTACTCCGTACTCGAGTTTTCATGTTGGTTCGAGTAGTCAGCAGAGAGGTCTGACTCAGTAGAGTCATAGGCAGCAGCAGCGAGTGCATCGGAGCAGTAGACATGGCCGTGGAGGTCAGCGTAGACCATTCAAATTCGGGTCAGGTGCTTTGAGCAGTAGCAGTGGTCATAGTTCTGGATCAGTTGCCAGTGTATGCCAGACCTGCGGTAGAGTCCATCAGGGACCGTGTTATCTGACACCACTGACATGCTTTAGATGCGGGCAGACAGGACATTTTGCTAGATCGTGTCCTTACTCCGGGTATCAGCAGCCACAGATTCCATGATTTCCACAGCAGTCGATTGCTAGTGTTGCACCTGTTCCATTTCAGTTACCTCCAGCCCAGCATCAGAGTTCCACTCAACTTATTCCACAGCAGGGTCGTGGTAGAGGTACTAGAGGAGGTGCCAGAGGTGTTGGTCAGGCTTCTACCAGTCAGCAGGGAGGTCGAGGATAGGCTAGAGTCTTCCACCTTACTCAGCAGGATGCTCAGGCATCCAATGCAGTCGTGGCAGGTATTGTTTCTATCTGTTACCTGGATGCATGGGTTCTGTTTGATCCGGGTGTCACGCATTCGTTTGTTTCACCTGTTTTTGCTTCCAAGTCTTGTTGGCAAGCTTCGAGGATGGCTTTTCCTTTGTCTGTTGCCACTCCTCTGAGCGATTCCTTGGACACTGATATTGTTCTTTCTGGTTGTCCAATTCTCGTGGGAGATAGAGAATTACCCGCTGATTTGATTATGTTGGATGTGATGGAGTTTGATGTTATTCTGGGAATGGATTGGATATCTCAACACTATGTCGTGGTAGATTGCAGGAATAAAGAGGTGACTTTCAAAATTCCTGATGAAGAAGATTTTAGTTTGTGGGTGATAGGAGTTCAGCACCTCAGAATCTTATTTCTGCTATTACGGCTAGGAAGTTGTTGAGGAAAGGTTGTTAGGGATATTTGGCATTAGTCAGGGATACTTCAGTGGAGAAGTTTTCACTCACGGATGTTCCTATTGCCTGTGAGTTTCCTGATGTTTTTCCTGAGGAGTTACTAGGGTTACCACCTCATAGAGAGATTGAATTCTGTATAGATGTGGTTCCAGGTACTACTCCTATATCTATGCCACCCTACAGAATGGCTCCTGCAGAGTTGAAAGAGTTAAAGGAGCAGTTGCAAGAGTTGTTGAATAAGGGTTTTATCAGACCCAGTGTTTCTCCTTGGGGTGCACCAGTCCTGTTTGTGAAGAAGAAGGATGGTACCCTGAGACTGTGCATTGACTACAGAGAGTTGAACAAGGTGACAGTGAAGAACAAGTATCCTCTCCTGAGGATAAACGACTTATTTGATCAGCTACAGGGTGCACAGTTCTTTTCTAAGATTGACTTGAGGTCGGGTTATCATCAGTTGTGGATTAGTGAAGCTGATATTCCTAAAACGGCATTCCGTACTCGATATGGCCACTATGAGTTTCTGGTGATGTCTTTTGGTTTGACTAATACACTAGCAGCTTTTATGGACCTGATGAACAGGGTATTCAGACCATATGTGGATCAGATTCGAAAGAATTCCCGTTCCCTAGCGCCGGTCATGGCCCCTGTTTTGGGTCGTGACAATTCTTCAGTCCGAAAGGCATCACCTTGTAACAATAGGTCCCCCATTCTGTGATGAAAGCTTTCTTAATCTTATCCATGACTGCCATCATAATCTGGTTGTACCTGGAAAATCCGTCCATAAAAGAATACATTGCACTTGCTACAGCACTATCCACTATTACATCAATGTGAGGTAATAGGAAGTCATCCTTTGGACAAGCTTTGTTCAGATTCCTAAAATCTACACACATCCGACTTTGCCATCTTTCTTAGGAATAGGTACTATCTTTGCTAGCCATTGAGGGTAGTCTACTACTTCTAAGAAGTTAGCCTATATTTGCTTAGCAATTTCCTTCATTATCTTTTTTGTCCATTCTGGTCTTAATCTGCGCAATTTCTGTTTAATCGGCTTAGTTTCTGGATGAGTTGGAATGTGATGCTCTGCTATTTCCCTATCCAAACCCGGCATGTCTTCATAAGTCCAAGCGAATACTACCTTTCTTTTTATTAATATTCTCTCAAAAAATTTTCTCTATTCAGGAGTTACATCATGTGATATAGAAATGTTCTTTGGATTATATTTGTGCCCATGTTAAATGAATCAAATTGAATTGAATTAATGTTAAACATGCATGAACGATCAAAATTATAATGCACAGAACTATCAGGATGCACATCACACAAGTAAGCAAAACCAGAATATATCATTAACCATAGGAAAAACAACATCTTAGTTCGCATAAAGACCGAACATTATTACATCAGTTTCTTTATAAAAAACATCAATAAAAATATCACTAATGACAGTAGCAATGTCGAGGGGTGGTTCCTCCTCATGTGGTAGACACAGCAACTCCTCAACAGCATCATCACCCATCCTTTCAGTTACTTGCTTCATGACTTCCTCTTTGTTGCTGGCCACTAGGCTTTCCACAATCTGCTCCTTGAAGATCTCAAAACCAGGGACATCCTTTCCAGCCACATTAACAGATTCTTTGGTGCCTAGATAATACTTGCCTTCCCTTGGCTTAATGAAGTTCTCACTTAATGGTCCAATCCTTTCCAAGGGCTTATTTCTTTTTACTTTCTCTTTGTTCTTTGCTCTTCTACTAGCCGAACCTGCCTCAGTATATCCCAAACCATTCATATGGTCTTGGGTTTTAATGTTTGAGGGCCTAGGACTTCCTTATTCATTCTTCCCGAGCCCTTGTCCAGGTCAATAATTCATGCTTTCTATTATTTTTGCAACCCTGGGGATCCATCTCATCAAATATTCCAACAACTTGGAAACCAGGTGGAACACACACTTGCTTTTGTTTATCAAGTATGGCTACCACAGTTGTACTGGTTCCAGCTTCTATTGTCACAACATCACCTTCATGAGGGAATTTTATTTTCTGGTGCACTATTGAAGGTACTCCTCCTAGGGCATGAAACCATGGCCTTCTCAATAGTAGGGCATAGGTAACAGGGATGTCCAGTACAGTAAATTCAACAGTTGACTCTACAGCCCTGTTTTGACCAAAGCCTGAAATGTTCCCTCCACATTCCTGGTACTATCATCATAAGCTCTGATTATGAGGTTTGAAGCCGTCAAGTCATCTACTTTCAGACCCAAATTAAGCAGGATCTTTAGCGGGTATACATTTATAGTTAAACCATCATCCACCATTACAAAGTTAGTTCTCTTCCTTTTTACTTCAGTTGAGATAAATAATGCCTTGTTATGATTTCTTCCCTCCAAAGGCAAATCATCATCTGAGAATGCTACCAGCCCAAGTTTCTTTTCTGCAACCTTTGCCACCATAGCTTCTAGAGTAGCGGCTGTTTCAATGCTTATATTCGATAAAGCTTTGACAAGAGCCCTTTTATGGTTGCCTGAATGCATCGGTAATTCCCAAATGCTGATGTTTGCTTTAGCCTTCTTCAGTTGTTCCAAAATCAGATCCTTTTTCTATCCTTCCTCTACTTCTACATCTTCTGTTTCTTCCCTTTTTGCAACCATTTCATTTTGCTTTTCTGCTGCCCGGTAATTCCTCCCACTTCTAGTAATATGATTCACATTTGGAGTGTCACTCCATACATCAACTCTAGTGGGTTTTCTTCATCAGAATCATACCAGATGTCAATAACTCCAATGATTCGGTCTCTTTTCCCATCTTTCCACACTTTCATTGTGCATGTTTCCTTCCCTTTCAGATCTTCCATATTAAGCTTACCCAAATCTTTAACTCCTTCTTGAGACTGTTTAAGAGCCAAAGGTTCATCCTCAAATTCATTACCCCACCCTGTAGGCACAATTGATTCAATGGGGATGTCAGCAGAAGCGGATTTAAAATAAAACACTCTATAATCGAACTTGCCCAAAGGTTATCCCAATAAATCTTCAACTCCTCTTGGCGACTGCTCGGGAATTTCAGGCTCTTCTTTTACTAGCTTATCATCAAACTCATCTCCCCAACCTAAGGACTTAATTGATTCCATAGGGATATCAACAGAAGGTGGTTTCGAGTAAAATACTCTATAATCAAACTTGCTTGAGGGCTGGCCTAGTAAATCTTCTACTCCTCTCTATGGCTGTTCGAAAGGTTCTCCATTGGGTATAAGGTTGAGGTCCTCGAAGGAGCGTAGCAGTTCTTCTTCGCTAACCCCTGAGTTGATCATCATGGTGGTTGGTGGTGGAACATTTCGGTAGTTTGGGAAAGGGTTGTTTCTGGTGTTTGGGTTGGAATTAGATTTCTCAGAGTCGGTGATTTTTTCGGAGTCTATTAAGTTTTGGATTCCATGTTTTAGGCAGATGTAGGTATTTGTGGAATGGCCAACTACTTTATTAAACTTGTAGTAACTGTTTGGATCATAGCCAGGAAGATTTGGATTTAGGGGTTTGGAAAAGGTTAAGGGTCGGAGCAAGCCTTTTTGGATTAGCCTCTTTAGGACTTTGAATAGTGGTTGGTTGAAGTTGGAGAACCTTCTAGGTTGCTAAATTACACGTACCTTTACAGCTCGGCTAGTACTTCCTTATTGTATGCCCCTAGTTGGGTAGTTTCGAATTACTGTGCCTCTAACAGTTTTCTTTTTCTCACTCTCAATTTTCTCAGCTTGTAACCTATCATTATACAAATCCACAAAGGTTTTAGGATTCATCATCTATAGCTTCTTAACCAAATTAGGTGACACATTACAAACTGTCATTATAACTTGATCCTTTTCAACAAGCTTGTTTTTCCTTATCCCTACTTTAGTCATGGAACGACTTAAGAAATCAGAAAAAGACTCATTTGATTTCTATTTAGTCAATTCCAAATCCCTAATTGACACTTCCAATCAAGTGTTATAATCATATTGTTTCAAGAATGCAGTACATAGTTCCTTCCAGTAAGCTCTAATAGACTTTTCTAACCCATGGTACCAATTCACAACCATTCCTTCCAAGGACAACACAAACAACCTAGTTTCTACCACTAAAGGTGCTTTTGTAGTGCTCATTGTTGTTGTGTATTGGCTTAAATGAATTCTAGGGTCTCCTCTCCCATCAAATTTCTACAGTTGAGGCAGTTTGAATTTTTCAGGCAACTTGTCACCCTCTATTTGCAACATATTATCAAAGTCAAAAGAATATCCTATTTCTTGTCCTCTAATAAGCTCTTCTATCTTGGACATTTTCTGAGTCAGTGCTTGCATCTGCTTGGACTCAAAGTCTTGAACCAATTCAAGTGATTCTCTCTTCGCCTTTTCTACCATGTAGTTTTCAATGTTTTCCATTCTCACATCAGTAGCAAGCATATTTCTAGCAGTAGATTGCCCCCCAACATTGTTAGCAGTAGGTGGAGGAGCTACAGTAACAGGTGGAGCTCCTACAGCAAGTGGCTGTTCAATAGTAACAGCAGGTGGTTGTTCAATAACAACAGCAGGTGGTTGTCCAACAACAGGTTGCACTAGTCCGGCCAAAGCCTGTCTCAATTCATCTTGCATCATAGCTCTCATGTCATTCATCAAAGCTCCCTTAATGTCCTCCAAGGTCCACATCTCTAGTTGTTGTTCCATTTTAGTATGTTCAGTCTGAGCTAATTCAGCTTCTAGGAATAGTGGATTGATTGGACTCCCCTCTAGTCTCTCTATTCTTTAAAGAATACTTTGAGCTATGGACTCCAGACTTAAATCAACTCTGGTCAATCTGCCACCTCTTCATCCCCAGATATGAGAAGACCCAGATGAATCTATGATGGCTTCAAAGCAAGGTATTATTATGATGCATGGACTGTATGTATGCATGATGCATGTGTTTATGCAACAAATAACAAGCAAGCACTTAGCAAGTAGCAAGTATCAAAAAGCAATTAACAAGCAACATGCAAGTATAAGCCTTCCAACCTTATTCCTCCCACACACGTGTTCAATGACGAGTTTCTTTTCCTAGGATTTTTGGTCTTGGCCTTCATATCAACAGGGGATATTAAGAGCCGACGTGCATGCCAAATCTCTCTTAAAAGAAAAAATACAGAAGCAGCATTTCTAAATATAAAGGTCTAGTCTAATCCTTATTAGCCTGAATGAGCTTCAAAGGTATAGGCCTGGGCTTTTATAAATAGAAATACCTCATGGCAATTCAAACAAACAAGCATTTTGGGTAAAGACCCTAAGGGAAATAACAAAGCCATTATATATGGTTAGGGTCTGGTGAAAAGTTAAGGTTCTCTTAGCAAGATGCTCTCCATTATGGACTTTGAGTTACAGGCCAAGGTCAGAGAGGCCCAGCATCCTTTACCAACTCGAGAGAAGATTACCCCCCTTAGGGACTTAGGTTATAGACTCTGGTCAGATGAGCTCGGTAATCTCTCTTGAACCGAGTTAAGGCTAAGAGTGATGGTTAGCCAATCTACAACTCCATGAAGCTAGTGGAATCATGGAATCATAAACCAATGCCATCGGTTTAGTAGGGACATGCAGAATGAATGCAAGAATGAAATAATAATCGATAAAACAATTCTAAAGAACACAAGTAAAATCAGTATCTCTTATCCCCAGTGGAGTCGCCATTGTAGACAGCAGAGTTTAGCACGCATCTAAGATTTTTGCAACCATGACACTGTTTAGACTTAGGGCCTTAAAGAACACACTAACCACTGTCACAAAGACATGGCGTGGAGATGAGGAGTCGCCACCTAAGGTAATAACTAGGACAAATTGAAAAGGTGGTACTTGATTCTCTAAAAGAAAGCTAGCACCACAACCAGGAGATTCTAGATACGAAATACTAACTTCTTTTAGTCTCCTGTTCATTTAGAATAATTTTATAAATGATTATTTCATCCTCTAATTACATGCAATTTTATTAAACCCTAATTAACATCCATCTAACCCAAAAGGCAACAAGTCAATAAAATTACAAGTAAAAATGCATAAAAAGGCAATGTCTCTACGTCTAAACTATGTTAATTTTATTTTGAAATGTAGAGACATTAATGAGCCTAAGTCTAACTTGGTCTTATTTTAAGTGAAATATGGGCCTAGGTCTATTTATTTTAAAAGAAATGCAATTAAATGGGCTGAGTTAAGTCTAGAAAGTTTTAATTAACTAAATGGGCCTAAAATCTAATTAACTTAATGGGCCTAAATTGACTTTAATTATTTAAAAACGTAAATCATTTTTAAGCCTATTTATTAAGTGGGTTAGACCTAAACGTGGGCTTGGGGCCCAAAAAGATAAAGACAAATAAAACACAAAAAAAAATAGATCAAATAAACATTACAATGATTTTCTAAAAAAAATCCTAAATTAATTACATGCAAACCCTAATTTAAGCTGCTGCTACTATTGATTTTAATAGTTTTTTTGCCCAATTGAACCTAATTACTAATTAATTTTAAAATACAGAAAATTAAATTTTTCACTATTCCCACTACTGGGGCTATTACAAACTACGTATAAAAATTAAATTTAAATGATTATACATCCAAAAATTAAAATAATTACACAGAACACCAAAAATGGAAAAACTAAAGACAAAACCCTAAATTCTATTGGAAAACAGTACAGGTTATTTCATGGCATTTCATGGATCTTCTGTTCATTTAAACACAAGCAGTATCCCCCTCAATAACACAAGCAGTAACCCCCTCAATCCACAATCGAACATCATAATAAAAAAAATTAGATTAATGAAATTTAATACTCAAATCAATAACAACAATAAAATAAAAATCATTAAGGAAAGAATAGAATAAAATAAAAAAGAACATTGTGATGATGCTATGCAAATGTCCTTTTTTGGCCACTCAAACTAGAATTTTCACCGTTGAAATTGACTTGTTATTGATTTTGGATTGGGATTTAATTGCTTTTGAAGACACTGGCAGTATCCAAAATTAGGGTTTTTTGAAAGAGCAGGGTGTGTGCGAGGTATTCTTTACGTCTAAATTTTTAGGGTTTCTGTATTTTTTTTTCTCTGTGTAAAAACTCTCGTTTGTGTGTGAGTTTCTCAAAGAAAGAAAAATCCTCCTCTCCTATGCACGCATGCAGACTCTACTTTTAAATGTAGAGTCTGCGCGTACTGACTTCCTTTAAAGGAGGAACAAACTCATTTGATGATTAGATAGCGTTTATTTTTTATTTAAAAAAACCTTTTGCGTTTTAAAGAAACCTTATCAAGTAATCATAAAGATAAAATTTGAATTTTCAACCAATCAAAACACTAAAAAAATTGATAAAAAATAAGAAATAATACGCAAAAAATAGAAAAAAAAGGACTTATTGCATGTCGACATTAGTGTAATGTCGACTGGCACTGTGTAATGCCGATCAGCATTACACAATGCCGGTCGGCATTACACCAATGCCGATCTTAAAATTTTTTTTTTAACTTTTAATTACCAAAAGACCTTTAAAAAATTGACTTATTTGCAATCAAATCCTAAGAAATGTTGCAATTTAGTCCTTAAAATCCAGAAAATCGACAACCAAGTTCAATTTTTGAATGAATTTCATCATAAGGGCTTAAGTAGCAATTGTGCACAATTGCATCCCGAAATTAGGTGCTTACAGGCCCCGAGACACTAAGTCAACCAAGCTCCAGCAGTCTGACTATCAGTGTGATTGGCCCTAAGACACTTGGTCAACCGAGCTCCAGCAATCACACCATCAATCACATCACACATCAATCAAATCAATCAAGTCATGATCTACAAATAAGTTAGTAATTCAACCTACAATCTATCGCACTGGTACGTACTCGGTCCTAGTGCTGCCCACTAGAAAACATGTTTTATCGATATCCTTCATTTAAAAAAATAAAACATACATTAGAAAATAAATAGTGTAAAATGGCATTCAAAATGATCAAATAAACCATATATATACCAGAAATATACCTAAAATGAACTTAGTATATATATGTAAAAATAAATTCAAACAAATCATGAAATATACTAAATTAAATCTATAACATACTTAAAAATAATTTAGGTATAATTCAAAAGTAAAATATGCATTTATTTCAAAATATACCAAGAATATACTAAAAATATACCTAAAATATACTTAAGCATTTAATAAAATAATTATGCAAAATTATACATTTAAAACATATAATTCTAAAACATGCAACCTAAACACAATGTGTATATAAAATAACAACTCAGAGATGCGCTCCACGAGACTAGTTCGACGGGCTAGGTCTGCTAAGCCACGGTCTCGGTGCAACTAAACAATAAAAATGATCACAAAATCATAATACATCTAACTTAACTTTTAGAGACTCAATCTAAGATTACTAAACATAGACAGACACAAAATTGGAATTAGACCCGATATCACGTTTTATGAGAATTCTACTAAAATTCGGCAAAACCTCCTCTGTAAAATGGATATCTCTTTACTAAAAAATAGAGTCGGTCCTGCAAGAAAAATTCACTTTGAATATAGAAATCCACACAACCTTCGGTTAGGATCCCGAACTATAAAATTCCCCAACCGAAATCCATAATTCACCAAAATTCACATAATTTAATAAAATATTTTAAAAACCAAATATTACCATAAATACCCTCAAAATATCAAAATGAAGTATATTTAACATTAAAACACCAAAAATAATTATTTTTTTCAATAATTACTTAAAAACCCTAAATAATAATATAATATTATAAAAATCAAATTTTCTCAATAATTCAATATAATTTAATAAAAACTCACTTAACTAATCCAAATAGCTTAATTAGCCCAAATACATTTTAAAAATTACTAAAAATCCATTTTATTACAAAAATAGTATATAATATATTATTTAAAAATAATTTTCAAAAATTAGTATTAATTAGTTAAAAATAGTAAATAATTTGTAAAAAATAATTTTTATACCTCAAGTATTACTAAAACCAATTAAACATAATATTTAACTAAAATTATCATCAAATTACACAATTAACCCTAATATTAAAAAATTCACATAATATACTAATAATACTAAAATATTCAATAAAAATTATATAAATACACAAAAATTATTTTATCAACATATATCTCAATAATATCAACAAAAACAAATAATTAACCAATTATTTCTAACAAAATATATATTTAACCTAATTAATATATATACATATATACACACATCAATAATACACATAAAATAATACTAACCCTAATATATGTGTGTATATATATATATAATAACACATATATTAATCATGCAAATAATGTAATTTAATAAAATAATAATAATAATAATAATAATAATAATAATAATAATAATAATAATAATAATAATAATAATAATAATGATAAAAATAAACATCATTTTAAAAATAAAATAACATTAGTACTTAAATAATATTATTAAAATAATTCTTTTCAAAATAGTAAATATAACGTAAATAAATTTCCAAAATGCTAAGTTTTAAAATAAATATTTACATAAAAAATTATGATCAAACATAAAATAATAAATATTAACCACAACATAATAAAATAATCAATTATAACTTTAGATTTTATTGACACTGTATATCATGTTTTAAAATAAAATAATATAAAAATTAGAATTATTACATTCTTGCACCCTATTTCATGTTAAGATCGACAAATCAAGTTGCTCACATCTTAGACATCCGAAAGTTGAAGAATTACACTTCATCTTTCCCTCATTTTATGTTTTTTCATGATTTAAATTAATGAACCTCTATTAATTTAAGAGTTTATAATATAATTAAAGAAATGACCAAATTTATGATTGTTGTTTTGTAATGAACCATAAAAAAACCAAAATAAATGCAATAACCAAAAAAAAAAAAAAAGAAGCATTATTCAGGGATTAAATCAAGAAAACTATTAATAAAAATAAAGAAAGAAAGAAAGAAAACTAGCATTTCTACATCTGGTAAGGTTTCACAGGTTAGAGAAGGCATGGAGGAGTAATACTCAAATTTTGAACATTTCAAGTCCCGATAATGTGCTTTTTGAAGGTGGGGTTTCTTCTTTCAGGTTTCAGATGGTTTTTCCGTTTGACATATTGTCCTTTCATCTAACTGGATAAAATTGTTACAGGCACCTTATCCATTGCATGAACCCACCAGAAACAGACCTGGATAACGGCAGATTGCTCAGAAATTTCGGACATCTTCCTATCTCCATAACAATTAACAAGTGCTTTCTCTTAGTTTAACGTCAATTTGAATAACTTGTATCTATGGGTGTAATTGAAGTTGACACACTGTCAGTTTGAATATGACTCGATTTTTCAATTATAAGTTTGAACTCAACCGAGTTTTTTTATTTTCAAGCTTAAATTAAAACTAATTAAATAATTTATATATTCGAACTCAACTTAATTTGACCCGATTAATTAAATAGAATTTTTAAAAATATATATTTTATAAAATTCAAACTTAACTCAGTTAAATAAGATATTATAATTATATTAAAATAAAAAAAAAATAAAATGGTAAGTATACATAAACTTAATTAAGTTCATGAGCTTATTAAGTCATATATTTAAGAATTAAGTTTAACTCAATAGTTTACTCGAAAAGCTTAAGATCTGATTCAACTCAACAATAATTAAATTAATTTAAAATTTTTTTCAAGTCGATTCTAAATAGCTTGGGAGTCTACTTGGCTTAGTTATACCCCTACTTGTATCCTCAAAGAAAGAATACAGGTCAACTCAGCCTAATCTCTTATAAAGTTTGGCAAAGATTGTTTTTATTTTATTTTTTAAAATTTTTTTATAGCAATTTTTTGAAAACCATGATGTGCTTGCTGTTTTAGCCAATAACTAAAGGGTTAGGCATTTGAATTTTGACTGTAGTTGATAAATCGGTTCAATAAAACTCTGCGCTTCAGATAAGGTTGTGGACCATCTAATAACATGCCAACTTTCATGTGATACTTTATCCCCAAAGCTCCATGCGAATAGGTGGTCTACCTTCACAGTTTCAAATGTCATTAATCTCTCACCTCGAACTTAAAGTCTATAAGAGAAGACTGTTAACTGACTCGATGGACTGATCAGAATTTAACTTAACATGGTAGTTCTAAATTCTATCCAGCCAAGGGAACATTAGCACATGATAATGATGATGAAGTGCCAGTAATCGGAAAAGACTTCATGGAAGAGTACAAATGAATCAGTTTCTATATTATTGTAACATTCATTTAGATGCAGAAAATGTTCAATATCCTAATTAGAGACTGTAACTTAATAGACCTCAAATGATCTCAAGACCAAACAACTGATTCATCTTCATTCACCAGAATGAACCCCAGACCTGATACCGAAAATCATGTTAGAATGTTTTGAAATCTCCAATGGGTTCCTTTCAGCCCACAATATGATAACCAGATAGGACTCAGCTGCAGAAAACCGAGATAGTCCCATAGAAAAATCAATCACCCGAGTGAGTAGACAATGCGCTCGGACAACTCTGCCCCCACTACTCTCTTATATTTAAGCAACTGAGATTCCATGTATTTCCTTTCACTGGGGTTAAAAGCTCGCTGCAGATCCTTTAAGAAAGAAGTAATGGGAGTGAGAAAAATCATACATGTGAAATTGAGCAACAGTGGTGAGCAATATTTCTTAATATCAAGTATTCCTAATGCAAAATTAATAATTTTCCAAATATCTCTATAATTATGAAATGGGGTGTTTTCTTCTAAACTTTTACGGATCCAATGCCAAAACCTCAACCAAAGATTTGACATGTAGGATACTATCGCTCTCCACTTAATTATTACCCAAATTCCTAAAGTTCTATACCCAGAAATCTTACAAATGGGATAAAGCGACCTTCTATCCATATTCATCATTCTGAAATTTAATCATCTTCATTAAGAATAAAATCTAGCAAAATAACATGTAAGAAATATTGACACTTGCTAAACCAAGGTTGAAAAAGTGACAATTCATGCATGTTATATGTGTCAGAAAATACCAGTTTTCTAGCAAAAACACAACTCGTTTGGGCATTTTTCTGTTACAAAAGCTTTGTAAATGGTCACAATTATGTTGTGTATCATAATATTATTTGATCAATTAGTATTCAAAGTGGCAGCTATATGGAAAGAAGACCAGACTTGGGACCAAGATATGAAATGGAAAAGATCTGGAAAGAGTTGAATTTCCATACCTTGTATCTCATGCGGGATCCCTTCAAGCCAATTAAAATATTACCAACATCACTATCTTCCAAGTTATGGCTACTTGTTTCTGGACCTGATTCATCATCAGAACTTTCAAATTCAGGTTCAGTCATTTCTTCACCATCATCCACAAGAACATCATTTGATTCTTCATCACCATTGCCACCATGTTGCACTTCAGGGGCATTTTCAGAAGCATGAGGTTGTGAAAACTCTGCATCCTGTAGAAGTGCATAATCTGACAATACAACGTATGGCTTTCTGTCAAGCAAAGGTCTTGCAATATTAAATGGAACCCACCTGGAAATAATATATCAGTTTGTCAAACTTCAACTCACCAAAGAACTAGCTAGTTTCAATAGCAGATCAAGAAACTCAAAAGGTTGGACCTCATGAATGGAACTCAAACTTGCAATTATAAATATAGAAGATCTAAAAGTATTCAAATATTTAAGATTACCATATCAGCACAGAAAGCACAATGTACCTAACAAGGGTTCATGCCCATTATTCAATTATCAGTTGCTACAAGCAAAAGAGTAGCTTACTGGTAGCGGAGAGGACAGAGTAGCTCGGATGGGTGATATGCTGCTTTATATCTCATTTTGCTGCAGGAATGAATGTAATAGCCAAGATAATAATACTGAAGACTGGGGCAATGGATTTGATTCTCCTTTACCCAACCTATTTCTTGCAATGCTGAATATTTTCCCAGTGATAGAAAGGCAAAATCTGGATCCCAGAACAAGTATTTACTAGATAAGCATTTAGGAAGAACATCTACCACACCAACAGCAACTAGCTGGCCATCGATAACATATTGCTGATGATAGGAGCCAAATCCACATGGAGGAACTCTACCATCACCGGATGGTGGGACAGAAACTAAGGGAGTATCAACCAGAAACCTCCTGTATGAACTTTCAGTAACATGATCTGGAGTATCATTATGCACTTTCATCTGATATTTTCTATATAATGCAAACTCTTTTGGATCAAAGCTGGACTTTCTCAAATGGATCTCTAGCTTCCGTCTTTTCCCTTGAGGATGTTTAGCACTCTTCCCACAGCAGGCCTTCCTTTTACACCCTGCAGTAGATTCTTTAGAACCAGTAATACCTTGTGAACCTTCATTAGGAGAACTTTGTGTTGTGGATGAATAAAAGTTGATGTGTCCATTGCAAGCCCTGATTGACAAACCACTAATTCCTGACAACTGATTTAAAGCAGCAGTCAATTTTTCTGCAACAACTTTAGGGGACAATGCATCATCTTCTGCACTATGCTTTGCATTCTCTCCAGTTGATTTTGCCCATCTTATGGTGGCTAAAATTTGAAAAGCAATATTGCTAGAGTACACAAGATCTTCTGCTCCTTCAACTAGCAGCTTTCTTTTGGCTTGTGACACCTGTTTGACAGAAGCCTTTGGTAATTGTACACTGCAAGGAAATTCTCCACTTTCTGCCCAGGTACGGATTGCAATGTCAACTTGATCTGACAAATAATTAGCTATATTGTCTACCTTATTGTTCTCCTCATTTTTAGCTGACAAATTTTCCTTTGTCCCCGAGCTTGAAACTTTATGACAGGAACAGTTGCATGCATCTTTGGAAATATTTGAATCTTCTACAATCTCCCTTGTTTTTTTCACATCCAGCGTGCCATCTAAGAACCTAGGTACTTAGCATAATCAGTATTCAAATATGGAACAAAATTTTATCAAACAGTAGATGATTCAGCAGTTGAAGCCACTAAACATCAGTCTACAAAAGAAAATCTCCTAGGTTTTGAAATAAACCCTGTGGCCCTAGCAGAGCATCTTGATATTTGGCGAATAAACATCTCACAATTGTTGAGATATTTATAGTGCACAAAGCAACAAAATTTATCATTAAAGTCATAACATTGAAGTTATTTTTGCTTACCTTTCAAGAACCTACACCAATCTATAAATTAAAACTGAGAAAAAAGCGTACCTCTGCATTTTCCTAAAAACACGAAGTTGTTCCTTCAAAGGAACAAAATCACTTGCCCTCAGACGAATGGTATAAGACGGGCAGCATGTTTTTGCCATATCAGGTTTGTAAAGGAAACAACCAGATCTTCTCCATCCTTGGTCAAGAAGATCTATCATGTTGAAAATCGCATCAATTAATCAAATGATACAAACAAAACCTTTAGAAATTTTACAGCTTTTCTTCCAATTTAACCCAAAGAAAAAAATTCACTTAAAAGAAATGAAATCAAGAAAAGTGCCCCATTACTACAAACTTTACACAGAAATTGACGGCTACTCTGCAAGGTTTTATGGCTGCATGAATTGCAACATTGACAAGCAAAATGTGCAAATTATGGCAAAAGGGAATAACAGTAGTAAATCATACATACCTTGATAGTCATCAACCGTGATGCTGTGTGCCCATAAACCTACAAAACAAGAACAAATCATATAACATCGTAATTGAGAGATTGAAAATCATATCAATTTCGACATCATTAAATTTCTTTTCTTTGAAAGAATCAAACTTTAGCAATTATGAGCTTTCAGAATACAACAATTGACCAAATTGCATCCAATAAAAAAACCCATTGCTTAATTTTGGAATTTTTTGACGATGAATGTTCTTACAATCGATCAATTAACCTCAATAACATCAAAATCCACCAACGAAAATTAAAATTAAACAAAAACCCAAGAAAAAATACCATATTTTAAATAAATTAAAAAGAAAAAAGAAAACGTACCGTGAGAGATACTAGTGGGACCAGTGGATCTACAGTAACCGCAAGAGCTTCTCCGGCGACCGCAATCATACACAACGGTTTCTGCTCTGCTACTGCTGCTGCTGCTGCTAGAGCTCGCATCACTTCTCTTTAACTTTCCTGCCATTTTTTTTTTCACCCTTTACTCAGCTATTCCTCTTCATCGATTAAACGACACGCCGTTTACCAATCTCTGTATCCGTGCGTATCGATCAGAGAAACACAAGGGAACAGAGAAATAGATGAAAGGGGAAGGGAAGGTGTAACAGTTGAACATTTATATAGATGCAGCAATTTTTTTGCAAAACAAGAAAGCAATTTGTTTTGCTTCTAGGTCCTTTTGGTTTTCAATTTTATGTTTTGGGACGAATTATGGTAGTTTTAATCATTCTCATCCCTGGTTGGTCTAAGATTGGGAAATAAATCTGTGGGCGGATGCAAGGTGAATCAGACACCATATATTCTGATTAAGTCCTTTTTTTTTTTTTTAATGTTATTGCATTATGTATTTATAATATTGCATTTATTTAAAAAATTATTTTGCCTATTATTATTATTTAAATTAACATTTGTATATTAAGAAAAATAATTTATTTTATTTTTTATTGATACAATAAACTTTAAAGTTAAATAAAAAATTTTGGATGCTAAAATGATGTCTCAAGGTTTGAATCATAGTGTAAATAATTGTATTAAATTAATTGTTAAATAAATTTTATCATTTTTATAATCCTATTTGAGTTAGGGTTGTCCGCAAGTTGGAGTAAGTCATAGAATGCAAATCCCTTAAACCTATTTTGAAAACTAGAAAATTCAAAAAGAATTTTCTGGAATCGAACCAAACATTAAAATTTTTCATTTTTGGGGCAAATGGAGAATTCATATTGGTTTGGAGCAAAATTAAAATTTAAAAAACAAATATATTATTATTATATTTAGAATTAATAATAAAGAAAGTATACTTTTTTTACGTTACATTATATATTTCATACTAAAATGATATTATTCTTAATTAAATTTCATTTTAAAGTTTTAATTTAATATTTATATTTTATAATTTGAACGCATATAATTTCACAACAACAAGTTTTATTTATAATATTAAATATTAAAATATGTATTACAAATTGATTATAATAAAAATTTAGTTGATGAGTGCATTCATTTTATTTCCAATAATTAATTAGTATTTATAATCTAAATCATACATTAAGTAAGCAATTCATAATAAATTGTCAAAATAAATTGTTTGATATAATTAATTATTAAAATAACATTAAATTTTATTTATAACACATAATTTTAAACTTAATTATTAATTGTATAATCTATTATTAGATAAATTAAGATAATAATTATTAATAAATTATTTACATAAGTACGAGCATACGTGCACACACATTTCTTTTTTTTTTTTGAGAGAGAGATTTTTGCCCACGTTCAAAGTATAACCAATAAAAAAATAATGCATTATGATTGGTTTACATCTAAAATTTTTAAAATTTAACATATTTTGTTAGTTTGTCTTCTTAATTAATAAATTATCCATTTTTAACATATTAACTTGTTAAAAATATAAATTTTACATATTTTTTAAAACTTTAAATGTTTAAATAATTTAATTTTAATTTATAATAATATTATTTAAAAACTTTTGGTAGGTTTTTAACTTAAATTGTGAGGAATCCAAATTGGATTTGGATTAGGAAAATTAATTCTTGCAAAAGGAATTAATTTTGAAATCATTATGAAAATTTTCCAAATATAATTAATTGGGGTCAAAGTTCTATAGGTATATAAATACAAGGTTTTTCAAGATGTCAAGGTGTGACATAGCACAAGAAAATTTGGGGTTGCAAGTTTGAGTGGTGACATAAGACACAATGTAGATGTATTGTGTGGTGGAAGTAATGAGATACAAAACAACTTAGGATTTGCAAGTTTGAGTGATGAAAGTCAAGAAGCTAAGGACATAAGATAATTTGGGATTTACAAGATTGAGTGGAAATAACATCAAAAGGCTTAGGTGTAAGAATAATACCCAAAGGGGCTTAGGCTTGGGCTTAGGGCTTTGGGCTTTGGAATCTTGTATTTGGTCTCTAGGGTTTCTAAAGATGGTTTCCTCTAGGGGTTTAAATGGTGTTTTCTTCTAGAGTTTCTAGAAGGGTGGTATATCTTTATTGATTATAGAGAGGTTCTCTAGAATTTCTAGAAGGGTGTAAAGGAGTGTGAATTATAATAATTCACATGAAAGAGTGATATAAAATTGTGAGTTTGAGTTGAATTAACTAAAGGAAAGTAACAATTTATTGTATTAATGTTTTTTCTCATATTATGAAGAATTGATATTTTTCTATGGATGTGGACAATTAAAGTTAAACCACATACAATCTTGTATGCTTTTATTTTTATGATTTTGATTTTAACATATTTATTGATAGGTTTAATTAGGAGGATATTTTCCAATAACTTTAAATAATTTTAAAAATTATTAATAACTATTCGGAAGACTATGGTTTGTTTGATCTTTATTTGGAAGGTTATAATTTCACATGGGAAAGAGTAGGTGGTAAAGATTTCTTTGTGGAACAACGCTTGGATCGGTGCCTAGTGTCTTCGGCTTGGCTTGAGAATTTCCCTGAAGCTAAGCTTTCTTGTTTGTTTGCTTCTGTGTCCGATCATCATCCTATTGAATTGGTGACCAAGGTTAGGCATCCAAATATACGAGGTGTTAGATTTCATTTTGAGAATGCATGGATTATGGAATCTGATTTTTTTTATATGGTTAAACAAAATTTAGAAGGTTAGGATGGGCTTTTTATTTTGGATGGATTGGTGCAATGTAGTTCAGTTATGCAATAATGGGGTAATAATTTTCGAAGGCAATTTCTTACTAACTTAAGGTTACTAAAGTTAAATTGGCATCTTTAATGCTTTCTAATGATCAGTGTGCCCATACAAAAGTCCTAGAACAACATCAACTCTTGAATATCTCCTTAGTCAAGAGGGGGCATATTGGAAGCAAAAAAGTAAAACTTTTGGTTGAAAAGTGGTGATTGGAATAGCAAATATTTCCATGCTTGGGCGTCTACTAGAAAAAAGAGTAATCATGTTTTTCAGTTACAACTTGATGATGGATCTTAGGTGGAGGAGTCTGGTGATATTAAAAGTTATTTTTGTGATTTGTTTGCCATGGATGGTTCTTCACCTTTATTGAATGTTAATTACATGTAGCCGAAACTTTCTATATCTAACAATGAGAGCTTGATGGTTCATTTTACCCTGGATGAATTTAAGCAGGCTATTTTTCATATGCATCCCGATAAAGTCATTTGGTATTGATGGCCTTAATCTAGCTTTTTTCCAACAATTTGTCCTTAATTTGGTACGACTATTTTTTTAGCTTATTCTAGGTGGTTGGATTCTGGGTTTTTTCTTAATAATTTGAATGCAACTTTAATTGTGCTTATTCCTAAAAAGGAAAATCCTATTTCTATGTGGGATCTTAGGCCTATTTCTTTATGTAATGTTTTGTATAAAATCTTTACTAATAGATTAAAATCTATTTTGCCACACATTATCTCTGAGGAGCAATATACTTTTATTCCTGATAGATCAATTCTAGATAATATTGTAACTACTTTTGAGGTCATTCATTATATGAAATAAAAAACTAGAGGAAACTAGGGTCTAGTTACTTTTAAAATTGATATCAGCAAAGCCTATGACAAGATTAATTAGGCTTTTTTAAAAGTTATGATGATTCGGTTGGGATTTCACTCCAAATGGATAGATAGGATTATGCTTTGTGTTACATAAATGAAATATCATATTTTGATTAATGGTGAGGTTGTGGGTCTTGTTGTGCCTGAAAGGGGTTTGAGGCAAGGAGATCCGCTCTCTCCTTATTTGTTTATTATTTGTGTTGAGGGTTAGTCTTATTTGATTAAACAAGCTGAATTGGATGGTTTGTTGCATAGATGTAGAATTTATCGTGCAGCTCCTACAGTCTCTCATTTTCTATTTGTTGATGATAGTTTTTTTTCTTTAAGGCCACTACTTCTGAATGTATTATTATGAGATATTTGCTCCTTCGTTATCGGCATGATTCTGGGCAAAGGATTAATTAATTTTCATAAATCTGGTATTTTTTTTAGTGCTAATATTAATCCATATTTAAGGGATAATATTAAATCTCTGCTGGGTGCTTATAATCATTTGGACACCGGTAGATATCTTAGATTGCCTTCCCTTATTGGAAGAAATAAAAGAGCTATTTTTAGTTAGTTAAAGGACAGGCTTTGGAGTTGATTGTTTACTTGGCATGGAAGCTTTTTCCTTAAGCTGGTAAAGAGGTTCTCCTTAAGTTGGTTGCCCAGGCTATTTCCTCATACTGGATGAGTACATTTCTCCTTTTTATTTCTCTTTATGATGAATTATAATGAATGATGAATTCTTTTTGGTGGGGATCAAGTAAGAACGGTAGAAAGCATATTCATTGGCTTGGTTGGGACAGAATATGTTTGAAAAAAAATAGTGGTTTAGGGTTCAGACATTTACACTCGTTTAATGTTGTTATGCTTGGTAAACAGGCCTGGGGTTTGATATCCATCCTGATACTTTATTGTCTCGTATCATCAAAGCAAAATATTTCCCAAATGGGGATTTCTTTTTAGCTTAATAAGGCGCTAGCCCAAGCCTAGTTTAATGAAGTATCTGGTGTACTAAATCTACTTTTGCTATTGGGTGTAGGTGGCGGCTTGGTCAAGGTACTATGGTTAATGTATGGAGGGATAAATTGATTCATAATAATGATAATTTTTAACCTGTCACTCCTATTAGAGCAAGTCTTAAAGAATTAAAGGTTTATGATCTCTGGATTCCAGTTACTAATGAATGGGATGTTGAATTACTTGAAGAATTTTTTTAGCAAGAGGATGTTCCCCATATTTTGTCCATTCTGGCTGGTAATAATGATCTTAATGATGTTATGGTGTGACATTTTAATAATCTTTATTTTGTGAAATCAGCAAATAGAATTACAATTCAAGCTAATTTAGAGGGCTTTAGGATTACGGACAAGATGTTATGGTCCCAGTTTTAGATGTTTAATATTCCTTCCAAAGTGAAAATTTTCTGCTAGCGTGCTTGTGCTAATGTGTTGCCCACTAAAGAAAAATTGTTTCTCTGTGGAATTAAAGTTGAGAACTCTTGTGTTTGATGTGGTGTTTTAGGAGAACACTTGCTTTATATTTTTATTGACTGCCATTTTGCTAGAGGTTGTTGGGAAGAAGCAGGAATTAATTTGGTGTCCTTCGGCGATTGATATGTTGAAGATGAACTTAAATGCTTCTATTGATTCTCAGTGGGGCTGTATTTTGTTTAGGTATGATTCTTTGAGATAGCTATAGTCGTGTTGTGGCTAGCTTGTCATGACCCAAAACAGGAGCCATGACCGGCGCTAGGGAAAGGGAATTCTTTCAAATCCGGAACCCGTAGCAAGCCTAAAAATAAAATAAACATGCAATAGTAATAACAATATATAATGCAGCGGAAATAAAAATCATAAATATAATATTAACATATGCACCAACTGGTTTTAAATCAAATCCTCATCATTTCATATATATAAATAAACTCTTTTAATACAAATCCAGTTCAAATATAATACAGCATCTCTTTAAATATTTAATGACTACTGCAGTGTCTAGATAAAATAAATCCAAGACTCAGAGAAGCAGTTTACACAAAGAAGGCGGGGCGGAAGAAATCCGGCGTACAGGCCTGCTACTGAGGTCTGAAGATGATGACTCTCCTGAAAAATAGTCAACGGAGGGGAGTCAGACCTCACTGAGTGAATTATTATAATATATATACATGCATACTAAATGACAATGCATACAGCCAACAGTATATATATAATATGTATATATACAGGCAAATTCACACAGATGCAGAAAAATCATTTTATATATATTTTATTGAAAATCATCCTTTATGAAGGATCAAATAGAACCCTATGATATCAAAACCTCAATCAGTGTTAGACAACACTCTAGCCATACAGGCTCACTTAATCCAAAATATATCCACTTAATCCATTTAGATAGTAGACTGGCCCCGAGACACTAAGTCAACCGAGCTCCAGCAGTCTGACTGCCAGTGTGATTGGCCCCGAGACACTTGGTCAACCGAGCTCCAGTAATCATACCTCCAAACCATATCTCACACATCAAATAATCATATTCAATCAATATCCACAAATGGTTAGTAGTATAGCCTAAATGCTATAAGCGCACCGGTACGTACTCGGTCCTAGTGCTGCCCACTAGGTAGCACGTTCTATTGATATCCTTCATCAATAAATATAAAACATCCATTCACAAATAAATGATGCATGAATTTAAATAAAATAACAATATAAACCATATATATACCGGAAATATACCAAAAGTAAACCAGGTATATTTCGAGTATATATACATCAAAAGAATCCAATCAAATTATAAATTAAGCTAGAAATATATTTAAAAACATTTTAAATATAATTTATTAACAAAACATGCATATAATTTAAAATAAACCAAAAATAAACTAAAGATATACTTAAATACTAATCACATTATTTATGCATATTTTGTCAAAATAAAACATATATTTCTAAAATCATGCATCTTAAAGCATATATATATAAAATAGTAACTCACACTTAGTGCGCTCCACGAGATGAATCCGACGGGCCTGGTCCACTAGGCCTCGGTCTCGATGCAACTAAACAAACAATAACGACATAAATCAGAATAAACCTAACAAAAAATCCTAGAACTCGTCTAGAATATTAAACAAAGAAACAGAAGTAGGGTTTGACCGGACATCACGTTTTACGAGAATTCTATCGAAAATTCGACAGAACCTCCCCTGTAAAACGGACATCTCTCTACTCAAAGAGTAGAGCCGACCCTGCAAAGAAACATACTTCGAAAATAAACGCAAAATTACATTCACAACCCCTCGGTCGGACTCCAAACTACAATCTACCGACCGGGGTCCACAAACACAGAATAATTATAAAAATACCAAAAATACCCTTATAACATAGAAATTCATTTTATAAGTAGAAATTACATAATTAGCCTTAAAACACTGTAAAAACCGATAAAAACTCATTTTATTAGAAAAACCGTATATTATATATATAATTGAAAATAATTCACGAAAAATAGTTTTATTTAGTTAAAAATACCAAATAATTTGTAGAAATCATTTTTATACCTTAAATAACTATTAAAACCAATTAAATTACATTTTTAGCCAATTTTGTGTAAAATTACCAAAATACCCCTATATATATAAATATACTAAAATTACTTCAAAAATTCACCAAAAATAGTATAATTATCCAAAATTAATTTTCTCAACATATTTATCAATAATATCAATAATTAAACTCAATTAACCAATTAATTTCAATTAAAAACACAATTAACCCTAATTTCCCAAAATTACATAAACTTAAATAATTCAAAATAAATACATAGAAATTCATAAAAATTCCAAATAAATTCCTATAATTCATTTCAACACCTATATTTATCATAAAACACAATTTCATAATTTAATTAATTAATTTTCGAAAATTAGAAAATAATATTAAAAAATTCAAAAATACCCAAAAATCAAAATAATCTCCAAAAATTCCACAAAAATTCATACATATATATTAAGCTACTAGGATCAACATTTTTGAAGGGAGTTTTCATGAATCAATCAATTCGAAGCTCAAAAAAATCAAAAACCCTAATATGGCCGAAATCAAAAATTCGAAACCTAAGCAAATCAAGACCAATTCAGCTCAAACCAAAGCTAGAATCACACTCAGCGGAGCTCAAGGAGAAGAAAGAGACCAGCGGTGTCAAAAACGGTGGCCGGAATCGCAAGGTGTGAAGAAATTGCAAACTCTCGGCTTCCGGCCAAAAACCGACCTCCAGACGTCGGAAACGGCTGCTACAGGCTACGAGGAAGGCTGGGGAAGGTGGTAGCACACCGGAGGGCACACCAACGGCGAGAAATCGATAGTTGCAGGCGTCGGATGGCAGTGAGGGTGAAGATTAGGGAAGAAGGAGAAATCGGGGGCAAAATGGTAATTTTTCCAAAAGTTTGATTTTTGATATATTATATGTATATATATATACTTTATACTATATATTAAAATAATATTAAATTACACACATTAAATATACACCACACACTTAATATTTAATATTTTAAAATTTAATATTAATTAAAAATAATTAAATAACAATAAAATAAATAAACAATTAATAAAATATTAGGGTAATATTAATTAAACCCTAATTAAATAAATAAGTACACATAGGCTTTATTTAATATTTTAAAAATACGTATGAGTTCATGCAAGTCCGAAAATATATTTAAAATAATTAATAATAAATTATTTACGTGAAAATTTCCCCGGAAATAAAAGTCTCGGGAAAATTTTATGTAAAGCACTGTAAATAATACACAATAATTAAAAATAGGTTTTAAATACATATCAACTCATAAAATATCATAATATATATACAAAAATTATTAACACTGCATATCCCGATGCAATATTAAAATATTTAAAAACACGGGATATTACAGTTTTTCCCCCTTACAAGAATTCGTTCCCGAATTCCACAAAGAAAAGATTATAAAATCAGGAAGGAAAGAGATACGGGTAAGAAGCTCGCATCTCAGCTTCAGTCTCCCACGTATGCTCCTCAACTCTGTTGCTACGCCACAGAACCTTGACCATCGGAATCTGCTTCGAACGCAACTGTCGAACTTGATAATCTACGATCGCCACAGGTTCTTCCATAAACGTCAGATCTTCACTCACTTCTACACTGTCGGGCTGCAATACGTGAGAAGGGTCTGATATATACTTCCTCAGCATCGAGATATGAAATACTGGATGCACCTGTGACATACTCGGAGGCAAATCCAACCGATATGCAACAGTGCCAACTCTCTCCAGAATCTCAAACGGTCCGATATATCTCGGTGCTAACTTACCCTTCCTGCCAAATCTCATCACACCCTTCATCGGAGATACCTTCAGAAAAATGAAATCTCCAACCTGAAACTCCACATCTCTGCGCCTAGGATCCGCATAGCTCTTCTGCCTGCTAACTGCGGTCTCTAATCTGCGCTTAATCACGGTGACTTTCTCTGCAGCATCCTGAACCATCTCAGGTCCAGTCAAAGCTCTCTTACCAATCTCATCCCAACTCAAAGGGGTCTACACTTCCTTCCATATAAAGCCTTGTACGGTGCCATGCCAATATTGCTATGGTAGCTGTTATTATATGCAAACTCTACGAGTGGCAAATGATCATCCCAACTACCTCCTAAATCCAGGACACACATCCTCAACATATCTTCCAGTGTCTGGATCGTCCTCTCAGACTGACCATCTGTCTGAGGATGAAAAGCAGTACTGAAATCCAACCTAGTGCCCATCGCTTCCTGCAACTTCTGCCAAAAATGAGAAGTAAACACTGAACCTCTATCTGACACAATGGACACAGGTACTCCATGAAGGCACACAATATGCTTCACATACAACTTCGCCAATCTGGCAACAAAATAATTGGCTTTCACAGGTAGGAAATGTGCAGACTTCGTCAATCTGTCTACAATCACCCAGATGGAGTTGTATCCATCCTTCGAACGAGGTAAACCAACCACAAAATCCATAGCTATCCTTTCCCACTTTCACTCGGGAATAGGAAGAGGCCGAAGCTTCCCAGAAGGCTTCTGATGTTCGGCTTTCACTTGTTGACACGTCAGACACTTAGCAACATAATTAGTGACATCTTTCTTCAATCCATCCCACCAGTATAAATCTCTGATACTGTGGTACATCTTAGTAACACCCAGATGAACGCTGTAGGCTGTAGAATGTGCTTCCTCTAAAATCTCCTCTCTCAAGTCATCCACATCAGGAACACATAATCTACCACTGATCCATAACACACCATCATCATCGAGTGTGAAATCAGTGAACTTCCCTGCTCTGACATTCTCTGCAAGCTCTTCTAGAATAGGATCTCGGCTTTGAGCTGCTTTAATCCTATCCCTCAGTACAGATCGTACTTTAAACTGAGCTAGCAGTCCACCTGATATACTAATCTTCATCATCAGACCTTGATCCACCAACAGATGCAACTCTTGGATCAATGGTCTCCTCTCAACACTGATGTGAGCAAGACTACCTGAGGACTTTCTACTTAAGGCATCTGCTACCACATTAGCTTTACCCGGATGATATAAAATTTTGAAATCATAGTCCTTCAACAGTTCCAACCATCTCCTCTGCCTCAAATTCAAATCTCTCTGCTGAAAAATGTACTTAAGGCTCCTGTGATCAGTAAATATCTCACAAGTCACCCCGTACAGATAATGTCTCTAAATCTTCAAAGCAAAGATCACTGCAGCCATCTCAAGGTCATGTGTAGGATAGTTCTGCTCATGCTTCTTCAACTGCCTCGAAGCATAGGCTATCACCCTTCCATTCTGCATCAGCACACAACCAAGACCAATTCTAGAGGCATCACAATAAACTGTGAACTTATCCACACTATTAGGCAAAGCTAACACTAGCGCTGTGGTTAATTTCTCCTTCAACAACTGGAAACTATTCTCACAAGCTTCTGACCACTCGAACCTAACATTCTTCTGAGTCAAGCGAGTCATAGGGGCTGCGATCCTGGAAAAATCCTGCACAAACCACTATAATACCCGGCTAAACCCAGAAAACTCCGAATACATTTTATAGGTAGAAATTACATAATTAATCTTGAAACACTATAAAAACCAATAAAAACTCATTTTATTAGAAAAACCGTATATTATATATATAATTGAAAATAATTTACGAAAAATAGTTTTAATTAGTTAAAAATACCAAATAATTTGTAGAAATCATTTTTATACCTTAAATAACTATTAAAACCAATTAAATTACATTTTTAGCCAATTTTGTGTAAAATTACCAAAATACCCCTATATATAAATATACTAAAATTACTTCAAAAATTCACCAAAAATAGTATAATTATCCAAAATTAATTTTATTAACATATTTATCAATAATATCAATAATTAAACTCAACTAACCAATTAATTTCAATTAAAAACACAATTAACCCTAATTTCCCAAAATTACATAAACTTAAATAATTCAAAATAAATACATAGAAATTCATAAAAATTCCAAATAAATTCCTATAATTCATTTCAACACCTATATTTATCATAAAACACAATTTCATTATTTAATTAATTAATTTTCAAAAATTAGAAAATAATATTAAAATATTCAAAAATACCCAAAAATCAAAATAATTTCAAAAAATTCCACAAAAATTCATACATGTAGATTAAGCTACTAGGATCAACATTTGTGAAGGGATTTTTCATGAATCAAGCAATTCAAAGCTCAAAAAAATCAAAAACCCTAATATGGCCGAAATCAAAAATTCAAAACCTAAGCAAATCAAGACAAATTCAGCTCAAACCAAAACTAGAATCACACTCACTGGAGCTGAAGGAGAAGAAAGAGACTGGCGGTGTCAAAAACAGTGGCCGGAATCACGAGGTGTGAAAAAATTGCAAACTCTCAGCTTCCGACCAAAAACCGACCTCCAGACTCCGGAAACGGCTGCTACAGGTGGCGAGGAAGGCTGGGGAAGGTGGTAGCACACCGGAAGGCACACCAACAGTGAGAAATCGACAGTTGCAGGCGTCGGACGGCGGTGAGGGTGAAGATCGGGGAAGAAGGAGAAATCGGGGGCAAAATGATAATTTTTCCAAAAGTTTGATTTTTGATATATTATATGTATATATATATACTTTATACTATATATTAAAATAATATTAAATTACACACATTAAATATACACCACACACTTAATATTTAATATTTTAAAATTTAATATTAATTAAAAATAATTAAATAACAATAAAATAAATAAAATATTAATAAAATATTAGGGTAATATTAATTAAACCCTAATTAAATAAATAAGTACACATAGGCTTTATTTAGTATTTTAAAAATACGTATGAGTTCATGCAAGTCCGAAAATATATTTAAAATAATTAATAATAAATTATTTACGTGAAAATTTCCCCGGAAATAAAAGTCTCGGGAAAATTTTACGTAAAGCACTGTAAATAATACACAATAATTAAAAATAGGTTTTAAATACATATCAACTCATAAAATATCATAATATATATATAAAAATTATTAACACTGCATATCCCAATGCAGTATTAAAATATTTAAAAACACGGGATATTACATAGCTGGTGTCGTTAAATGGCTGTTTGTGTCTCTCCAAAGTTGGTAAAGGCAGTCTGTTTGAAAGAAGCTTTAAGCTAGCTTTGGGAGTTTGGTTAAGATGGTGTTTTGGTGGAGATAGATTCAAAGCAGGTGGTTGATGGATTTAATGGTTTTACTTTTGATTTATCAGAATTTGGTAGTGTTTTGCATTCTTGCCAAAAACTTGCTTAGCTATGTCATGTAAAAGCTATTAGCTTTGTTTATAGACAAGTTAATGTTGTTGCTGATGCCTTGGCTCATGCAGCTCATTCCTATGCTTGTTCTTCTGTTTGGAAAGAGCCCCCATCCTTTGTAAGGAGGCTCTTATTTGATGATGTTATTTCTGTTTCTGAATGAAATTTCTATTTTATTTCAAAAAATTATTAATAAGTTTTATTTTTAACTTATTTAAATGTTTCGTTTATAATTCACTAAACTGGTAAAATGTATCAAAATAATAAGGGTAATGATGCTTGCACCACATTTGAAATATATATATATATATATATATATATATATATATATATATATATATATATATAAAAGGGAGGCTAAGATGGTTGGAATTTTTAGCCTTTAGGTGCCAAGAGCCAACTAGGTTGGTTATTATTAGGATGTACTTTTGCACTTAAAACCCGACTGTTGTAAAAATTTTAAGTTCTTTACGTAAAATTTTTTCAGAAATTTTATTTTCGGGGAAATTAAAATGTAAATAATTTAATATTAATTATTTGAAATAGTTTTATGAATTTGCATGAGTTCATGCATAATTTTAAAGTATTAAATAAAATGCATATACGTATATTTATTTAAATTAAAATTAGGGTTTATTTCATAAATAAATTATATAATATAGTTTTTATATTAATTAATTAATTAATTGTATATATGTATATATGTGTATATATTATTAAAAATGTATGTGGTGCATATTTGTTGTGTGTGTTATATTATATATTATTATAATATAAAATATAGTTATATATGTATATATATATACATAAATCATTATCAAAAATAAAAAGTTTACATTATTTACGAAACCGCCACTCCTTCTCCTTCTTCTTCCCGATCGGTTTTCCTCCATTTCTGCCGCGTGTCATCCCATTTTCAAGCCGTCGGTGTGCCTCTCGGCTTGCCACCACCACCCCCAGCCATTCCCAACGCCTGCTACCTCCTTCTCCTGCGCCGTTTCACCCTGTTTTGGTCGAGAAGCCGAAACTTGAAGCCATCGCCGATCGTCGACTTTCCGACCACCAAACTCAATGCCACTGGTCTCTATCTTTTTCTTGAGCTCTGATGAGTCCATTTCCAAGCTTTGTTTCACTTGAAACAGTTTAGATTTCCCTAGGTTTCAATTTTACAATTTCGGCCATTTAGGATTCTTGAATTTTTTAAGCTTCGATTGAATGATTCATGCAAACTCCCTTCACAAACATTGATACTTGTAGCTTAGTATACCTCTATGAATTTTTTTGGAATTTTTGGGAATTATTTTGATTTTTGTGAATTTTTTATTATTTTATTAATATTTTCTAATTTTCGAAAATTAATTAATAAAATTATAAAATTATGGTTTATGGTGATTATAGGTGTTGAAATGCATTTTAGAAATTTATTTTTAATTTTTGTGAATTTTATATATTTATTTTGAATTTATTTAGTTTATGTAATTTTTGGAAAATTAGGTTAATTATGTGTTTTAGTGAAATTAATTAGTTAATTGAGTATATTTATTGATATTATTGAATTATATGTTCAAAAATTTAATTTTGAGCAATTATATTATTTTTGGTGAATTTTTTATTAATTTTAGGAAATTTACGTAACTAGGGGTATTTTGGTAATTTGACACTAAATTGGCTAAAAATATGATTAAATTGGTTTAAATAGTTATTTAAGGTATAAAAATGATTTCTACAAAATATTTAATATTTTTAACTAATTAAAACTATTTTTCGTAAATTATTTTCAAATTATATATAATATACGATTTTTCTAAATAAATGAGTTTTTATTGATTATTAGTGAGTTTTAGGGTTAAATATGTAATTTGAATTTATAAAATGTATTTTGGTCAATATTTATGAATTTATTGAGAATTATCGATTTTTAATAATATTTTATTTAAAATTAGGGTTTTTATATATTTAGCGGTAAAATAAATATTTTTAACGTTTAAATACCTAATTTGCTACATTTTGAGTATTAAAGGGCATTTTCGGTATTTCTATAATTATTCTGTGAATTGTGAACCTTGGTCAATGAATTGTAGTTTGGAGTCCGACCGAGGGGTTGTGAAATGTGTTATTTCAAAGTGTATTTCTTTGCAGGACCGGCTCTACTCTTTGAGTAGAGAGATGTCCGTTTTACAGGGGAGGTTCTGCCGGATTTTTGATAGAATTCTTGTAAAACGTGATGTCCGGTCGAATTCTTATTCTGATTCTATGTCTAAGATTCTAGATCGAGTCCTTAGAATTTTCGTTAGAATTATTCTGATTTTCTGTTATCATTTGTTTATTTAGTTACGCCAAGACCGAGGCCTAGTGGATCAGGCCCGTCGGACCTGTCTCGAGGAGCGCAATAACTGTGAGTTTTTATTTTATATAGATATGTTTTAGTGTGCATGTTTTAGAAATGTATGTTTTCATTGTATAAAATATGCATATATAGTTTAATCATTACTTAGGTTTATTTCGATATATTTCCAAATTATATGCATGTTTTATTATAAATTTATACTTAAATTGTTTTAAGTATATTTATAGTTTATTTCCAGTTTATTTTGTAACTATATTGGATTTATTTGACGTATATATACTCGAAATATACTTGGTTTACTTTTGGTATATTTCTAGTATATATATAGTTTATGTTGCTATTTTATTCAATTACATGCATCAATTATTTATGAATGAATGTTTTATATTATAAATGAAGGATATCAATAGAACGTGCTACCTAGTGGGCATCACTAGGATCGAGTACGTACTGGTACGACGATAGAATTTAAGTTAAACTACTAACCTATTTGTGGATATTGATTGGATTGATTTATTGATGTGAGATGTGATTTAGGAGTGTGATTGCTGGAGCTTGGTTAACCAAGTTTCTCGGGGCCAATCACATTGACAGTCAGACTGCTGGAGCTCAGTTGACTTAGTGTCTCGGGGCCAGTCTACTGTCTAAATGGAACAAGTGAATATATTTGGAATAAGTGAGCCTGTATGGCTAGAGCGTTGTCTAACACTGTTTGAGGTTGCGGTTTTCTAGGGTTATATTTGATCCTTCATAAATAGTGATTTTCAATAAATATATAAAATAATTTTATTGTATCTGTGTGTATTTGCTTGTATATATATTTATTATATATACTATTGACTGTGTGCATTGTCATTTAGTTATGCATATATATATATATATCACTATTTGATCCTTCATAAATAGTGATTTTCAATAAATATATAAAATAATTTTATTGCATCTGTGTGTATTTGCTTGTATATATTTTTATTATATATACTATTGACTGTGTGCATTGTCATTTAGTTATGCATATATATATATATATATATTATAACAATTCACTCAGTGAGGTTTGACTCCCCTCCGTTGATTATTTTTCAGGAGGAGTTATCATCTTCAGACCTCAGTAGCAGACCCATACGCCGAATTTCTTCTGCCCTGGCTTCACTATGTAAACTACTTACCTAAGCTTTATTTTATAATTTAGACACTGCAGTAGTTGTGAGACTTATGTATTACATTATGTTTGTAAGAAATTTGTATTATAAATACTTGAATTGAGATTTGTATTTAAAAGATATTATTTATATGAGATGAGTTGTTTATTTAAATCCATTGGTGGATTATTATTTTATCTTATTTATGATTTTGTTTCCGTTGAAAAATACGATATTTATGTTAATATTATTATTGCATGTTTTACTTTATTTTTAGGCTTGTTATGGGTTCCGGATTCAAAAGAATTTCTGTTCCCTAGCACTGATCATGGTCCTTGTTTTAGGTCGTGACACTATCATGAAATGTGTACTACCATTATAAATGCTATGATAAATTCATTTCCTTAAAAAAATTACTAAATTCCATCACATGTTTTAAAAAATGTTTATGAATAATTATTGTAATTCGTTGATAGAGATTATTTCTCACTTAAATAAGGTTTTGAGTTGGAATTTTGATATATACAGTTATGTTAAATTAATTATTGAAATTTTTTTATCGCTTTTATGATTTTATTTGATTAGATTTGAATTAATTAGAATCTAATAAATTCCGAATACTAACACTTAAAAAAAAAATATTCCAAATTTACCTAAAATTACCTTGTGTATTTCCAAGCATGAAAATGAAAATCTAAATCCACTAAAGCTACACTCTTAAAGGTTTAAAATTGCAAAACACAAATTTTTTCCCGTTAGTTTTTTTAGTTGAGTACTTCATCTTTACCTATATCAAGTGGTGAGATTAATTACTTTCATGATATTAATTTTTTTTTTTTTTTAAATTTTAAGGAGTTACTTGGTTTATTTCTTTATCAATATTTATTAATTTAACTAGTAAAAATTTAATTTTTTATATAAAATTTCAAAATTCAATATATGTATGCATAAACCCTCTTATGGATTCATTAAATTTGGTTCAAAAGAACTACATTTTACAAGTTAATTAGACTCTATTTGAACTAGAAGGAATTTTTTTACTATCAATAGTGATACCGCCTATATATATTCCTGTTTAATTAAAGGGTTTTTATTTTCTGAATAGGGTTACCCGGATAGGGAAGGTAGCCAAAGAGGATTCCTAAGCAAAGAAGGAATACTCTCCTACTAGGATTAGGATTCTTATCTCATAAGGAATCCTACTCCTTTCAGGTTTAAGCATCACTATAAATAGAACCCCTATACCTCTCATTCTAGATCATCTCATTCTTTCATATTCTAATTGTTCCTTGCTCTCTATACAAACTCTCTCTCTGTTCTCTGACTTAGGCATCAAAGTGTTTATGGGGACCCCCCCACCTCTCACATTGCCCTCTGTTCATTGATTACAGGGTCTTAAGCTCAAGAGTTTCGAAAATAAGTTATCAAGTGGCGCCGTCTGTGGGAGCTCTTGGGAAAAGCCATTCATATACCTGTTAAGCTAAAGACATCCACACTATGACTTTTAGCCCACCACCAACTTTGACTCTTGAAACTAACATCAATCCTTCTGCACTTATTCCTTCGACTGATCTCTTAACCCTTCTCCCAACAATAGTGCTTCCAGCCACTTTTCAGTATGCCAAAACTTCATTCGGGTATACACATTCACTTCCTGACAACACCTAGAGGTGCCCGGCTTCGGGCATAAACTTTCCACATTATGCTCCTTTACAATACCACCATTGTTCAATACCCTCCATACCTTTTTTGAATTTAACAGACACACCAATAATTACCACACTAAACGTGAACACTGTAAACCAAGAATTCAACCTCAACCAAACCAACAAGGAAGTTATGATACAAAATATCCAAACGTAAATAGCTTTAATGCAGTAAGAACTAAATGCTTTAATACAAAGTGGAACTCTGAACCAGCTCAAATCGATAATAATGCAATACCCCGACAGGCACCAGAGACAAGTAGCGGAAAGGGTAAAGCACCAGAAGGGGAATGTAGTTCAACAATTCCGACCCTTGATGACTCAAAGTTAGCTCAGAAAGTTAAAGAGGTTATACACAAAACTCATACAAAACCAAGAAAGGAGGATGAATGTGTTATGGATAGCAGAACTCTATTCATAAGAAGGATAATCTAGAGAGAGATCCCTACTAAATTCAAAATCCCATCGCTTGATCAGTATGATGGGACGGGAGATCCCGTTAACCATATATTGGTGTTTAGAATAAGGATGTTACTCCAAAATGTGAATGATGGAATCATGTGTAGAGTCTTCCCAAGCACACTTATAAAGAATGCCTAAAAGTGGTTTCATCGACTCCTAGAGAATTTCGTCACTTCTTTTGAGGATCTGGTAAACTAGTTTTGTACCAGGTTCGTCATTAATATTCCCCCAGCTAAAAACATCAACGATATTTGGATGTGTCGGTAAGAAGTCGATGAGTCTCTATGAAGTTATCTTGATCGGTTCAACAAAACAGCTATTCAGATCAAAAGCTTTATTGATGAAGTTGCCATAGAAGCTTTGAAAAATGGCATTAGACTCAAAAAGCTTAAAAATAAGATAAAGAAACTGGGCACCTTTACGGAAGTAATGGCGATGGCAGTTAAAATGATAAAGATGGATGAAGATAGAAGGATGAGAAGGGAGGAGGAAAAACCACTAGCCAAAGATGAAAAACCAAGACCCAAACGAGCAAGCTTCCCAAAAATAAACTTCAGAACCCAGTAGAGAGATTTGACAGGGAAGCAGACAAATACACACCTCTGAACACCTCTCTATCCAGAATTCTCATGTGGGTTAGGTAGAATGGTGTCGGAATTACCCTAGCTAAGAGAATAAGCCCCAGCCGAAGATCCATATAAGATAGGGGAAAATACTGTCAATATCATCGAGAATACGGACATGACACTAAGGCTTGCAAAGAGCTGAAGCACGCCATAGAAAGACTGGTATAGAATGGTAAACTCAATAATTTCATGAACATATCTATAAGGAGCGGAAACCTAGATGCCTCAATACATGACAGGCCAAAAGCAAAAAAAGCTTGAAAGGAGTCAATTGGTATTATTAACATAATCATTGGTGGAGAAAATACTGAGAAGAAATTGAAATGGAGTAGGGGAGCAAAGCCAGTCTTCAAGAAAAGAGAGATCATATTCAATTCGGAAGGTGGTTCGCATGTTCGCCATCCTCACTGTGACGCCCTAGTGATAAATGCATACATAAACAATTACTTGGTAAAGAGGTTATTGGTTGACAATGGAAGCGCTATCAATGCGTTATCCTGGAATGCTTATAAAGTGATAGAAGGCTTTGTCACTGATCTGAAGACCATCCAGAACTCTATAACAAGCTTTTATGGAGGAACTATATAGCCAATGGGAGTCATGAAGTTAAATCTAGAATTTGGGAATCGAGACGACAAAGAAATAAAAGTTATTAGAATAATATTCAACATGGTGGATCTCCCCCTAGCATACAAATGAATCATAGGATGGTCGGCGCTCTATGAAGCAGATGTAGTCACCAATATCTGACACTTAACTATGAAAATTCCAGTTAAGAGTGAAACTCTTACCATCCGGGGAGATCAGCATATGGCTAGACAGTGTTACCAAATGACCATAAAGCCTCAGGTGGAAGCTTTCCCCCTAGAAACATAGGAAATAGAGAAATAAGGTGTTGGTCCACAACCAGTTGATGACACGAAAGCTCTATAAATTATTGACGGGAAAGTGGTGAAGATTGGTAATGAACTTGACCGTGACAATAAGGAAGGAATGAGGGAAGTCCTCACTAGATACTCAAAAGACTTCACTTTGCGAGCATAAAAAATATTGGTGTGGATCCAAAGGTTGCTTGTCATAATTTGAACATCAGATTGGGAGCAAAGCTAGTGGTACAAAAAAAAAAAACCTTTTCCTATGAGAGACAAAGGATAATTACTAAGGAAATAAAGAAATTATTGGAAGCCGGATTCATCAAGGAAGTTACTCATCCAGAATGGGTAGCCAATGTGGTACTTGTCAAAAAAGTGAATGGGAAGTATAGGATGTGCATGGACTATACTGACCTTAATCGAGCATGTCCCAAGGATAGCTACCCATTGCCCACAATCAACCAGCTCTTAGACTCCATTGCGACAAATTATATAGTTTTATTAACGCAACACAAGGATATCACCAGATACCGATAAAGAAAGAAGATCAGGAGAAAACGTCCTTCATCACCCACAAAGGCATGTATTGTTACAAGGTGATGCCTTTCGTACTAAAGAACGCTGGAGCAACATATCAAAGAATGATGAACTAGGTACTCCAGGACCATATTGGAATAAACATGGAAGTATATATAGACAACAATGTCATCATCAAGAGCAATAATGCAGAACAATACCCAGCGGATCTGGATCAAGTTCTTCGATTATTGAGCAAGTCTAAGATTAAGCTAAATCTAAAAAAATGTGTCTTCAAAGTAAAAGCTGGCAAATTCCTGGGATTCATGATATCCCATAGAGGTATTGAGGCCAACTCGGAGAAAATGGAAGGCATACTCAGCATGAAAACCCCAAAAAATATCCACGAAGTACAAAAGCTAAATGGTAAAATCACGGCATTAGGGCATTTCATTTCATGCTCAGCCAGATAGTGTCTACCATTATTCCGAGCTTCAAAAATTTTAAAAAATTTATTTGGTCTGCAGATTGCCAAGCGGCCTTCGAAGACATCAAGAAATTCCTGTCCTCACCACCTTTACTCAGTAGGCCCATCCTAGATGCAATATTGTATTTATATCTCTCTGTAGGTTAAGAATGCACCACTTCAGTACTGGTAAGAGAAGAACGAAGCTAGCAAAACCTGATATATTACATCAGAAAAATGCTTTGAGGATCTGAAGTCCAGTATCCAATGTTGGATAAGCTGGCTATGGTTGTGGTTCATGCATCCCAGAAGCTCCAACACTACTTCTAAGCCCATCCTATCATTGTCTGATCCCATTTCCCTCTGTAAAAAATCCTACAAAGATCAGAGACCTCGGGCAAATTGGTTCAATGGTCGGTGTTGGAGAATTTGACATTGATCATGAGCCCCGCCAACAAGTGAAAGCCCAAGCGTTAGCAGATTTCATTCAAGAAATGGCTCCAGAAGAACTTACCATGACCAAAGCACCAGAATGGAAACTCTATGTTGATGGAGCATCCTTTGCTTAAGGATCCAGCACTGGAGTGATTCTTAGAGGATTGCATAAAGTTCACATTCGGTATGCAGTTCAAATAGAGTACAATGCAACCAACAATGCCACAGAATATGAGGCACTCATCACAAGCTTGAAATTAGCTGTCAAACACTTTATAATACACTCGGACTCCCAGCTGGTAGTAAATTAGGTTAACGATACATTCTAGATCAAGGAAACAAACATTGCTAAGTACGTGGGCAAAGTCTGAAAACTCTTAAAACATATTAAACAAAAAGGGGGCCAGTGGGAGATCATCCAAATTCCCAGGCAGGAGAACTCTGAGGCTGACCTCCTGGCTAAATCAGCAGCTAAAGACAGTCAAGAATTTAAGGATATGGAATTCATCGAGGTATTGACAAAACCCAGTATGGAAGATCCTGAAGTCTTGGAGATACGGGAAGTCTCAGAATAGATGCGTCCAATAGTCCAATACCTGGAATATGGGACTCTCCCTGAAGATAAATTAAAAGCTCAGAAGCTAAAAATGAGAGCAGCCCACTATTCTATCCATTAAAAGGAGCTTTACAGAAAATTCTTTTCACACTTATGGTCTAAGTGTGTCTCTTTAGAGGAAGGGAATTACATACTCAAGGAAATCCACAAAGGAATTTATGGAGCTTATGAATCCCACTATGTATTAACCTGGAAAACACTACTCCAATGATATTATTGGCCTACTATGTCTAATGATGCCCAGAAGCTAGCTCAAGCATTTCATAAGTGCCAGCAATTTGCTCGACTCAATCACAGGCCTTCCTACCCTCTACATCTAATCAGCAGCCCATGGCCCTTTGCCATGTGGGGGATGGACATCCTGGGTCCTTTCCCAACTTCCACTTCATAAAAAAAGTTCCTGATTGTGGCTATAGACCATTTCACTAAATGGGTAGAAGTGGAGGTAGTTTTAACCATTATAGAAGCTCAGATACAACATTTCTTTTAGAGAGAGATCATCTACAGATTCGGTATCCCTCACACTTTGATTACAGATAATGGTAAATAGTTTGATAATGAAAACTTTAGAGGTTTATGTTCAGACCTTGGAATAAAGCTTCATTTCACCTCAATAGCCCACCCACAAACAAATGGGCAAACGGAAGTCACCAATAGAATTATCATACAGGGATTAAAGAAGAGACTTGATGAGAAAAAGGGAAATTGGGTCGAAGAGCTTAACCTTAGATCAGCCACCGAGGAGACACTATTTAGATTGACTTATGGCATGGACGCGATAATATTGGTAGAGATTGGTTCACCAAGTTATAGGGTCAATCACAGTCTCGATCACAACATCAACAACATTGACGCTCGGATATGTCTGGACCTATTAGAGGAAAGACAGGAGTGAGCAGCAGCTACAGCTGAAGCACATCGGCAGAAGGTGGCACGGTATCATCTCCAACATAGTCACCCAAGACAGTTTAAAATAGGAGACTGGGTACTTAGAAAGGCAGATATTGGCAAAGGCAACTCAGGAATTGGTAAGCTGGGTCCAAATTGGGAAGGCCCATATCAAATCTTAGAACACACAACCAAAGGAGCATACAAACTAAGAAACAGAGATGGAAAAGAGTTGCCATGATTTTGGAACTTAGATTGCCTCAAAAAATACTATCAATAAAACTTAGATTATACTTGGAATAATATTCAATAAAATCTCTTTTCATTGAAACCAATAAATCTCTTATAAAAATATTGATTACCAAAAAAAAAAGAGAAGGGTTTCTATTTTACTAATTGTATGTCCGGGTTATTGGGGTCAAAGGCATGAAAGGAAACTGCATCAGTGGCACTAGAAACCTTAATAAGCTCTGCTGTAGACCCTCTAGCAGATTCATAAGCATTCCTTGAACGTGAGGCAGCTGCCTTTTGATGAGCATCTTCCTCAGCAGCAATCTTCGCAAGGTCTGCCAACATTATTCGATCCAGCTTCACCAGGTCTAACTAAGGATGCTGAGAAAGCAGGATCTTCTTACATTCAGACTTGTAGGCTTGAAGAAATCCCCCTACGATGTTTCGGTAAGATCTTTTGTCATTTTCTTAGGACTTCTTGACCTTAGACAACCTCTTTTCTAGACCTGCAATATGAGAATCCTGATCTTCAATCCTCCTGGTTAATTGACCTTAGCTGTGCTCTAGATTGGCCATTTTCTTCTCGCTTGCCTCAACCTTGGATTTTGCCTTTGCATATTTTGTCTGGCAGAGCTCTAATGTCACCTTTGTGCTATCGAGCTTCTTTTTGAAATCAATAGCAATGGTTCTGACCTCTGTCTCCTTTAGGCTGTACTGGTTTTTCAAGTATAAGTATTAGTCCTTCGCCAGCAACAAGGCCTGGGTCATCTATGAAAAAGGAAAAATCATATTAAGTACAAAACAAAAGTGTAAGCAACAGAGAAACAACATTCACTTACTTTTAGTGAGTGATCGATCATTGAATCAAATAGCCCCTCCAGACCTTCTTCAAATCAGTGTTGCATATCCACCGGAAGCCTCAGCGATTCTGCACATTGATCTCTAACTTGGCTGTTTGAGATGCTTGGAGGCTTCATCTTAGACAAGATCCATCCCCTCATATCTAGACATCCGAATAGCCTCAAACAATGAATGAATATCTCCTCATCGAGCTCCTTAGCATCAGAATCTTGATCAATCAGCCGTGTTTTCCGCTAACCTCCTGTGCTAGCACAGGATGACTCACCTACCGCTTTCTTTTTAGGATCGATGGAAGTCTGCTCAGGGGTTATAATGGTTTTAGGTTATGGAGAAGGGGAGGCCCAGACTACTTTTGGGGCGATTGGCTAGTCAGCTAGAAGGGAAATCCCATCCCTAAAAGTAAAAAAGTCAGCCATCTACAATCGAAAAGATAAAGTAAGTCAGAAGGATACCTTTAAATAACCCAAACACACCAGTAGAGTGAACATGGTCTGGACAGACTCTCCACAGGTATCTCCTGGATACGTCTTCAACCGATTGAGCTTCGACCAGGCCATAGAGATGTAGTCATAAAACCATTTTTGTATCATGATTGGGCAGTCTTGGAGGCCATTTTACCTTATGGCACTCATCAAACCACATTTGCCGGACATCGTAGAAGTCTGTCGGGTGTTCGATAACGAAAAAATTATGTCTCCACTGCTTATGAAGGTCTAAAAGCTTTACAAATAGGGTATGATTGGGAATGACTGATAGGGAGAACATCATTTCTCCGTTCTTCCTAGTCAGACTATACAGATATAGAAAAATGTCTAAATCGGATTCTTTACCCTTTTTGTGCATCAGTTGGATGAACCTAGTTAGAATCTTATAGCTATTCGGATGGAGTTGACTAGGTGCTATGTTATACCTATTCATGAATCTTTTAATAAAGGGATCTAATGAAAACTTTAAACCCCCCTCTAGTTGGTTAAAATATACTACTAATATACTAAGCCCTAATATGGAGGTATGAGCCCAAAATTTTTTATCTACTGTATAGAGGGTATAATCGATGGAATACGGAATTGCCTTTGGTACCATCCCAATAGTTCATAATCTATTTTCGACATAAACAGGTTGGAACTAACCTGTTCCCTAGGTGCTATAATATTTTATATGAAAAGGAAAAAGCGCACAAAAGATAAAGAAAACAGGAAAAGGAAGGAGAAAGATAAAGATCACCTGATTATAAAGTGCAAAGATCATGGCAGACAAAAACGAAGCGGCAATAGCAATGCAAATGTGACAATGGCGAAAGAAAAGGGCAAAATGCATCAGTTGACAAGCATAAGGATATTTATAGAGTTATAGAAGGATCTGGAAACACACCATTAATTGCCCTCATCATTACTTTACTTCTCCCCACATCATTAAGGGCAATTTGGGAAAAGTAAAACCTACTAATTGAGTGGTCATTATGAGGGCAGCAAATACGTCTCATCTTCTTACACACGAAAAGATGCATCGCTCATGCAATTCAAATTTCAAATCCCTAGGAATCAAAGTGGCATAGCCATGCCTTGGCCCGCTCACATCTTTACCAGCTCTCCTTCTATTTACTCGGAACTAGCATTCGAGCTATGCTTTTGGCACACTCCGACTATCTAGCACTCAAGTCATGCTTCTAATGCACCCAGATTAAGTCCAATGACTGATGCTGGCACCCTCAGCTCACTTCTATAGTATTGAGGTTTCAAGCATGTAAGCCTCGCGTCCTTGCATTGAGCATCTAAGTCTAGTGATTGAAGTTGGCACCCTTAGGTCACTTTTATAGTACTGAGGTCCTGAGCATATAAGCCTCGTGTTCTTGCACTGAGCATCTAAGCCTCAAGCATATAAGTCCAGTGACTGAAGCTGGAACCCTCATGTCACTTTTATAATACTGAGGTTCCAAGCATGTAAGCCTCGTGTCCTTGCATCGAGCATCTAAGCCTCAAGCATTTAAGTCCAGTGACTGAAGTTGACACCCTCAGGTTGCTTCTATAATACTGAGGTTTCGAGCATATAAGTCTCGTGTCCTTGCACCGAGCTTCTAAGTTTAGTAACTGAAGCTGACATCCTTGAGTCACTTCTATAGTACTGAGGTTTCAAGCATGTAAACCTCGTGTCCTTGCACTGAGCATCAAAACTCCAGCGACGGTTGGTTTCGTCACGTCATTTTTACACAGACGGGTTAACTTATTGCATTCGATCTCGCTGATTTAGCGTGCTCTAAGGTCCAGATGACACCTCAACAGCACAATGGTTTCAAGACTCGGTACTGAGCTTTACTTTCTTTTTGTGACTGAGGTTGGCCACCTCAGCTCACCCTTCTATGTCATTGCGCGGTACCTAACTACTTTCTCTCTATATGGAAGCATAAGTGCTCTATTCTACTCGAATACGACAAACATAAATATTTGAATATACCCGTGGGGGGGGGGACTCTTAATACTGCCTATATATATTCCTGTTTAATTGAAGGGTTTTTGTTTTCTGAATAGGGTTATCCAGACAAGGAAGGTAGCATAATTCGTTCATGGAAAGGACTTTACCCTGAAGAGGATTCCTAAGTAAAAAAAGAATACTCTCCTACTAGGATTAGAATTCTTATCTCACAAGGAATTCTACTGCTTTTAGGTTTAAGCATCACTATAAATAGGACCTCATACCTATCATTCTAGATCATCTCATTTTTTCATATTCTAATTGTTCCTTACTCTCTATACAAACTCTCTTTGTTTTCTGATTTAGGTATCGAAGTATTTGTGGATCCCTTTCCACTTCTCACCTTATCTTTTGTTCATTAATTGCAGGATTTTAAGCTCAAGAGTTCCAGAAACAAGTTATCAAATAGCATTTGATAATAAAAATTTTGAAATTGAAGGTAGTATATTCATCCATTAAAGAAAAAAATAAAATTTGAATTATAATATATACAATGATTTTAAAAGATTTATTTTGTTGTTATTATACTGCTTAAATCGAACATATTAAAGTCTACAATAACTTTTGTCTCTTTATTAATTTACTCTATTAGTTTGAATTAGTCGAAATTTATGTGCTTATTATATATCGAGATTGTTAAATTAAAAAATAATTAAAAACGTTTTTCTAAAATTAAAAAAAAAACGTTTTTCTAAAATTAAAAAAAAAAACGTAGACTTGAAGTGAGAAAAAAGAAAAGAAAAGAAAAGAGAAGAGAAGAGAAAAGAGAAATGTCTTTTCTTTTTCTCTCACCTCTGACAGTTGTTGTACCTCTCTAACAGCAAAATCCTTCCCAAGCAACCAACAAACCTCTCTATCTTTCTCCATTTTTCTACCCTTTTTACCCTCCATTTCTCCTCTTAATTACATTCATTGCCACTCCCCCTTCCCCTTTGTCCTCTCACTCAACTCACTGTTAGTCCGTGATTTTCCTCTTCCTTCACTTTCTCTCTCTAGAAACCAGGTTTCAGCTTCCCTCTGGCATTGCTTGCAGCTGTTTGTGGTCTCTTTGCAGCTGGTTTTCTGTGTAAAAATGCAGCCATTGGAGCTGGCTTTTGGATCTAACATTTTCTATAGTTTTGTACCTTATGAAATCAGTCAACATCTTTTACGCGTTTTCTAGTGCTTCGCAAAGAAGCTAAGATTTTTCTTTGTTGTTCGTATTGTGTTGTGTTGTATTGTATTGTAGTGTTGGTTCGATCTGTGAATTCCAGTGGGGTTTTTTTTTGCTGTTATTATCATAAATTTTTGTGGGTTTTTTGCAGTTAATTTTTTATAATAATTTGAGGGTTGGGTTTAGATTGGTTAGAAATGAATCGTAGTTTTAGGTCACAAGACTCGCAAATGAAAATGGCGGCAGCAGCAGTGAAGCAGAGGCAACAGTTAAGAGCTTCAATGATGAAGGAGAAAGATGAAGAGCTTGCTTTATTTTTAGAAATGAAAAAGCGTGAAAAGGAACTTAATAACACTAATAATCTCTTACTTATTAATACTACTGAAGATGATGATGGTTTTGATGCTCCTTTAGGTAATAAATTCTTGTATCTTTCTTAGATTTTTTTTTTTTTAAATTTTTTGATCTGGGTTTAATTGAGTTTTTAATTTTGTCAAGTAAATTTTGTTTATTTTTTATTTTTTTCCAGGTTTGAAACATGGAACTTCACCTATATTTAATGTATCATCTACGGCAACGCCTGCCCGAAAAGTCAGTGGTGCTGATGATTTTCTTAATTCTGAGAATGATAAGAATGATTATGACTGGTAATTGGAAGTATTTGTTAGTTTTATTTTGGTTTTGTGCTTCTTTTGATATGATTTGTGAATTTGGTTTTGGGGTCATAATCATTAAATTTTATAGATTTGTATTAGGAAAGTGAACCTTTTGTTTTATTATTCTTTTTTATTTAGCTTTATGTTTATTTATCATGAGAGGAAGACGTGAAATTTGGGCAGAAAATGGAGGGTCTGCTTCTATTTGACTTGGAGAAGGAAAGGGAAGAAATGGATGTTATAATTGTTGGTAGTTTGTGCTGTTAGATGGAGGTGGATATTGGATAGAATTCATATGTGACCATCAACAATTTTGTGGATATGTCTCTTTTGTGTTGTTAGCTTTCTGATGGCAACTTGATAAAGGTTCTATTTGGTGGGTTTTGTTGCTAGTTTAGCTGAATTTGAATAATAGGTTGTAGTAGTCATAATTTGTAATATATCCGTTAAAATTCTTATCATATTCTACACTTTTGAAATTGCTGCTCAATGCTAGCAGAGAGATCTTTTTAATTCCCCTTGGACCTATTTCTATGTATGTACTGTTCTCCCTAGAAAAAAGAAATTCCTGAGGTTTCTAATGCACATACTGAACCATAGATATATATTGATTTCTATAATATGATAAGCTCTTATTATCTGAAATCAATGGAAGACATTTCTTGCTACTTTAGCATCCTTCATGCTAAGAGTGATCCCTAGAGAAGGGTCAGTCTGGAACTGTTTCTTGTCTTTCTGGAGGGCATACAATAGTTGTTTGTCCTGGATTTTGACTATATTTTTTGTAGGTGCACATAAAATTTTTGACCAACTATTCAAATCTGAAGAGGTTTTTCATGTAGTGGTTTCTGTATACAACTTTCTGAATTGTCATTGTGTTAGGTGTAAAATTTTCCCAAATGCTATACTGACTTCATGTCAATATTTCACATGCATTTAACATTTTAAATCTGTTGATATCTTTATTTGTTTGCCATTTTCAGGCTTCTAACACCTCCTGGTACCCCTTTGTTTCCTTCTTTGGAGATGGAATCACAAAAGACCGTTATGAGTCAGATTGGTACCCCAAAGGCCCGCCCGACTGCCCTCAAATCTAGAGTAAGAGCATGATCTTTCAATCTGGATGAATTCCCTATTTTTCATTTAATTTTATATGTTCTAGTAATGCTGGAAAAAAATTCCTTACCCTACTTGGTGCAAATTTTTAAACTCATGATCTTGCATGATTTATAGACTTGTCTTATTTCCATAAAGTTCCATTGCTCGCAGCATCGAACCATAGAATCGATATACACTTTAGATCTCTCTGCTGCAGAGTTTAGGTTATTTCTGAATGTTTCCTGTTCTTACGCATTAGCTTAGGCACCTTGATCAGATGATTGTTCAGGATTCATGTTACTGCTGATCATGGCTTAGGCACCTTAATCAGATGACTGTTCAGGAGTCATGTTATTGCGATCGGGATTGGGGAATTTGTTAGTGAGTCGAATGAAAAACCTAATCTTTGAGTTCCCAAGGACTGTTTCAATGCTAATTTGCTTGTAAGAATTTTATGTCTTGTGATCCTCTGGTCATGCACTGATGATACCAAGTTCATTTTGTTCATTGTGGCAATAGCTAGCCAACCCTCACCAGGAACCTGCCACAAGGGGCAGCTCAGTATCTAAGCAATCAGCTTCCTCCCCTGGGTTGAACTCTTCCGGTGTGGGGATGCGCAGGCCTTCATCATCAGGTGGTCCAGGATCCCGACCTGCAACACCAACCGGGCGCCCTACATTGACCTCAGCTGCTAAGCCTTCTAGATCTTCAACACCTACTTCTCGAGCCACCCTGCCTTCATCAAAGCCTGCAATTTCTGCAAGTAAGTCAACCATCTCCGCCACTAAGCCCATCTCTGCCACTAAGCCCATCTCTTCAGCAACAAAGCCTACAATTCCTGCAAGGTCTTCAACACCAACAAGGTCTACCGCAAGATCTTTAACACCAACTTCAAGGCCCTCCATACCTCCATCAAAGACCACATCAAGGGCATCAACACCAACTCGACGGCCATCAACACCATCAAGTGCACCATCAATATCTGCTCCTCCTGTTAAATCATCTCCTCCAATTACCAGGACAGCTCTCACAACAGCAAGAAATCCAGTGCCATCACGTGGCAGTTCTCCAACAGTGAAATCTAGGCCATGGAAGCCGTCAGATATGCCTGGTTTCTCACTTGATGCACCACCCAATTTGAGAACATCACTACCTGATCGTCCACTTTCAGCCACTAGGGGTAGGCCTGGAGCACCTAGTTCACGATCTTCCTCTGTTGAGCCGACACCTAGTGGGAGACCACGAAGGCAATCATGCTCTCCTGCACGAGGACGAGCCCCTAATGGCATTATGCATGCCAGTGGGAGCTCTGTTCCTGCAATCAATCGTCTGCACGCCAAAGCTAATGACAATGTGAGCCCTGTCCTAATTGGAACCAAAATGGTTGAAAGAGTGATAAATATGCGAAAACTGGCACCCCCTAAGCAAGATGATAAACTTTCTCCTCATGGTCACATGTCTGGGAAGTTGGCATCACCAGACAGCTCAGGCTTTGGAAGAACACTTTCAAAGAAATCTTTAGATATGGCTATAAGGCACATGGTATGTACTTTGTGCTAGTTTTGATATTTGTGTGTTGGATTTTAAAGCTATAGATTGGGTTTGATATTGAATTATATCAAATCCTGACACCATGCCATTATTGCATGAGATAGTTATTTATAGCTCAATTTATTACTGATGCTAATTTGTTTCTGAACTTTCACAAGGAAAATGTTTGTCCTCTCTATCTCGTGTTATTGTCTTCAAAATTGGCTGCCAGCATACATATATTGACTTGTTTGTTTTATCTCATTTTGTGTCGAGCAGGACATAAGGCGAACCATTCCTGGTAATTTGCGTCCTTTGATGACCAATATTCCAGCTTCTTCAATGTACAGTGTAAGGTCAGGTTCTACCCGAAGCAGAACGATTAGTGTATCAGACTCCCCTTTGGCAACAAGTAGTAATGCTAGTTCTGAAGTGAGTGTCAATAATAATGGCCTTTGTTTAGATGGTATTGAATTAGAAGATGATGTTGGAAGCGAGAGAGGTGGCCGGTCACCTCTACGAGGCAGGTGATAGTGGGGAACAAGTATCTTTGATGTGCCTTTTTTCTATTCATATCGTGTATTATTATTCTTGGTTTTTGACGTGCTCCATGGTTGAAAAAGAAACCAATTTCCAGGAAAGAAGAGAGAAACTGACCAGAGTCCTGCGACTATGATGTAAAGTTTGTTAGATTGCTTGGCATTGAAAGATTTATGTAATTCATGGTCTTTGTATTAATTATTAGGCAAACTAATTACAAGTCTTACAGTTGTTATTGCTCAGCTAATTGTCTACGAGGTGAGTTATTCTGCATGAAAGTTGAGAAGTAAAATCCTTCTTATTGACCTCCATCGATCAATTAATCGCTTGCATATCATTCTTTTTGAAAGCTTACTGTATAGCCTTAAGTAGCAAAATTCGAGCTGCTAATTGGTTTGCAGGCAAGAAGACAAAAGTTGCATCCGTCGGGTTCTCTTTTTAGTGCAATGTACCACATGGCTGAATAGATGAGCAACACAATAACGTCGAGGAAGAATGTGATTTGTTTCTTTGAATGAACTCTATAATTTTGCGATCTGACACAACGATGGGACAATGGCCTAACACATTTATTCCTGACCATATAAACACTATAATTTCCTAAAAATAGAACTTATATGCACGTTTTATATTATTTGAAGTGTCTAAATAATTTTTCAATAATTTGAAATAAAACTCTTCGGCGGACTTCTGAATTCATAACTATTCATTCTGATACTTCAATTTGTTAAAAAATATCACTTATAAATCATTTTTATCTAAATCAGATGTCTTAGATAAAAATGATTTATAAGTGATATTTTTTAACAAATTGAAGTATCAGAATGAATGACTGAAAAGACAAAATATGTCAAGCATAAAGACGGTAAATATGTCATAGGACAATCGATACAGGATCGTAATGATGCTTTGTAGTGCCCATATATTGATGAAACCGCAAATTTTGGAAAAACTATATTTAATAGAGAATCCTGGAGGCCGTTGGTTTATTGATGATCTTAGTCATTACTAAAGTGGAAAATTTAAAAGAAACAGGAGAAAGGACCAGAAAAGGGGGCAAAAAAAAGGTGAAGCTGCACATGGGATGTAGGGAGTCTCGAGCAAATATCTATTTTCTGCAGACGGTTGATGGAAGCAATCCAATATGGCACCAAATGGACAAGAGATGATAATAACCACAAGAAGATAAAGGGATCATATGCAATCGAATATTTCAAAGCTGGACCACATTAAATTTTTCCAAACACACCTTTCTAATGGGAGATAGCGGTTCAGAAATTATTGATCTACTGCAATTTGCAAACAAAGGGATTCATGAATGGTACTTCCATTTGTATCCAGATGAAACCATTTAAGCAACTTGGACCACTTTCCCTCAACTGAAAATTGAATAGGAACGAAGCTGGACCACAAATCAATATCCACTGTGATCCCAAAACTATCTATAGATTATTAACTGCTGCTGCTGTGGCAGAAACGTAACAATGCCTACATCAAAATGCAAGGTCATCCTAGGTTCTTTAGTTACCACAACCTTTGACATAAGGTACGCTACATGCCCACATGATAAATTAGACTAACCAATCACATGAAAACAGTAATAAGTTCAAGCGTAAATTTTGTTTAGAAGACCATTTTTTTACATTCTGATAGTTTTGCAGACTCTAAATTTGTCCCTGGACCATGTTAAATGGACAAGCTAAACTACAGATGAAGCCTAAAAAAGCTCTTTTATCTTGAATACATGAAAACTAACAATGAAGGCATTGGTAAAACAATCAAGCGACAGCTACAGTCTCAGAAGTGGTCGCTATGGAGGCAGCCTTGACAGTAGCAGAAGGAGCAGCTTCATTGCCAGTTTTAGCATCCTTAGCAGGGGCTGATGCTGGTGGTGGAGAATGCTTTAGGTGAGGAGGTGTGTTGTGCTTCAATTTTACAAGTATCTGTCTCATTCTTGAAAGTTCAGTTGGTTTTCCTGGCTTTGGACCTTGGATCACAACAATGCCAGGCTTCTTCTCCTGATCCTTCTTCCCTCTTTTCTTTTCTATGGTTGGCACTTCCTTAGGAATGAGCTCTGCAATGGTCTTCCAATAGTTCTTATCAGCCTCAGCATGAAATTTCTCCTGGTTAGCCACATATACCTGGCATTGAAGAAGATACAAATCAGATGAGTATATACTTCATTGCTCTTACATAACATCAAAGTCCAGAAATGGAACTTGCTTTCTAAAATATACATTTCAGGAAGCCATTCTTCAAAACAAGCAACTTAACTAAAGAGCAAAATGAGTATATGCTTCATTGTTGCATGTACTATCAGAAATAGTACATAAAAAATACATTCTGGATGCCCGTCGTTGCACAATTTTCACTCTTCATTTTGTGGGAAGAGGAACATTATTAGGATGAAATCAATCTTTTTGGCACCTGAAATAGCATCCGATCTATCATCTGAAGTATCTAATCAGCTTCATAATTCATGCTTGTACAAAAATTTGGGTTTTACTAATGTAGGCTGTCATTTCCCTTTCTATACTGCATCAGAAGATAGGGTAGCCACCCTTCTAAATTGGAGAAATTTTTCATTTGCATTTTACAAAATATTTGCCATGTAACTTACCTTAACAACACTAGAATTGATTTGATAAAAGTAGGGTTCTTTTAAAGCCAATGAACAAGAGTGGCTCTACTATATTAAAGGTAAGAGATCTATGCAAGACCAAACAAAATCCCTGAAAAGCCCTGAAACAAGTTAGGCCATGCCCATATGGACACAATCATTCTGTTAGCAAAAACCAATTTAGGTAAGTCTTATTAAATAGGACGAAGGACCATGCTGCCTGCATAATGTATGTTTCTTTTGCTCAAGCAAACGTTCTTTTTTTTTGGGTTTAAAATACTTTACACATGGGAAATAACTTGCTAGCATTGTGTATAATTCCATGGTTGAGGTTCTATGCTTAAAAAAAATACACAACTAAGTTTGACAAACAAATCAAAGGATGAAATCATTGATAGAAGCCCTACAACTTCTTTGATAGTAACTCAACAACCAGAAAAACATGATTCAGTATTAATGGTCCCAGTTACCATATGAAGAGACAATATCGCATTCTATATTTTGTATTGTATACGCTAGTAAAAGTCTAATATTCCACAGATATCATTACATATGGTCATTGCTTAAGTTGAGAAAGCATACAAAAACAACTATGTTCATTGTTATACACTCTTCTTGGAACTATTTTCTCATATAAAGCAAATTAGCAAACATATTCAACCTAAAATTCATTCAAGTGAAATACCCCAGCAAATACACATATTTCCATCATTTATATCATTATTCTAGCTGCTATTTTATTAAAGATATGATGTGGATGCAGTATCTCACTCTCTCTTTTCTAAATGCATACTCCTTGCCATTGCCCAAATAATTTCCTCTTCACTTCTTTTCAATTCGTTAAATTCAAGTGTTAAGATTGGAAATGTAATTTCAATATCAAGAATGGGCTACAAGAAGGTCATGGCCACAAAAAAAGGACCATGCAAAGCATGCACCCAGTCATTCACAAAGATAATAAGCAGAAAATCCATGTTATTAAGCAAAAGATTATTTAACCCCTAAAAACAATATAGCAGCAACGCCCAGCTCAATAACACAAGATTCAATCTTACCTTCTCCTTTTCCCTGTTAGTGGATTTATTACTCTCACGGGCGATCTCCCTCTTCCTGTAGAACTCGACCTTGTATTCATCGGCTTCCTGGATTATTTGACTCAACTTCTCTTTTTCCCTCTTCTCTTTCTCCTCCAATATCAATGCATTCTCTCTAAGTACAAAAACAATCACAACATATACAATATACATCACAATCCTCCAGTTAGAAAACCTTTATTACCAAGAAATGATCAAAGCTAAAACCTTTGATCCACAAATAGCTCAATTTGACACCTAAACTAGCTGAAAATTAAGCAAATTTCACTAATTCCAAAAAGTTCAAAACTTTTTTTCATAATCATAATCAAGACCGCAAAAATCAAACTTTCTAAACCCTAATCCATAAAATTAACTAAATTTCACCAAATTCATTTCATAATTTTCACAATTTAAGATTCTTCAGTACATTTAAGACTCAAGAAACACCAAAAGAATCGAACTTTCAATGCTATAATTGACAATTAATTTCAAAAAAAGAAAAAAAAAATTCATCGGAAAGCAAGCAGATAAGAAATATCAGATCTACCTCCTCCATTCTCTAAGGGCAAATCCCTCTTCCGCCATCTCCGATGGAGGTGGCAAAATCGGACCGTCTCCGCCGTTCTCCTCCGACGCGAAATCATCGTAACCCTGCTGCTGCTGCTGCTGCTGATGAGATACAAAAACAACATCATCGTCGTTTCCTGTAAACGATTCGAATTGTTGAGAGTTATTGCTGTAGCCATCGTAGCCACCGTTGTTGTCATCATCGAAAGGACGAGTTGACTCGGTTTGAGGGAGCGAGTCATCGTCAAACGAGTGGGAATAGGTTGACATTGTAATTTTTTTTTTGCAATTTTTTCGTACGGACAAGCGCAAACGTCGTTAGCGAGAAGTGTTCGTGACCATGTGAGGATCTATTGCGTGTAATATGTTGGCGTTTACATGGGCTGAATATTGGGCTTCGGCCCAGATCTCATTGAGCCTAAGTTTTATTATTATCTTTTTGGAAAAAAGCATAAAAAAATGTACATTATCACTTACACGCTTGTGACTTTTTCGGGACATTTTAAAATATATAATTTTATTTTTAATATTTTAATACTTTATAAAATAATATTATCATTATTTTATAATAAAACTTTAATATAATACTTTTTGTAAATGCTTTATATATGATTTATAATCCATATAACTATTTAGATATTTTTAAAAATATTGCAAATTTATTCTAAAATTTATTTTTTTATTCATAATAAAATTAAAAATAAATTTTTATTTTTATTTATTATAAATTTATTTTAATTAGTTGAATGTTATAATACTTAGTAAATAATTTTATTATTAAAAATTCATATTATTTTAATATTATATCATATATTTTTAATAATATTACTAAGTAGGGCACAAACATATGAGTAAAATTAAATCACAAACTCTTAAATATTATTAAAAATACCACATCTCTCTAAGTAAAAAAAGACCTAATCATAAGATATTTTATTATAATTTTCCTTATTTTTTAAGCAATAAATATAAAAAATACCCTATAATTAGATGTATTTTCATTTAAAGATTTGTTGTATTTTTTATAACATTTAGAAGTAAATAATTTTATTTTTTACCATTTTAATACCTTACTATTTAGTATTGTCATTTTTTATGAGTACAAAATGGTCAAAAATTAAAATCATGATCTCGTGGAAGGAAATAAAACAATTTATACCACTGTTAAAAAAATTTGCTTCTTTATGCATTAATTATATATTTTATTTGAATTTATGAGGAAATTATTTTGTGATGGTCAAAAATTAAAATCATAATTTTTCTTAGTGTCAAAGAAATTTATTCAGTAAATTTTTCCATTTGAACGTGAAAATTAACTACTCATGATCTCAATTATTATTTTTTGTTTCCTTTCAAATACAAAGTACAATAGCTCAAAAGCTACAATCTCCAATTACAAAGCAATGGGTGCTTGTGGACACTGTCAGCCCGCAATGAAAGTCTAATGGTAAGAAAATTCAAGTTTTGAATGTAAAGAGAACCTGAGACTTCTCTAAAATTGATTCTGAAAGCCCAAATACTAAGCCAAACCCGATGGAAGCATCACCTCTTGGTCAGGAGACGACGCTTCTTTAAAGAGGCATCACCCCTTTGACAGAACTCTGTCTTTTTATGTCTTGATTTTTTACTAGTATTTTGCATGTTTAACATGATTTTCTTGTTTAATTTGTTATTTTTCTTGTGATTATATATGATTTCTATGTTGATCAATATTATTTCTATGTTATTTTACTTTTTTTGTTATTTAGTGGATCATTTTATAAGTTTATGTTCATTTATTTTTATGAATATTATGTGTTGATGATTTGTAAATATTATTGTTGTTATTGTATAAAATGAACTTGTATGTGTTGCAGGAACTATTTGGTGATTTTTAATCACTAGATGTTTGCTTTATTTATCATTTTTAGAGTTTTAATTTATATAATTAATTAGTTTATTTTTTGTTTATGTATGGTTTATTTTTAGTATTTTTATATTTATTTGCACTAAAAGTTGTAATCCTTAATCCCTCTCTCGTTTTATTTGGAATGAATGGTTGTAAATGATTTTTATTTGTTTTTTTTTCTATTTATTTGTGATTGAATGCCAGGGATATGAGTATGAAATGAGACTAATGTGCAAACTTGGAATACAATATAAAATTAGAAATCACTTGCGATTTTTATGTTAATAAGGGAATAATTTAATAATCAAAGGTAATAAAATATAAAACACATATGGAGGCTAACTACAAGGTTGGGTGGGCATTCCAAAAGCCCATACCTAGTTTCCGAATCCGATCTCTGATGACGGCTTCTGGGAACCTTTGTGGAATCCAGTTACTGTATAGTGTGTCCCGGCTTTCATCTAGGTGGTGACTCCATCTCCATTCTGGGCCCCAAGCCCACTATGTATTTCCTAATGAGCCTCGAGCTCACATAATGCCATGGTCACCAACACTTGGGTGCGCGACCAAAACATCCGCCTACAGTGGTGACTCCACTAGGGGTAGAGAAATTGATTCCAAGTGTTTTGTAATTTATCATATTTAATTATTTCTTTATTACTTTTGCAAATTTTTCATTCACTACATGTTTTCACACAATGCACTCCAAGTCCCAAATAAACCGATAATAATCTTTACTTTATTGCCTGTGTTTCATTTAAACCTGGTGGTGAGGTATTTGATTATTGTCACTCATAGCATGTACCTATCAGCGTTGCACAGATGCTTGAGTGGGGAGACGTAATGGATGTATATAGCTGTGGGACCCAAAGCTTATTACCCAAGACTTAACTCATGTAATGACTTAGCGATTTCCATTAGGATTTTTTTCCGAATGCATGTGTTTTATACCATATGGTAATCCTTTAAATAAGGCCCAAGCCTATTAAAAATTAAGCCTAGACAAGATGAGCCTTTCATGCCTATTATTAGCCCATTTTAAAGGGATTTTGATAAGGTGGGCCTTTGATATCATTCTTGGCTCATTTAAAATGGCCTTTGGAATTATTTAGAGGAAGTGCCACTTGTTTGTATCATCTTGAGAGTTATTATGCATCCGTCGGTTTTATTATCCCCAGTTGATAATCAAAACCCAGAACAAAAATCCTACAACAAGGAACTCACCATTGAACATGTGTGTGAGAGAAATAAGGGTAGAGATACCATTAGAGAACTTTTTATCCTCCGATACGTGCATATATGTTATGTTATTCTTTTCTTTCTTACCAGTAGGCTTGCATTCCATGCATACATGCCATGCATGTTTCTGACCCTTAATGATTACAGATATATATCCACAACAGTTTGCCAGTTGGAAGCGATTTGACATAAGCCGTCTGGTTAGAATCTATAGAGGGATTAAGATGGCAAAATTTGATGCTGAAGCCTTCAAGGAACAGTTAAAAGCTGAAATGGCCAAATAAACTAGGTTGATCATGAGAGAAATTATTAGGGAAATGATGGGTACAGCTAAAGGGGAACTGCCAGCACCACAACCACTAATGCCCTAACCGCCAGCACCATAGCCACCAGTGCCCTAACCACCAGCACCTCAACCTTGACCTTTTGATCTGGATGCTGAGGTTCCTGAAAGGCAAGAGGTAGAAGATGATTAGCAGACAGTATTGGCAGAACCTGTTATATGTTAGAAAGAAGATGCCCAGGGAAATATGGAGAAGCTAGATTAGACTAAAGACCTTGTCAAGTCTATGGCTCAAATGCAGTTGATGATGAAGGAAAAAGGGATCGATGCCCCAATGAGCTATTCCGAGCTGAGCCTGGATAAGGATGATGATCCCTTACCACGGAAGTTCAAGTTTCCTGACATAAAGAAATTCACCGGCACAAAAGACCCCCACCTCCATTTAAAGCAGTATGTGACCCACATGAAGACAACTGAACTAACTAAAGTGTAGATTGTGAAGTAATTCCCATTGTCTTTAGAAGGAACACCCATCAAATGGTATTATACACTAGAATCCCGTGTTTAAGTTAGTTGGGAGGAATTATGCACTATATTTATCAAGCAATATAGTCTCAATATTCAGATAGAGGCTTCTCTGAGAGACTTACAGAACCTGAAGTAGAAATTCAATGAATCTTTTATGGATTATTTAATCAGGTGGAGAGAAAAATTAGCACAGATGAAGCAACGACCCACTGAATTTGATCAGCTGGTAATAGCTATAGTGTGTACTCCCTCTCTCTAAGAAATTGAGAGATTTAAGGATTCGAAACTTTGAAGAGTTGTACAGGTTTAAAGTATAGAAAGAATTAGACCTTGTATAAGAAAAGAAGTTCTTCAGTGGAAGATCTGCGAATAGAGAAGGGTTTGGGTCTGGCGGCAGAGTCTGGCTGAGCAATAATATATAGATCAACGTAGTCAGGCAGTCTTGAAGGTTTTCTAATTTGGAAAGACCCCTCTCTAAAGTCCTGAAAAAGCTGATTGAGAATAATCTTTTATAACCTTTACCTAAACGACCTCCTTTCCTAAATGCCGACCCAAAACTATACAGCAAGTACCACCAGAACATTGGGCATGATACAAAAAGCTACACTCTCCTGAAACATGAGATTCAATATTGATCGATTCAGGCAAAATAACTGACCCAAAAACTAGAAAACTAAATACCCAAAATATCCCTTTACCCAACTATCGAAATGTACCACCACTAAATTCCCGTATCTTAATGATCAACATGGGCCTAACAGAGGAACAAGTTATTAATTCCTTTGTTGATGTCGCACTTACCCCATCAAAACCACAACCAAAAAACCTAAATCTGAGGCAGCAGGACATTGAGTCTTGTGTAAATGTACTAGATATTTGGAGTTCTGATGATGAAGAGGGAGGAGCAGTTGATCTGTGGAAGAACAATGAGAGGAGAGCAGCGCAGTCCGTTGAGAAATCAGAGGAGGGGGAGGAATAAGCAAAGAAGGCTGAGACAGAGAAAAAGGGAAGTAGTTCAAAGGAGGAAGCTGAGGAGATTATTGAGGCCAAAAGTGATGAGAAAATTCTTGCCAATATTTGGGAGTTGGTTATGAACTCCCAAGCCCATCGAGAAGCACTGCTTTTAGCTTTCAATCACAAGAAGATACCTTCAATGCACACTGCAGAGGAAATGGTGAGCTTGCTAACTAAAAGCCCTTAGGGGGCAATTATGTTCACAGATGATGACTTGCCCTTCAAAGGAAGGGATCACAGTAAAGCCATGTTCATTAAGGTCGAAGTGAAAGGTAAATTGACATGCTGTGTTATGGTCGATAATGGTTCAGCTATCAATGTGTGTCCTCTGAAGATCCTACCGAAGTTGGGCTTGGCGATAGCTGATTTGAAGCCTTCTGATGTAGTCATAAAAGCTTATGATGATACGAAAAGGCCAATTGAAAGAACTTTTTAGGCTTTAATCAAGACTATACCTATTGAAGTTTGGGTTAACCTTCATGTAATAGACATTCCAATTACCTTTGCTATTCTTTTGGGAAGACCATGGTTCCATCCTTTGGGGGGAGTGCCATCCACCATTCATCAAAAGATCAAATTTCTATATGAGGGTAGGGTGGTTACTATAATGGCTGAGACAAAGATTGTAGTTGCTACATTGAAACTAGCTCCTACTGAGATTTTGAATAACCTAAGTTTAAAAGTCTACATGATTTATAAAGATGAGATAAACCCAAAGATTGTTAGTATGATGAGGAGCATGTAGTTCATGCCTAGGATGGGACTCATCGAATCCAAGGTACCGATTCTGAAGCACAGTTTAGGATATTCAGGGGAGGATAAGTCTGATGAAATAGAAGAAACTAAGGGCAAGTCTGGGAAAAGTAGAATTATAGCTGAGTTGAAGAAGAAGACATTTTAGGAAACGTTTGTGGAGTTGGTGCCAATTATCCCTACCAAGGAGCTCTTGAGCCCCTGATGATTGCTGAGAAATCGGTCCTTGGATTTGAAATCTTTACTGAATATATGGATAGGAACCAAAAGCCTATTGTTAAAGAGCTAGTATTGACTTTAGAATTAGAAGGGGACATTCCTACAGTGGAGTTGAAGGATGTTGATGACTAGGAAGAGGAATTTAACTTCGAAGCCTTTATCCTTAATTCTATTATGGATATTTTTTATGATGATATTGACTTTTCTCTTTCTAATTTATTTGAAACTACTGACATTTTTCTTTCTAAAGTTAATGTGATAAAGTCTGATTATGCTTACTTGTGCGATGTGTTTCCTAATGGCTATGCTGTGTGTGATGATCATTTCATGCATATGTTTGATATTAATTCAATGTAAACTGAATTATTTAATCTAGAAATAAGTGATAACCCTAGAAATATACTCATGCTTTTAACTTAACTCTGATGAGAGAGAAAAAATGAAAAAAATCTTAAAAGAAGGCAGAAAGTATTTGCTTGGGGCTATAAGGATATGCCTAGGATCGATAGAGAGATTGTGAAATATAGGATTCCCACGTATTCTCACATCACATTGATAAAACAGAAAAAGAGAAGACTTAGGCCAGAATGGGCTCTCCTAGTCAAAGGAGAAGTAGAAAAGTAGTTGAAAGCGAAGTTCCTAAAAGTGGTAGATGACACCCAGTGGCTGGCTAACATAGTCCCGGTTCCCAAGAAAGATGGTAAAGTCAGGATGTGTGTGGATTATAAGGACTTAAACAAGGCTTATCCTAAAGATGATTTTCCTTTACCGCACATTGACACTTTAGTCGATAGTGCAGCTTCCAACGCTATGTACTCCTTTATGGATGACTTCTTGGGATACAATCAGATCATCATGGCAGTGATTGACGAGTTGAAGACTTCTTTCATTACTAAGTGGGGTGTTTACTATTACACAATTATGCCATTCGGATTGAAAAATGTAGGGGCTACTTACCAAAGAATGGCTACTATGTTGTTATATGACCTAACCACAAAGAGATAGAAGTGTATATAGATGACATGATGGTGAAATCTTTGACCAGAGAAGGGCATTTCAAAGCCTTAGATAAGTTCTTAGCAAGAGCTGAAAAGTACAACCTCAGACTAAATCCAAAGAAACGTGTTTTCAAGGTGACGTCTGGGAAACTATTGGGACACATTGTCAGTCAAAACGGCATAGAGGTGGATCCAGAAAAAGTCAAAGCAATTAAAGAAATGCCTACACTAAAGAATGAGAAAGAAGTCAAAGGGTTTATAAGAAGACTCCAATACATCAGCAGGTTCATAGCCAAACTGATTACCATTTATGAGCTGATCTTTAAGCTTTTAAAGAAGAATCAGCTGATTATCTGGGATGACAAGTGTCAGCAAGGCTTTGAAACTATTAAGTAGTATTTGATGAATCCTCCAGTTTTGCAGCCATCAAGACTGGGGAAATCCATAATTCTTTACTTGGCTATAGAAAAAGATGCGATTGGTGTAATGTTGGCTCAAGAAAGAGAAGGGAGAGTTGAGCATGCCATATATTATCTGAGTAAGAAGCTTCTACCTTATGAAACCAATTATAGTCTAGTGGAAAGAACTTGTTTGGCTATAATTTGGGCAACAAAGAAGCTACGATATTACTTTCAGTCCTACAGGATTCAAGCAGTTTCTAAGCATGATCCCCTTAGATATCTCCAGCAGACTCCATCACTGACAGGGAAATTAGCCAAATGGTTAGTCCTACTCACTAAATTCGACATACACTATATTACTAAAAAGGTGATAAAAGGAAGAGTTGTGGCAAACTTCTTGGCCCAAAATCTAGTAGATGATGGACAAGAATAGGAGTTAGAATTTTCAGATGAACACCTGGGGGCAATAAAAATCCAAATCATGTACTTTGATGGAGCAGTGAATAGTATAAGGGTAGGCATTGGCATGATTTTAGTTTCACCGGAAAGAGAAGTAATCTCGATAGTAAAGAGGCTGGAATTCGAGGTCACCAACAACCAAGTTGAATATGAAGCCTGCATTTTTTATTTGGAAGCACTTAGGAATGTGGGGGCAGAAGAGGTGACAGTGTATGGGGATTCAATGCTAGTAGTGAATCAGATCACCAAGGAATGGGAAGATAAGCTAAAGCCGTATTGGGATTATTTAGCCATGATCCTATTATCCTTCGCACAATACAGATTTGTACACTTGCCTTGATAGAAGAATCAAATGGCAGATGCATTGGCTACCCTAGCTTTGACGTGGGAAGGAGGTAGACGAGAGGAAATGAAGCCTCTTATCTTAGTACGGGCCTGAATTCCTTGCTATGAGGAAATTAGAATAATGTCGATCGACCCAGCAGAGAAGCCTTGGTTTTATAATCTACAACGATATCTTGAGATAGGGCAATTCCCTAAGGAAGTCAATAGAAAAGAAAGGATGTCGTTGAGGATATTATCAGACAGTTTATTAGCCACAATGGGATGTTATATAAAAGGATGCCAGCTGGAGTACACCTTTGGTGTGTCAATAAGGGTGAGGCACAAAAGATCATGGAAGCAGTTCATGAGGGTTTATGTGGGCTGTAAATGAATGGAACAATCCTCGCTAAAAAGATAACCTGTTAAGGGTACCTCTGGCTAACCATGGAGGCAGATTGCGTGAAGTATGTAAAGAAATGCCATAACTGCCAAGTATATGGTAACATGAGCCACCTACCTTCTATGGAACTTTAGGATTAACCTTTCCTTGGCCATTTACAGATTGGGGAATTGACATTATTAGAGAGATAAGGCCGAAAGCATCCAACAGACATCATTATATCATATTGGCAATTGACTATTTCTTTAAATGGGTAGAAGCAGAATCATTCACCACTGTAGGGACGAAATAAATGGCCAGGTTCATAGAGAAGAACATAATTTTTTGGTATGGGTTGCCTCATCAGGTCATCACTGATAATAGTGTTCAGTTTAGGGTAAAAACGACCATTCTATTAGAAGAATACAAGATTAAGCATCATAGATCATCCCCTTACAGACCACAGGCTAACGAGGCCGTAGAGGCAGCAAACAAGAATGTGAAAAGAATTTTGGCCAAGATACTGGAACATTATAGAGAATGGGTAAGTTATCTATAGTTTGCATTATGGGGATACAAAACCACTGCCAGAACGTTAATAGGAGCCACTCCATATTCTCTGGTATATGGATGTGAAGCTGTATTGCCAGTTGAGGTCGAAATTCAGTCACTAAGGGTTCTCCTAGAGTCTAAAATCCCTGAGTACCAGTGGGTAGAAAGCCGATTGACACAACTAACTTTATTGGATGAAAAGAGATTAAAGGCTATGTATCACTCTCAGTTGTACCAAAAAAGGATAGCCCGGTCTTATAATAAGAAGATTAAGCCAGGCAAGATAAAAAAGGGTGACTTAGTCTTAAAGCTCACTAGGCCAATCATGATTGATCCACGGGGGAAGTTCAAGCCGAACTGGAAAGGTCCCTATTAAGTGAAAAAGTTATTTTTAAAAGGGGTCGTTATTTTGTCTGACTTAGAGGGAAATGAATTCAGAGAGCCCATCAATATGGACATACTCAAGAAATACTTTTTGTAAAGTCTCGCTAGGGAGAAAACCTCAAAAGAGGTTGCCTAGGCAAAAGTTAGAGGAAAAAAAAAAGAGGAAGAAAAAAAGTAAAAAGTCCTGCTGGATTGAAAACCTAAAAAGGTGGTCCAGGCAAAAGTAAAAAATATGTAAAAGGAGAGTGAGAGGAATAGAAAATAGTTAGTTGAAAAACTTGCAAGGGCAAGCTAATTAACGATAGGAGATATGTAAGTAGCAAAATTGTATAGTCACATTGTGGTTAAATTAAATGGAATGGATCGCCTTTATTATTGTAAGCATTGCATTAAATGCTTATTACACATATGTCTAACTCAAAAGGAAATCTCATTCGACAAAGAAAGTACATAAAAGACTAAGTTTTATAAACTGATATAATATTGTCTGCTTCTCTTATGACTCCCCTAGGCACTCGATGCCTGTAATGCCATTGTCCTTCTATTTCTTATAAATTCATCCTTTTCTATTTTTTATAATGGAATCTATGCCTTGTACCATCCATCAATAGATAGATCTCCATTGTAGTCAATGAACCTCTGGATAATTCTACGAGGCCAAGTAGTAACCAGGTTGTCCAAAAATTTTGAGAAAGAGGCCATGGTTCAAACTCATGCACACTCCATAACCTGTTGTTTCTGTCCATATTGCCTGCAAAGCTGAGCTAGATTGTAGAAGGTGTCAAAATGGAGGCTGGTTAAGGGAACACAGTAGGTATAGGACCGGAGGGTCACATGCTGCAGTCTCCACCATGGGCACATCCACTGAATCAAAGTATCAAGGAATGTAGAAAATGAGCAGTAAGTATCTTTTAGGACAGGATGAAGTCTCCTAGTGTGGCAGTATTTAGCCTTGTAGTGAGCAATGTCTCTAGGTGGTTCGAGCAATCTCAGTTTCTCTTGAAACCAAGCCTGTAGAATTGACAAATGGGTAAGAATGATGGAAAGCAGAAAGTGGTAAAAGAAAGAAAAGACTCATCTCCAGTAGAAATGGACTCCTAAAGAATCTCCTGGTCGCGGGAAAGTTATTAAGTCTGATAATGGTCTCAGCCAGAATGAGGGGGAAAGGGTTCAGTCCACTCTCCACTTGGTCCATAACATACAGGATCTTCGAGTCATAATTACCAGAAAGGGAGACCAATAAGAATTGAGCATATAGGCAGAGTGCCATCATTTGAGGCCAGGGAATCTTGCTGCTGTCTACAGCTGCAACCGTCTCTACAAAAGGGCTAAGTGGGATTTCATTACTGAAAATGTGACGAAGAGAGGATTGAGGGGACATATTAAGTAATCTTGCCATTTGGTATTGGATGGTGTGCATATCCGGGGTTGCGACTAAAGGAATAACAATTTGTCAAGCAAAATCTATGTGAGAGCTTAGGATAGCTTCAAATTCCTGTGGTAGGAGGCAGATCTCCATTGTGTTGAACTGAAAAACATGTTTTTGAGGATTTAAAAACTGAGCAACAACATGGAGAAATGAGAAGTTGATCTTCCTATCATGCAAAGATCGAAAGGTGAATAGGTGAAATGGCTCCATTCTAGCCTATGACCCACCATCCAGACTTTTCAGAATTGGTTGTAGCTATTTCAAGCTTCTCTTAGTTATGATTGGGGGTTAGAATGCTATATGGGAAAGAAGAATAGGGGGAGGCAACAAGATGAAGAGATTAGGGATTTTGAAGAAGATTTGGGGGTTTTTTATAACTACAGGGCAGGCGTGTAGAGGCATTCGCCTCTACGATCAGGTAACGCCTCTATGAGAAGAGGCGAATCATACGTCGTCTCTTCACATAGAGGCAACGCCTCCTTGACAAATAGGGCAGATCTTCGCATTCCTAGGAATTTTCTAAGTTGAATATAAAGAGTCAGAGCAGGGCATTTCATAGATAAAAAGGCCTTCATTCATTTAAAATTCCTCTAAAAATTATCAGTGCAAAAAATGAAGGCATAAAAAAGGGTCAATCAAATAAAAATCAATTTAGATAGATAGAGGGCAACAATGTAATGCCTCCAATGTTTCTAGATAGAGACTCCCCTATCCTAACAAAAATCTATAGAGGATCCTCTCTACTTATCCTTATCGGACTCATCGGCCTCCTCATCAGCTGGCTTATCCACAGAAGCATTAGTGGGATCGGTCCCGTCATTCTCGTTGTTATCCTCGGACTCCTCTTCAGCTGCCCCCTCATCCTCATCACCCTTAACTTGAAGAGTAGTGAGCTAGTGCTCTAAGGTAGTGATCCTAGTATGGCTGGCCTCATCTCGATCTTATTGAAGCACAATAAGAGGTAAGAAATCACGAAAGCATGCATACATATAGAAATAGAGCATATTTTGTGTGTACCTTCTATTATTGAGTCACCTGCATCAGGAAATCCCTATGGGCCTTAACCACCTAATACTTATACTCTCCCTGATCTCAAGGCATCTGCTCTATTGATAATGTTAGAATTAACCATATGTTATAAGACTTGAGAACACAGTTGCTAGAGAAGGAAACTTACAAAAGTAGTAGCCTCTAGGAAGAATACTGGCTCCAGAGTCATATCTAGTGTCAGAAATTGACAAGAGAGCTCAGTAGAAGGCATCCAACAATGAGTCAGCAGATCGGGAGTGGTAGTGAGTCTACTAGCCACTACCTGGGATCGAGAACTGAAGGGGTCTGTCGAGGATGGCACCCTAGAAGAAGAACCCTCACCACTGGGAATGATGTATGGGCATTGATGAGGCCTCTCTTATGCAGAGGGCTTAGGGCGAGGAGCAGGTGCCCTAGTAACTGCCAAAAAGATGAAAAATAAGTCAAAGAACAACATCTGTAAGTAAATATAAAATAAAATAAAAAATTGCATGCTTACCTAGAGTGCAAGCTCAGGAAGGGGCACTCGCTACAAAAGATTAGCTTATGTAAAGTCCAAATAGTAAGACTTTCTCCTCTTATAATAGTCTATAACATCCTCTCCTTGCAGGGCATGATCAAGCTCATCTCCTTTTAACTCATACACCTAAAAGATATGCCAGGGAGGAGCAAGAGGTGGATGCCTTACTCGGGCACCTGACCATTACTGATGTATCCTCTCCCTGAGGAACCACACTCTACAATTAGGGCCTTTTAGCAGAACCCTCTTCCTGAATAGAGGGATAAAGTGAACCATGGCCTGTGTCCACCCAGCCTGAGGGCCTTATAAGTCCGAGCATAGCTGCAAGAATAAACAAGTAAGTAAGTGAATTCGATTAATAAGTTTATTGCTAATCTCAATTACATTTATAGGTACATACCTCATCATAAGTGAGCGTGTTTAGCTGATCACGGTGGATGTGAATGCGAGCCACAGGCCTTCTCCAAGCCCGATTGGGACCCCATTTTGCCATTGCAGTGAAGGGAGTGGCAATGACCTTGGTGATCCCCACTATCAGCTCCAACTCTAAAGCCCAGTCCTGTGAAAGAAACAAGGGATTATTAGTAAGATTGAACAATGATAGTTGGAATGGAATATGAAGGGAGAAAAGAGATAATACCAGTATGGCATGCTAAAAACTGTAGAGTCATCTAGATCCTTGCACTAGCTCATCCATGCTCTTATAAAGATAAGCGAAGGTTGCCCCAATCATAGGTCACCACTAAGTCTAGGTCCCTTAGATGCATCAAGAAGCTCAAGTCCATAGAGCTGGATGTATATGCTAAGAGAGTAGTACCCAATAGATAAATAAGGAAAACGTGCACTACCTGATCAATCTATAGGGGTATAGTGGCCGCCTCAACTCTAGTATGAGTGTAGAAGCTCCTAATCGATTCGAGCTTCACTGTATGGGTCCCTTTCATGTCTAGGACCATCCTAATGATAAAAGCAAGATGGTTAGGAGATAAATGATGAAGGCTGGCATCGAAGGGAACATAATCTCTAGTATAAGCAATGTCGGTAGCTGCAGCAAAGGCCATTGGATCCAGGGTGAACTCCCCAAAAGGAAGATGAAAGGTGTGGGTGGTGTCAGATCACCTCTCCATCAGGGCATGCAAGGGCTGGTAATCTGTATGCCCTTACTGTGCCGGGAGTGCTACGAAAAAATCAGAGAACCCAGTGTCACGAATTTGAGTATGTATAGCCTCAGGAAGCTCATCATACTAGATCCGTGCATTGCTAAAGTTCCCAACACCCTTGAGGGTGTGGGCATCAAGCTAAGGGAGTAAAATCATCATTTTACATAATAAAAATTTAAAATTTTTGATGGATTCTATCGTTAAGGTGATGCCTCTATCGAAGAGGTGATGCCTCTTTACATAGAGGCGATGCCTCTTTGAGAGCAAGCCTAACTCAAAGAGGCAAACGCCTCTTCACGAAGAAACTATCACCTGATCAAAGAGGCGATTGCCTCATTGAAGAGGCGAGGCCTCTTCATGTTGGCAATCTGACAGAATGATTTGAAATTTTAATTTTTTATCAAGAAAATTCAATTTCTTTCAATTAAATTCATAAATATATGTATATGAACAGTAACCCAACATTATTTAATGATATTTGCAGGAAAAATTAAAGAAATTGGTACTAACCTCTCTGGTAGCCAAACCACAGATATAGGATCACACGTCTGTAAACAGGGGGATCTCATCTCCGATATTGAGCCTGAAACTCTGAGAAGGGTGCACTGTAGGTCTCACTGGGTCCCACATAGGAAAATATGGGGTTCGTGCAACATCCATGTCAAAGAATACAGAGAATAAGAGAGAAAGAGGAAAGGGAGGAAAAGAGACAAGGGAGACAATTGAAAAGGTGAAAGTGACCCTTGGAGAAGAAAAGTGAGAATTTATATAGTTAAGGTGAGAGAGGAAAATTAAGAGAAAGGAAGATGAGGAGAAGAGGGTGAGGCCCACTTGATGAAATAAAGCACCGAATGGCCCAATGCCCGTTAAAAAAAAATGAAAAAAAAAGAGAATTTTTGCATCACTGCTCGGGTGCACCCCAAAATTGATCTTTGGACAAGAATGATTTGATTGAAGCATCAGATGGAATAAGCGTCTAGTTGAGTTTGAATCCCTAAAGTGCGTAAGGAATAAGCGTTTGATCAGATTTGAATCCCCGAAATGCACAAGGAACAAGTGTCTGGTCCCAGAAGTGCATGAAAGAACAAGCGTCTGGTCGGGTTTGAATTCCCAAAGTGCATAGAAGAACAAGCATCTGGTCGGGTTTAAATCTCTGACGTGCACATCTCAAGAGGTGTCTAGTTGGGTTTGAATCCTCGAAGTGCATTCTTCTTTTACTAAGAATTCTCGGGCTAGGAAAACCTGGGTTTTACGCTAAACTATAATGAGTAACTGATTGGGCTAGAAAAACCCAAAGAACATGGTTACGTTTCATCTCTTTTTACTGAGTAAAGAATGGACCATGCTCAAAATTCATGCCAAACTATAATGAGTAACTAATCGGGCCAAGAAAACCTGAGGAACACGGTTACGCTTCATCTCTTTTACTAAGTGACTTCTTGAGCTAGAAAAACTCAGGAATCATGCCAAATTTATAATGAGTTGCTGATTAAGTTAGCTTAACCCGAGGATCACAGTTACGTTTCTCTTCTATCTCTACTGAGTGATGACTGGGTCATGCTTAAGATTCATGCCAAACTATAATGAGTGACTGATTAGGCTAAGAAAACCTGAGGAACACAGTCACGTTTTAGAGAAGAAGCTTGACCTCTTGGGTTTGAATTCCTAAGATTGATAGCCCGAGTGAAACTCGTAGGTCAGGTATGTTATTTTCACTCTCTATTTGATGTGCATGTTGCCTTTTTGAAAAATTATTTTCAAAAAATTCAATTTTTCAAAAAACCAAGGGGGCAAACAATAGACACTGTCAGTTTGATCAGCCCGTAACAAAAGCTCGATGATGAGAAAGTTCAAGTTTTGAATGCAAGTGGAGCCTGAGACTTCTCTAAAATCGACTCTGAAAGCCCAAACACTAAGCCAAGCCCACAAAAACCATGTCCAAACCCAAACACTAACCCAAAGCCCAAGTCTATCACCTCTTAACCCATGGGCCCTGACTTGGCCCAGGTGAAGAGGCGATCACCTAAACGAAGAGGCGTCGCCTCTTCACCCCAGGCATTGAAGAGGCAAAGGCGCCGCCTCATTATTCCCACTCTCTACAGTATTGAATGCCATTAATGGCAGTGGTTGGAAGTCCACCTATTAAGATTTGGTCATTTTTGGACGAAAAAGAAAAGGGAAAAAGGCAAGAAAGAGCCTAAGGAATGAAAAAAAGCAATAAGGAGAGGGTGAGAATGGGTTGTTGGGAATTTGAAAAAGGAGAAAATAAGAGAGATTTTAAAAGGGAATATAGGGGAAAAATTAAAGAGGTTGGCTAATTGTTAGAAAGAAATGCCTAAAAGAAAAAAAAACATAGAGAAAGAGAATGAGAAAAAAAAAGAAATAAAGGAAGAAGAAGGGAGGAGACTTTGAGGATTAAGGTACTTGATTCTTGAGAAGAAGAGGGAACCTCCTTGCATTCAAGGCCACCCCTCTATTAACTAAGCTTTAAGGGCTCAGTTAGGAGCATCAAACACGTCCGAGTCAGTGAGTCTCTTTATTTTGAGCTTTAAGTTTTTTATCTTCATTAAAAGCTTTGAGTTGTTGTTATTTTGTGTGTTTTCTTGAGCTAAATTACTTATTTGAAGTTATAGAGAAGCATGGTTGTATGAAATATTGAATATTGATTGTTGATACTTGTATATTTGTGTCTGTTTCTCATTTACATGCTTGATCTTCTCATTTCTTGGGATTTAAGAAATATAAAGTATTCCTGCCTCTGTCGAAGAGGTGACATCTCTTTATAGAGGCATTGCCCTTTCACGGAGAGGCGACAAAGGCATTGCCTCTTGGTCAAAGAGGCATCACCCTTTTGACAAAACTCTGCCCTTTTATGCCTTGATTTTCGACTAGTATTTTGCATGTTTAACATGATTTCCTTGTTTAATTTTTTATATTTCTTGCAATTATATATGATTCCTATGTTGATCAATATTATTTCTATGTTATTTTCCTTTTTTTTTGTTATTTAGTGGATCATTTTTTGAGTTTATCTTCATTTATTTTTGTAAATATTATGTGTTGATGATTTGTAAATATTATTGTTGTTATTGTATGGAATTAACTTGTATGTGTAGCAGAAACTATTTGGTGATTTTTAATCACTAGATGTTTGCTTTATTTATCATTTTTAGAGTTTTAATTTGTATAATTAATTAGTTTATTTTTGGTTTATTGTTGGTTTATATATGGTTTATTTTTAGTATTTTTATATTTATTTGCACTAAAAGTTGTAATTCTTAATCTCTCTCCTATTTTATTTGGAATGAATGGTTGTAAATTATTTTTATTTATTTATTTTCTATCTAGTTGTGATTGAATGCCGGGGATATAAGTCTGAAATGGGACTAATGTGCAAACTTGGAATAAAATATAAAATTGGAAATCACTTGTGATTTGTATGTTAATAAGGGAATTTAATAATCAAAGGTAATAAAATACAAAACACACACGGAGGCCAATTGTAAGGTTTGGTGGGCATTCCGAAAGCTCATATCCAGTTTTTGAACCGATCTCTGATGACGACTTCTGGGAACCTTCGTGGAATCCAGTTACTGTATAGTGTGTCCCAACTTTCATTTGGGTGGCGACTCCATCTTCATTTTTTGGCCCTAAGCTCACTATATATTTTCGAGTGAGCCCCGAACTCATACAGTGCCGTGGTCATCAACACTTGGACGCACGACCAAAACAACCACCTATAATGCTTTTTTTATTTTTTATTTTTTTAATTATTTATCATTAAATTAAGTCTGTGATATTACACTATGCTCTTCATGGTTAATTTGAACATGGCTTTCTTGCTTCCTTTCCTCATTCAGTTTGGTTGTTTCTTCATTCTCTAATTTATCAATGTCATCCATGGCTTTATTGTTGCATGGGAGGATCTCTTTCACCTAAGCATCCTCCCTCATCTATTTGACAAATATGTGAATTATATTCACAAGTTAGTAAATTCTTGTTTTCAATAATGGTAAAAAAGAAAAATGTTAATAGTGAAAACTAACCAAGTCTTGGGACAGTATGGCCTTGGGGATGCCTTATAATCAGAGAGTAATCAAAGGCAGTGGCAAGATCTTCAGAAGGCAATTTTAACCAATCTTTGGCTCCTATGAAGTGGACTGACTTGACCTTAATGGTGTCCTTATAAACAATATCACATATGCTTGGATCTCTGAATTTTGTCCCTGATATTGATATAAACAATTTCATGGGTGGATGCTCCTTCAATACTTTTCCCTATGACACCAAATACATTTGATTTTTTTAATAGGGAAAAAAATAAAAATATATAAATGGTGATAAAAATTTTCATAAAAGTAAAGTTAAAAAGTAGCTAGTGAGAGAGCGGTTAATTAATAAATTATCTTTGAGAGTATTTATATGATTTAATCTCTCTTATCATCAATTTAAAAAGGAAGAATTATCCCTATTATATAGTATATTAAAATTTAGGTTATACGATTTTCTTATTAAAAAAAATAGAATTAAGAAGTAAAAATCACCTAAATTTGATAGCCTAGTAGCAAGGCTGAAAGTCTTGCACCATGAATGAAATCAAGGAAAAAATTAATAATAATAGTAATAGATGCACCATAAGCATAATATTCTTTTTCGTTAAATTATTTATTTCACATGGTATCAATTATTTTGTCTTTATAGATACAAAAGCAATAGCAAAATAAATAAAAATTAAATAAATATACAAGACATGCCTGAGAGAATCCAAGCAAACCATCAAAAGGACCTTTACTTGTGATATATTCACACAAATAGGAGATGCATTCTTCCAAGTTTGTATACTCTGTGAAGTCTTGATTTGCATGAATAAGTTGAATTTTTATGAATTTTTTCCCACATATCATAGTCAACTTAATTTAGAGGAGAAAAATAATTAGGAAGTAAAGATAAGAGGATAATGGATTATATTTCATTATACTAAAACCATTCAAAGTATGGTGGTGGGAAGATGCCTTCAATCTCAGATTTTCCTCTAGCAGGGAAAATTCCATTTAGAAAATCCTACAAATTTTAATGTTAGTTTAGATGGTAAAAATTTTAAATTTAAATTTCGTGTATAAAAAAAAATTGAAGCAGAAAAAACTTCGTTCCTTTTATGGAATTCAGCAAATTCAATCCAGCTCTTATAACTATTTGTTGAAAAAATTAATAAAGTTGGTGTAGTGAAATAATATTTATAGAGACAAAATAAAATTACTGTAGAAATAATCAAATAAATAAATAAATAAAGGCGGTTAAAGCGATCAATTATGAATAAAATAGACAATAAAACCTACCGTATAAATAATAAAAATGACACTAATATTTTAACGTGGTTCACTCTTATTTCTTGGGCTACTTACATGGAACAAAATCTAAAATTTTCTTCTACTATAAAAATAGTAGGTATAAGAGAGAATTTTCTTTAGATCAACACTAGAGATGCACAATAAAAGAGTTCTCACAAAAACTAGTGGCACTCAAAGTGTTTTCCAAATATCCCAACATAATTTTCTCATTCACTATTTGAGAAAAATTTCTTAAACCCTTAAAACTCTCTCACACTCATAAAAGCTAATTAGCTTTGGCTCTCACCTCACAAGCACACACAGAGCACTCAAATTTTGCTCGCTTTCCGTTGCTTGCTTGTATCTTCTTCTCCATGGCCATGACTTTATATAGCCATTGTGTTAGCCAATTTTTCAACTAAAAAAAAAATCAACAAATGCAACATTGAATTCAATGTTGCAAACTTTGATTTTTTTTTTCAAACTTGTGGCTTCATTAGGAGAGACCCACAACAATTCTTCCCCTTCCGACTATATAGAGGTCATCACCATTCCGGTGACCAATCGATATAATTTGAACTTCTCCTTTGGTAGAGTTTTCGTTAACATGTTTGATCCATTTTCATTTGTAAGGATCTTCTCAAGCTGCAATAACTTCTTCTTTAATACATCCCGTATCCAGTGATATCTCATATCAATATGCTTTGACCTTGAATGAAAGGAGGAATTCTTACTAAGGTGGATAACACTCTGACTATCATAAAATAGCTCGTATTTGTCTTATTGAAAACTGAGTTCATTTAAGAACTTCTTCATCCAGAGCAACTCTTTACAAGATTCCATTGCTGCAATAAACTTTGCTTCAGTGGTAGACAAAGTAATATATTTTTTGTAATTTTGATTGCCATGACACAGCTCCCCCTGTAAATGTAATCAGGTAACCAGAGGTTGATTTTCTTGAATTAACATCTCCCACAATATTTTCATTTGTGTATCCAACTAACATAGGTTTGACATCTCCAAAATACAAACATATTTTGGATGTTCCATGAAGATAATTGAAAATCCATTTCACTGCAGCCTAATGCTCCTTTCTAAGATTTGAAAGGAATCAACTCATAACTCCAACTGAGTATACAATATCTGGTCATGTACACACCATGATATACATTAAACTACTAATTGCTAAAGCATATGAAGCTCTATCCACCTCTTCCTTCTCATTATCTATGGAAGGGCATTACTGAGAAGTCAATTTAAAGTGATTAGCAAGAGGATAGCTAACTGCTTTAGCATTGTACATATTGAACCTCTGAAATACCATCTCAATATGCTTCTCTTATGACAATCATAGTTTCTTAATGCCTCTTTCTCTAATAATCTTCATGCCAAAAATCTACTACTGGTCCTAAGTCTTTCATAGCAAAAGACTTACTCAACTACTTCTTCAAGCTATTGATTATGGAAACATTCTAACCAACAATCAATATGTCATCTACATAGAGCAATAATATTATAAAGTCATCATTAGAGAATTGTTGAACAAAAACACAATGGTTTGAAATGGTCTTCTCATAGCTTTGCTCCCCTATAATAGATTAAACTTCTTATACCATTGTCTTGGTGCCTGTTTTAAGTCGTACAAGCTTTTCTTCAATCTACAAACATAGTCCTCTTTTCTTTTTTCTTTAAAACCCTCTGGCTACTCCATAAATATTTTCTCTTCCAAATCACCATGAAGAAAGGCAGTTTTAGCATCCATTTGCTCAATCTTCAGATCAAAACTTACTACTAAACCTAATATAGTATAGATGGATGTCATTTTCATAACTGGAGAAAAAATCTCATCAAATTCGATACACTTTCTTTAGTTGAATCCTTTTACAAATAGTTTAGCTTTGAATCATGGCTGGAGACTGTGTTCTTCATGCTTAATCCTAAACACCTACTTATTCTTCAAAGTTTTATTGCCTTCAGGCAACTTCACTAGCTCAAATGTTTTGTTCTCATATAAAGACTTCATCTTATCCTGCATGGCTTCAAACAAATTTTGCTTGTTTTCATCAATTATAACTTCTTCAAAGTTTTTCTGGCTCTCCCCTATCATTTAGTAATATAAATTGGTCTCTAGGATATCTGGTATAAGGTTTTTTATTTTTATAAAATCTCTTTAGTGGCACTGGAGAAGCCTCATTTGATGGTGGTTCATTGTGAATACCATTATCTTTTTAGCTAAACCATTCAACTGCGACGTCTTTGGAGGTATCGTTTGATGTCGTATACCATGCTCTTTACAATAAACATTAAATTGTCCAGAATACTCTCCACCGTTGTCTATTCTGATACATTTCAGCTTCTTGCCAGTTTGTCTCTCCACCAGGGTATGAAATTCCTTAAAGACATTTAGCACCTGACCTTTTGACTTCAAGGTGTATGCCCATATCTTCTGAGAATGATCATCAATAAAAGTTACAAAGTATTAACAACCACTAAATGACTTTGGCATTGACCCACACAAGTTTGAATGAATTAGATCCAACATATTCTTCATTTTGGAAAATGGAGTACTCTTGAAAACAACCCTGTTTTTCTTTCCTGCAAGATAATCGACACATGTCTCCAGATGCACAAGATCTACTATATATAATGCATTTTTTTTGCCAGCACTATCATCTCTTTTCCACCTATGTGGTCGAGTCTTCTATGTTATAAATCAATTGTACTATCTTTCTTCATAGTATTCACTATGTCTTCGAAGAGGTTTGCACTCATATAGTACAATGTTGAGTCCTTTTTGCCTCTAGCCACCACCAAGGAGCCTTTAGTAAGTTTCCATTGGCTGTTATGGAAGGTGTTACAGAATCCTTCATCATTAAGTTTGCCTGTTAAGATTAAATTCAAGTGAATATCTAGAACATTCTTGACATTCTTCAAGATTAGTCTTGTGCCATTCGCCATTTCCAAACACATATCTCCTTCACTAGTAACTCTTGTTCAATTGCCATTTTCCATTTTCACATATCCAGAATCTTTTGGAGTGTAGGATGAGAAGAATTCTCTTCAAGATGTAGCATGAATGGAAGCATTAATGTCAATCACTTAGTTGGTCTCATGGGTAGTAAGATTAATAATATTATAATAAAAAAGGACAGAATTCTCTAAGAACATTTGCTTCATCATCATCACTATTGTCATCTTTTCTCACATCTTTGCCTATGTTCTTATCCTTAAACTTTTGACAGAACTTCTTGATGTGGCCTTTCTTTTTGCAGTAATGACATTCAATATTTGCATACTTATTTGACTTTCCTCTGCTCGTATCTCTTTGCTTTGAGCTTCGAGTCTCATTTCTCCCTCTGAAATTTACAAGAAGGATATCTGATTGTGTTGAAGAGGCACCTTTTGATCTACATCTCATCTTTTTATTTAAAATACTGCTTTTGATAAATTCTATACTCATTACACCGTTTGGTGTAGAGTTTGTAAGTGAAATATTCAAAGTCTCCCATGACTATGGCAGAGAAGCCAGTACCATAAGAGCAAGAATTTCATTGTCAAAATTTATGCCCACTCTTGACAACTGATTCACGATCCTTTACATTTCATTCAAGTGATCGGCAATAGAAGAGCCTTTTTGAAATTTTATCTACATTAATTTTTTCAAATAAAATAATTTGTTGTTATTGGTCTTTGAAGCGTACAACTCCTTAAGTTTGTTCCACAACATCCGTGCATGAGTTTCATTACAAATGTGGTTGTACACATTATCTTCAACGAACTGTCAGACAAAGCCACAAATTTGCTCATGCTCAAATGTCCATTCTTGATCCGTCTTGCCTTCAGATTTTGTTGTAGCAAAAACTGGTAGATACAACTTTATCACAAATAGGAGATTCTTTATCTTATTTCTCCATGTGTGATAATTTTTGCTACTTAAGCTCACCATCTTGCTAGTCCTAGCCTCTATCATTATAGTATTTAATAATTCCTCCAGAATAAGAACCAATAGCTCTGATACCACTTATTGGGAAAATTAATAGAGTTGGTGTAATAAAATAATGTTCATAGAGACAAAATAAAATTATTGCAAAAATAATCAAATAAATAAATAAATGGAGCGCTTAAACCGATCAATTAGTGAAAAAAATAGACGGTAAAACCTGCTGTATAAATAATAAAAATAATACTAATATTTTAACGTGGTTCACCTTTAATTTTTGGGTTATGTCCACGACACAAAATCTAAATTTTCTTCCATTATAAAAATAATAGGTATAAAAGAGAGTTTTCTCTAAATCAACACTAAAAGTACACAAAAAAAGAGTTCTCACAAAAAATAATGGTATTCAAAGTGTTTTCCAAACACCCCAAAATAATTTTCTCACTATTTTGTTACTCACCTTTTGAGAAAATTTTTCCAAATCCTTAAAACTCTCTCACACTCATCAAAGTTAACTAACTTTGACTCTCACCTCACAAGCACACAGAGCACTCAAATTTTACTCTCTTCCCATTAATTGCTTGTATCTTCTTCTCTATAGCCATGACTTTATATAGCCATTGTATTGGCCAATTTTTTAACTAAAAAAATCAATAAATGTAACACCAAATTTGGTGGTACAAACTTTAAATTTTTTTCAAACTTGTAAGCTATATTAAGAGAGACCCACAACACCATTGGCTGGATAATTAGAAAAACATAACATTAGTAAGGAGTGATTATTTGATCTAGGCCTAGCTGTGTGGTCTACTTGGGTACACCAAATCCACTCAAGCGCATGAAAAATTTTCAGAAGAAAAAGCATGGCATACTAAGTCAAACTGAGCTAAAATAGAAGGATCCCACTTGCTAATTTGGTTTTCTAAATCCATGAAGGCACAGTATCTTCATCTTCTTTTTGTTCTCCATGTTCATCTATCTTCCTCGGCTCAAATAAAAAAAAAAAAATCAATTTCAAGGTATTAATAAATAATATTCACAACAAAAGAGACCTCATGTAAATGAGCGGTTTTGTTGCTCTAAATTTATTAGTTTAGAGGTTTCACATTCCCATTTGATTTGTCATTCATAAATTTATTCGTTCTGGGCCTGAAGTTATGGGTTTAATGCTTTCTTCGGCATGTTTATTTAAGTAATTTGCATAATACTTTTAACATTAATTTCCTTTATAATGTTCCACTAACTATTCATATAAGGCTTATGTTTAATTTAATCAAATATCTTTAATTTATTCTTAAAGAAAGTATTCACACTAAATTTTTTATTTATTTGACACTAGGTTATTTTTAATCACATAAGCTTCTGTTCACTGTAGTGTTGCCTATATATATATATATATATATATATATATATATATATATATATATATATATATATATATATATATATATATATATAAATACATATTGTATTTTAAGGTGCTTAAGGAAGTCTCAAAATATACTTGATACTTTAACTCTTTTATTATTATTATTACTACATATATTTTACAAGAGTGGTGTTAATATTTTAATTTTTTTATTATCAAATCTATACACAAAGCTATCGTTAAGACAAAATTTGCAGTGTACACTCAAAAATTCATAAAAAATTCTATGGAATATATTTTTAAGTCATTTTTTTTTCAAATTGTTAATTTTATGTGTCTAAAGTAAGTTGAAATTAGTTTTGCACTAGTTGGATATATGTGGAAGGAGAAACATTGAAATGAATTTAGCATGGTCAAATTATCTGTAGATTTGCTCAACAAAAAGTACAACTCCAAAAGACCATTTAAACAGCAGAATTAGTTTTTTCCTATTTCTGTCAAATTTTTATAGATGTAAAAATTTCATGATTTGGAGTTATAAAACTCTAAATATGACTTATTTAAGTTTACTGTTCACAGAATCGATAGAGCCTGAAGACTTAAACTTCACGTTTCTAGAAAATTAATTCTCACTCACTTATGCAATCCTAACAATATTAGTTTCAGAAGTGTTCTTGGGAATTAACCATTTAAACATTTGAGAAAGATTTTTAACTTACAACTCTTACATGCATCATTAGTAAAACTAGCGACCAATTCAATCATTAACAATCACCATGGCAGCAATAAAATATAATTGAAAAGAAGATTTCAGGAAAGGAAACATGCTGGAATTCAAGGGAGGCTGCACAGCAAAACATCAAAGAATGGCAACACCCAAAACAATGAATTTCAAGTTCACAAACGATCCAATTTTCAGCAACAGTGAAGATAGATTGGTCCAAGTTCTAGAACCGAATCAAGAAGGAAAGATGGGAATTCATTTACAAACTAAATTCGCAGCAAAATAGAATTCAATTCCAAGAGTTCTAAACAACACATTCATGTGTTCATCAAGATGGCAGCATCTCAAAATAAAAATTCCAAAATTGAAGACAAGAATAGAAGGAGAGAAATTCACTCACTTATTAAAAGAGATTTCAACAAATAATTGAAGCACAACCATAAGAACAATTGCTGATGAGAAAATCAAAGATGCAAAATTTTCAAGAAACCCCTTTTCATCCAACAATGAATATTGTTCAAGGTAGTTTTCAGCATCGAAAGAAATGGAGAATAGAAGAATTCGCTCAGAAATTCATTTTTATTTTAAAACCAAAGAATTCCCAAAACAATAATCCATATACTCAACCAAGATTTGTTTCTTATCTAACAAAGTGAGCATCTAAAGAGTCAATTTTAGAAGCAAAAACAAGAATTAGAGAAAGGAAAGAAGAAGTTCACTCACTAATTCCTCCTTATTTTCTTTTGTCAACACCTTCTAATTCACTCTTAGTTTATTCTTGTTCAGCTCTCGTATTGGCAAATCACCTTTCCCAACTTCCTTGATGTTATTTCACACTTCTTTACCTTTATGCAGCCCTTGATTCCTCTAGTTAGCTGGTGGAATGCTCCGAAATCCTAAGTCTCCATATGTTTTACTGAAAAATTTTTTCCGTAAACTTTTCCATTTGAAAAGTGAAAATTACTACTCATGATCTCCAGTATTATTATTTTTTTGTTTCCTTTCAAATACAAAGTACAATAGCTATAAAGCTACAATCTCCAATTACAAAGCAATGGGTGCTTTTTTTATTTTTCCTTTTTTTAATTATTTATCATCAAATTAAGTCTGTGATATTACACTATGCTCTTCATGGTTAATTTGAACATGGCTTTCTGGCTTCCTTTCCTCATTCAGTTTGGTTGTTTCTCCATTCTCTAATTTATCAATGTCATCCATGGCTTTATTGTTGAATTGGAGGATCTCTTTCACCCAAGCATGGAGCTGCCCAACAGCTCCCTCATCTATTTGACAAAGATGTGAATTATATTCACAAGTTAGTAAATTCTTATTTTCAATAATGGTAAAAAAAAAATGTTAATAGTAAAAACTAACCAAGTCTTGGGACAGTATGGCCTTGGGGATGCCTTATAATCAGAGGGTTATCAAAGGCAGTGGCAAGATCTTCAGAAGGCAATTTTAACCAATCTTTTGCTCCTATGAAGTGGACTGACTTGACCTTAATGGTGTCCTTATAAGCAATATCACATATGCTGGGATCTCTGAATTTTGTCCCTGATATTGATATAAACAATTTCATGGGTGGAGGCTCCTTCAACACTTTTCCCTATTATACCAAACACACTTTTTTTTTAATAGGGGTAAAAAATAAGAGTAGAAAAATGGTGATAAAAATTTGCATAAAAGTAAAGTTAAAAAGTAACTAGTGACATAGCATTCAATTGATAAATTATCTCTTAGATAATTTTATAGAATTTAATTTTTTTTTTTATCAATTTAAAAGGGAAAAATTATAATAAGTCTATTAAAATTTAGATTATACAATTTCCCTAAAATAGAATTAAGAAGTAAAAATCACCTGAATTTGATAGCCTAGTAGCAAGGCTGAGAGTGTTGCACCCTGAATTAAAAACAAGGAAAAATTTAATAATAATAATAGATGCATAAACATAATGTTCTTTTTCGTTAAATTATTTATTTCACATGGTATCAATTATTTTGTGTGTATAGATACAAAAGCAATAGGAAAATAAACAAAAATTAAATAAGTATACAATACATGCCTGAGAGAATCCAAGCAAACCATCAAAAGGACCTTTACTTGTGATGTATTCACACAAATAGGAGATGCATTCTTCCAAGTTTGTATACTCTGTGAAGTCCTGATTTGCATGAATAAGTTGAATTTTTATGAAATTTTTCCCACATATCATAGTCAACTTAACTTAGAGGGGAAAAATAATTAGGAAGTAAAGATAAGAGGATAATGGATTATACTTCATTGTACTGAAACCATTCAAAGTATGGTGGTGGGAAGATGCCTTCAATCTCAGATTTTCCTCCAGCAGGGAAAATTCCATTTGGAAAATCCTACATTTTCTTAAAGTATGTCAGCGCATGTTTATAGTATTATCTCTAAGAAATAACATATACAAGTAACCAAACAATTAAAAACTTAATTTTTTGTAAATAAAATTTTAAATTTAATTTTTATATATGGAAAAAAATAAACACCCAAGAGTTTTATCTCTTTTTATAAAATTTGTACTGTATGATATGAATTATTCCGACTTTTTGTGACTGTTAAATACCGAAAATAGTTAGGAAACAAATTAGTAGTATAAGAAGCAATGATTTGTTTCAAAGCCTAAGTGTGTGGTCCATTTCGGTACACAAAATCCATTCCAAGCAGAAGAAAAATTTATAGAAAAAACAAAAGCATGACATACCAGGTCAAACTGAGCTAAAATAGAAGGATCCCACTTGCTAATTTGCTTCTGAAGAAAACTTCCACTGGTTCTAAATCCGTGAAGGCACAATATCTTCATCTTCTTTTTGTTCTCCAAGTTCATCTATCTTGCTTAGCTCAAAAAGAAATTCAATTTCAAGCTCAAGAAAGGGATTAATAAACAATATTCACAACAAAAGAGACCTCGTGTAAATGAGCGGTTTTGTTGCTCTACCTACCACAAGATATTCAATGCTCTTAGCTACCACCATATTCAGTGGCCTTAGCTAGCTACCACCCACCTGGCGGTTTGGTTAGCTCCTGTTGTGGTTGGTAAATGATAAGTGCACGTGCCATGTTGAAGTTGCATTTATAATATGAACAGTTTACATTTAATCATTTGCACCTTGAAGCAAGTAGCTAGACTAGCAAATTGTGCACTATATTCTAACAAGAAGGGCAAGTTTCAATAAAAAAAAACCCATATTTGGCCCCTATAATTTTATTTTTTAATTTTTCTCCACATTAAGTTTTTCTTTAATAGAATATAAAAGTGTGTGTAAGGCACACTGTTAAACGATAGTAAAGTTCATTTTATAACTAAAATTATATTTTAAAATTTTTACAAATTAGTAATTTTATTTTTATAAACATTATTTTTTTTATTTTTATTTTAGCAAAATTAACCCTCAATAAATATAATTTTAAAAATTTTGATTAACTAAGTAATAATTTAATTAATTATATTAAAAATACTTTTATGAAAATTAAATGGTGTTGTCTATAATTATAATTAGGCCAAAATTGACTCATTTGTTTTCTCCCCATCTGCATTTGTTTTCTCTATGATATGAGAAAAGGATAGTTGGCTTGAGCCCTTAATTTCTCGTTGAAAGTGAAGCCTTGCGGCACAGGGGATGATATAGATCGAGTTAGAGTAGAAAAGCAGCAGAAGAAGCTGAGGTTGTTGCTGCCATATCATGCTCAGGCCATGGAAGAGTGTTCTTGGATGGATAGATTCTTGATGGAAAGCAACACCCAGTTTGTGAATGCAACACTTGCTATGGAGGTCCCGATTGCTTCCAATTTTACCCTTCTTTTTCTCCGCAAATGCTGATGAGTGCCTACTTCTTTATCTTGTGTGTGTTTGAGGAGATTTTTTTTTTGGTAGTAAAAAAAAATTTATCAGATTTCAAGTTTAGGAAGCAACTTAATTAAAAGAATCCAAATGTTTTAGGATTAAGCAAACAGCTTCAAACTTGCATACATTTTTTTTCTTATAGATCTTTGTGAGCACCATTAAGAAAATGATTATTGCAAACGAACTGAGATGAGTTAACCTTTAACTAAATTTAGCTTGTGTCATTTATTATCAAGCTGAAGAGAGTTGGAACTAAATTTTTTATGTTATTGTTTCTCTCATTTCATCTAATATAACATCATTCTTGGAGCCCTTCTGTTACAGTGGGGATCCATTATTCTTGGAGCCCTTGTGAATGCTGAATGCAGCTAGCAATGTAATTATAGTAGCAGGATGGCATCAAATGAGCTACTCATTTGATGATCAATCTTCCATCTCACCGGAGCTTTAACGGCACATTTGCAGGCTCCATGACATAGGAAACGCAGTAACAAAAGGGAAGTACATTACTTTTGGGGATGACTTAACCCAACACCTTAATGCATGTAGTTCATGCATTATTCCCTCATAACTCATCTCCTGCCAATTTTGTAGCTTCAATCCCTTTTTACCCTGTCAGTAGTACTATACTACTGTAGTTTCTGTTCATTTCTTAAATAACATCTGATTCTGATTCTTTGAATTGATGACGCTACTATGTATAATTATATCATACTAAGGTATGATGCTAAAATCCATACAGGCTTATCAGTTACAGACAGACTTTTTTCGGTCGGTACATTTCAAGTTTCAAAGGGATGCATCCCTGTGAAGAAACAATTCAGATGTACATATAACTGTGATCGTATTTGTAATTTCACCAAACAACCCTGATGCAATGCTAAACAAGGCAATTCTTCAAGGTTCTAATGTGAAAGCAATCTACGATCATGCATATTATTGGCCGCATTTCACAGCAATTCCATCTCCATCAGATGAATATATGATGATATTTTCACTCTCCAAGCTCACTAGTCATGCTGGCTCCAACTTTTGGTTAACTAAATAAAAGCAGAACTGCCAATTTCTTACAGGATCAGACCTGTACTGACCATGTTTGCTTGCCTTGTATGTTTGCAGATGGGTAGTAATAAAAGACGAGGCTGTCTATAAAAAAATGCTGACATAGTTGGAACTTAAAACAATGGGTCTCTCGAGACAGTCAGTCATGAGCCCTGAAGCTCCTGAAAGTTGTTAGGAAATGCAATAAATAAAGACATGAGACAATGGACAATGTTAGAAAAGATTGCACAAGATTATATCAATGTCAAAATGCTTTTCGCTCAAGAAAATACCACCTGAATTCTGCATCTTTTTCAAGCTAGTCAGAGAAGCTTCACCAGGTAAGAAAATAGAGTTAAAGATTGCAATGATTTTATTAGCAGCTACAGCAGGTTTTATTGTTTGAATTCTGTCACTAGTCTTATAATGACCATGAAACTATGAGCTAAATTTTTTTCAGCTTATGGGTGGCTGAACTGTGTGAGAGAAGAAAATAAAGACTGTGATACAATCATTCAAGAAGCCAATATCACTGGCAGTCAAGGTGGTGACTTTCATGTGGAGGATCTATATGTGTGTCTCAGCCTCCTTAGAGTACAAGATGACTTTGATCTATTAATTCACAAGCTAAACTGACTAGTCTCTGAGAAAGATGGTCCCAAAAGCATTTGAAGAACATATGCAACAATCATAGGTTTAATCTACATATGTGCACATACAAAGGTATTGAAAGAAATAAAGAGAATGCATGTCTGAAATGAGAATGCCTAGGCAACAGAAGCTTTACAACAGATGATAAGTAAATGACAAACATGTTTTTATTTTTATGCTAATGCATACAACTGGTTTCCTATAAGTCACAGGGAGTGCCTCATCCTGAATCAACTTTTTTGGTGTTATTCTATAGTTTACAAGTTTCAATTCCATTCTCCTCACTGATATAAAGCAAAAGAATGTTAAGATGATAATCAAAATAATATAAAATTCCAAGTGAAAACCCCAAAAAATTTCAAGTCCGAACCTACCATGACTTAAATCAAAGCAGTCTCTTGTATATTAATACATATTGTTGAACATTTCGAATTTACTGATCTTTTTTTGACACATCAAGTTTTTATTAATACATCATGTTAAGAGGTTATGGATGAGATCGGAAAGGGAAATGTCAAGGTAGTGGTGGTGGGGGTGGAGGGGAGGAGGCGCGCAATGGTGAGGCTGTGGTTAGAGCCACTGTGGTAGTGGTGACAGTGGAGTTTGAAAAAAGAAAAATGTTGCATGTCGCAATAGGTGACATGCAACGTTAATATTGCAGGTCATTTTATCAAAATGATCCTCATATTTGGCTCCTATATTTTTATTTTTTATATTTTTCTCCACATTAAGTTTTACACGCTGTTACATGAGAATAAAATTCATTTTATAACTAAAAATATATTTCAAAATTTTTACACTAATCGCTTTGAACTTTTATTTTTGTGAACACTATTTTTTTTTACTTTTATTTTAGTAAAGTTAACCGCTTAATAAATGTAATTCTGAAAATTTTTGTCAACCGATGGATAATAAATTCTCTCTCCTCTGTCCCCTTTCTTCTTCAACCTCTGCATTTTTATTGTTCTTCTTCTTCTTCTTCTTATTCTTCATATTTTACTGTTCTTCAGTGATTTTTGACCAAAAATAACCCAAAAAACTTAATATTTTATATTATTAATACTAGATCTACATGATTTGAGTTTATATCTCAAATCAATATGAGTTTTTAACCAACTTTATGAATAATTTTTTGGTTTTACATAGTTTGTTTATATGTGTGGGTTTATTCCCATTTATGATATTTTGGTGCTTGTGGTTTCATCGACAACTCATAATCCAAGGAGAATTTTCAGTTGTTCAGATTTGCTCGATATTCAAACTTGATGATGTGCTTTTCAACCTCAGGTGCTCTTCCTCCTCATATTTAGGAGCTGAATGGTATGTTTACATTGCGCTAAGCACACTCAAGGTTCATGTGTCACACCCACTCTGCTAGCCAATGAGCGGGCGTAACTGGTTGAATGCTGAAAGTTGGCTAAGCTTGCTGTAATGCTATTATAAATTTTCCATAACATGAGGATATAAACATAGGTTTATATATATAAAGCTACAAGCTTTAAGCTTTAGACCTGCCTTAAGTTCTACTCACAAGTTACATACCAAGTCCTCTATTCTCAACACTATTCCCATCTCTACAGACATAAATATAATATTTATAAATATCTTGAGTACAACCCAAAAGGCAAAATGAAGGAACTATCGGCATAAGCTCTTCTATGAGCTGGAAACACAAAAAAAAAGGAAGGTGACTCTACTATAGTAGTGTTGCTATCCTTCTAGAGGATCCGAAAAAAATTAAAAGTGAGGGGTACATATAAAAATACTTAGTGAGTGGGTAAAAATATAATGATGTGGTAACAAATGTTATTTTTCTTTTAATAAATTCGTAATGCTGATATTATCATGATAATATTAATTTTAAAGCTATTGAGTATATGAAAATAATAATAAATTATGATTTAGTATCATTTACTAATTTCTAAAATATATATAAACTGAAAATTTTGTATTTACTGAATCAAATAACGTATTCATTAATTTCTAAAAATGCATAAGCTATAATTAACATAATTTCTGAATTAATGTCATGACCCAAACCGGGGCCTATGACCGGCGCTAGGAAATGAGAATTCTTTCAAATCCAGAACTCGTAGCAAGCCTTATGTAATATCCCGAGTTTTTAAATAATTTTAAACCGCATCAGGATATGCAGTGTTAATAATTTTAATATATATTTTTGATTATTTAATTAGCTTATTATTTATTAAAGTCATTTTTAAGTATTTTAAGTCTTTTACGTAAAATTTTTTCGAGAGTTCTATTTTCGGGGAAATTAAGATGTAAATAAATAAATATTAATTATTTTAGATGCTTTTATGAATTTGCATAAGTTCATGCATGATTTTTAAATGTCGAATAAAAATATACATGTATACATGCATTTAAATTAGATTATGGTTTATTTTAATTAAATTAAATTAAATTATATTATATAGTTTTAAGAATAATTAAATGTGTATATATATGTATATATGTATATGTGTATATATATTATTAAATAAGTGTGTGGTGGATAATTATTGTGTATATAATATTTATATAGTAAAATAATATAAACTAAAGATATATATATATATATATATATATATATATATATATATATATATATATATATATATATATATATATATATATATATATATATATATATATATATATATATATATATATATATACATATAATATATTTACCTAAAACTAAAGTTCCCCATATTTACCGAAATACCATCATCTTCTTCCTCATGCTGCTCGACGCCATTCTTCCTCCCTCACCGCTGCAAATCTTGATTTCACACCGGTGGAGTGCCTCCCATCCAACCACCACCCTCTCTAGCCCATTCCGCCACCCTCTCTTCTCTTTTCCAGCGAGTTTTGGCCATGAAAACCTAAGGAAGCCGAAACTCACACTCATCGCTGATCAAGTATTTTTCGGCCACCATTTTGAATGCCACCAGTCTCTATCTTCTCCTTGAGCTCCGGTGAGTCTATTTCTAAACTTTGGTTCATTTAATTTGGTCTAGATTTCCCTAGGTTTTGAATTTTCATTTTTAGCCTACTAGGGTTCTTGAATTTTTTAAGCTTTTATTTCAATGATTCATATAATATTCCTTCACAAACATTAATCCCCTTAGCTTAATCTACATGTGGTAATTTTTGTAGAATTTTTGGGAATTAATTTGATTTTTGTGAATTTTTGATTATTTTATTAATATTTTCTAATTTTCGTAAATTAATTAATTAAATTATGAAATTGTGATTTATGGTGTTTATAGGTGTTAAAATGAATTTTAGAAATTTATTTTTAATTTTTAAGATTTTATATATTTATTGTGAATTTATTTAGTTTATGTGATTTTTAGAAAATTAGGTCAATTATATATTTTATTGAAATTAATTGGTTAATTGAGTATATTTATTGATATTATTGAATTATATGTTGAGAAATTAATTTTTGAGTAATTATATTATTTTTGGTGAATTTTTGAACAATTATAGTGAATTTATATATAGTAGGGGTATTTTGGTACTAAATTGGTTAAAAATATAATTAAATCAGTTTTAATAATTATTTGAGGTATAAAAATGATTTCTAAAAATGATTTATTATTTTTAACTAATTAAAGCTATTTTTCGTAAATTATTTTCAAATTATATATAATATACTATTTTTCTAAATAAACGAGTTTTTATCGGTTTTTAATATGTTTTAGGGTTAATTGTGTAATTTAGAGTTTTAAAATGTATTTTGGTCAATATTTATGAATTTATTGAGAATTGTTGATTTTTAATAATATTTTATTAAAATTAGGGTTTTATTGTAATTATCGGTTAAATAATTATTTTCAGCGATTTAAATATTCAAATTGCTATATTTTGATTACTTAAGAGTATTTTTGGTATTTTTTTCATTTAAATGTGTTCTGTATATATCTTATGAATTGTGAACCTCGATCGGTGAAATTGTAGTTTAGGAGTCCGAACGAGGGGTTGTGAGACCGTATATTCTTGAAGTGTGTTTTCTGTGCAGGATCGGCCCTACTTTTGTAGGGAGATGTCCATTTTATAGGGGAGGTTCTACCGGATTTTCGGTAGATTTCTCATAAAACGTGATAATCGGTCCGAGTCTAATTCTGAATTCTTGATTGAATCTGTTTATAGTAATCCTATAAGTATAGAGTTAGAAGTTTATTCTGACAGTTATTATTATTTTATTTTTCTAGTTGTGCCGAGACCAAAGCCTAACGGATCAGGCCCGCCGAGTCTGTCTCGAGGAGCGCACACCAGTGAGTTATTATACTGTATATATATGCATTGCATATAGAATGCATCACTTAGGGTTTTTCATTTTCATTATATGTTTTTAAAGTGATTTAAATTATAATATTTTTGGTATATCTAGGGTTTGTATTTTTGTATATATATGCATGTTAAATAATTATGCATGTATTTTGATATATGCACATTAAACAATTAGGTTTAGATTTAATACATTTTAGTAATATATACATGTTTTAAATGTACATTTAGTCATAATTATTTTATTAAATGATTAGTATACTTTAGGTATAGTTTTAGTATATTTTAGATTTATTCTTAAATAATTGCATGCTATATTATGAACCTACACCTAAATTGTTTTCTTAAGTTTATTTTTGGTATATTTTTAATATATTTCCCAAATAAATGCATGTTTTATTATTAATTCAAACCTAACACATTAGTGTTATACTTAGGGTTTAATCGTGATATATGCATGCTAGAAAATTAGGTTATTTTGGTATATTGGGAATATATGTTAAACCTAAAAACATATTTAAATGAATATTTATACATAATTGTTTTATTAAGTGATTTGTGCACTTAGGTATATTCTTTGTATATTTAGGTACATTTTTAAGCAAATGCATGTTTTATTATTATTATGCACTTAAATTGTTTTTAACTATATTAATAGTTTACCTTTAGTATATTTCATATTTTATTTGACATATATACCCGAAATATACTGGGTATATTTTAGGTATATATATATATATATATATATATGGTTGATTTTACTATTATGAATATTGTTCTACATTAATTATTTTTCTGAATGAATGATTTTTGTAAGTGAAGGATATCAATAGAACGTGCTTCCTAATGGGCAGCACTAGGACCGTGTATGTACCGATGCGATAGATAAGGGTTGAGTGAGAATTAATTTTGGTGATTATAATTGATTTAATTGATTTGACTAAGATTAATGGTATGGTAGATAGTGTGATTGCGGGGCCAATCACACTGACAGTTAGACTGCTGAAGCTCGGTCGACTTAGTGTCTCAGGGCCAGTCTACTATCCATAGTGGAATGAATAATCTATTGGGTTGATTGAGATGTGAGGTGAGAGATAGTGTGATTGCTGGAGCTCGGTTGACCAAGTGTCTCGGGGCCAATCACACTAACAGCCAGACTGCTGGAGCTCGGTTGACTTAGTGTCTTGGGACCAGTCTGCTGTCTAGATTGGAATAAATGTTCTATTTGGAATCAAGTCAGCCTGTATAGCTACAGTGATGATGGGGTTGTTTGAAGTTGCTATTATTAGGGTTCTCTGGATCCTTCATAAATTAAACTAAACGTTTCTTGCATTTAGTATATTTATATAAGCAGAGTTGACATATGTGTGGAATGCGTGAATATATATATATATATATATATATATATATATATATATATATATATATATATATATATATATATATATATATATGAATGCATGATTGGATATCTTTTAGATTGCATGTATATATAGTATAATAATTCACTCAGTGAGGTCTGACCCCCTTAATTATTTTTTTTCAGGAGATTCCATATCTTCAGACCTTAGTTGTAGAGTTCCTTGCCAGTGTTCTTCAGTCCCGGCTATTTTATGCAAATGTATATTTGAACTTTGATTTGTATTCTAGAAACTGCAGTAGTAGTGTTATTGTATCGGAAGAGTATTATTTTGTTTTTGATATTAAATACTCTAAGAAATTGTATTTGAACATTGTATGATTATGTATTCATTTATGAAAGGATTTGGAGAATTTATTTTATATATTGATTCAAAAATTTTTTTAATTCTGTCGTACTTTTATTTGTTTATTGCATGATTTTATTTTCTAAGGCTTGCTACGGGTTCCAAATTCGAAAGAATTCCCGTTCCCTAGCGCAGGTCATGACTCCTAGTTTGGGTCATGACACCTTAAAAGAATAAAAACATGTAATAATTTAAAATAAATAAATATGCATCATAATTAAAATCATAAACCAATGTAATAAAAATATAACTCTTTTATTTCATAAAATAAAATATATTAATACAATATTCAGAGAAAGGCCTCTGAATTAAAATCATATACAATGAAAACTAAATACAACTCACTACTGCAGTTTTCTAGAGTACAATAGAGTCAAGTAGATAATTTACATAAATGAGCTGGGGCGGAAGAAGTCCGGCGAATAGGTCTACTGCTGAGGTCTGAAGAAGAAAACTCTCATGTAAAAATGTCAACTGAGGGGAGTTAGACCTCACTGAATGAATTGTTATAATATATATAAATGCATTTACTATATGTCAAATGCAATCAGTCATCAGTATATATAATAAATATATATATAGGCATATACACACAGATGCTGAAAATCACTTTATATATAATAATACTGAAAAACATCAATTTATAAAGGATCAAATAGAACCCTATTAAATCATAACCTCAATCAACCAAATAATCACTCTAGCCATATAGGCTCACTTAATTCCAAATAAATTCACTTAATCCATGTGGATAGTTGATTGGCCTCGAGACACTAAGTCAACCGAGCTCTAGCAGTTTGACTGGCCCCGAGACATTTAGTTAACCGAGCTCCAGTAATCACACCATCAATCACATCACATCTCAATCAAATCATAATTTTCATAAATAAGTTAGTAATTCAACCCTACAATCTATCTCATCGGTACGTACTTGGTCCTAGTGCTGCCCACTAGGTAGCACATTCTATCGATATCCTTCATTTAAAAATAATCATACATTTGGAAAATAAATAATGCATACTATTATTGAAAATGATAAAATAAACTATATATATACCAGAAATATATCTAAAATAAACTAAGTATATTTCGAGTATATATATGTCAGATAAATTCAAATCAAATGTGAAATATACCAAAAATAAACTAATAGTATACTAGAAACATGCTAAGTAAAAATCAATAAAAATAACATTCATTTATTTAGAAATATACCTAAAATATACCTAAGGTATACTAAACATTGAATAAAATAATTTATGAATAAATTTAATTAAAACATGAATATGTGCTAAAACATGTATACTAAATGCAATGTACATATAATATAACAACTCACAAGTGTGCGTTCCACGAGACTGGTCCGATAGGCTTAGTCCACTAGACCTCAGTCTCACCGTAACTAAAAAAATAAAATAAATATGAAAATCAGAATAAATCTAACTTAAGCTCTATAGAGACTCGATCTAAGATTCAGAAGACATAATTTAGAATTGACCCGATCTCACGTTTTACGAGAATTCAACTGAAAATTCGACAGAACCTTTTCTGTAAAATGGACATCTCTCTACTAAAAATTAGAGCTAGTCCTGCAAGAAAAATACACTTCTAAACCCAAAATTCACACAACCCTCGGTTGAGATTCCTAACTATACAATTTCCCTTACTGAGGTCCACAATTCACCAAAATTTCAGATAATATAATAAATATACTAAAAATCAATAATTACCATAAATATCCTCAAAATATCAAAATATTATATTTTTAACATTAAAACACCAAAAATAATTATTTCCTCAATAATTACGTAAAAATTCTTAAATAATAATATAATATTATTAAAATACAATTTTCTCAATAATTCAATATAAATTTATAGAAATTCACTTTATATATTCAAATAACTAAAATAGCCTAAATACATATTAAAAATTACTAAAAACCTATTTAATTACCAAAATAATATTTAATATATTATTTGAAAATAATTTTTGAAAATTAGTATTAATTAGTTAAAAATAGTAAATAATTTGTAAAAATAATTTTAATTCTTTAAATAATATTAAAACCAACTAAAATATATTATTTAGCTATAATTAACACAAAATTACACATTTACCCCTATAATACAAAAATACACATAATATACTATTATTACTCAAAAATTCTATAAAAATTATATAAATGCATGAAAATTATTTTCTCAACATATATATTACTAATATTAACTAAAATGCATATTTAAACAATAATTTCAATAAAAAACCCAACTTAAACCTAATTATCCAATATTGACATAATATAAAAATAATTATAAAAATTACATAAAAATCACAAAAATTATAATCTCAACTCTAAAAATAATAAAAATTGATAATAACTCAAAATATACCAAATTTATAATTTTAATAATTAATTTATGAAAATTAATATAATAATAATAAAATATTAAAAAATTCACAAAAATTAAAATAAATTCTAAAAATTAAAAAAAAATTTAGAAGTAGATTAAGCTACTAGGATCATCTTTTCTAAAGGGAGTTTGCTAGATTCAAACAATATCATGCTAAAAAAATTTGAAACCCTAAAGCTCCAAAAATAAAAATTCAACAAAACTCAAGAAAATGAAGTTTTAAGCTTAAAATAAGCTTAGATTCATACTCATTGGTATTAGAGGAGTTGATAGACACCGGAAGCTCAAGAAACGGTGGCTGAAAAAGCGAGGTTAGCCGGAAAATGGAACTTTCAGTCTCTCTTGGTTTCAGACGGTGCTGGCGTTGGAGAAGGGGGTGGAAGGGTGGCGGAAGGCGGTTGGAAGGAGGGTGGTCTGGTGAAGTTGAGGGAGGCACAGTAAAGGGTAAGGATCGGGATGACGGAAGGGACGAAGATGACAATGTTCTTGTGATTTTTGTATGCTGTGTTTATTTTGTTTATGTATATGAATATATGTATATTTGTTTATGTTTTTGGTCCATCATGTTTTTTTTTCTTTTGTGCTGTGTGTTGGTGTTTAATGCATGTGCATGTATGTGGGTTTGTTGTATGCATGCATGTGTGTGTGTATATATATATATTAATAAAACTTTATATTATAATAATAATAATACTTTAGCCAAATGAATCTACACCACACAAATATACTCATATGTATATATATTCACACATATAATAATAATAATACTTTACCATAAATCAATCTCAACCACTCAATATACATACATACATACATACATACATATATATATATAAACACATATACAATAACATATATACATAAAATAAAAATATATAATAATAATACTAATAAAAAAATTAATGTAATTTATTTAAAAATATAATATTAAAATAATAATGCACATAACTAATGTTATTTAAAATAATACTATCCAAAGAAATAAACATCAATAATATAAATTAATGTTTAAAATAATAAGTCTCAAATAAATAAATATTTACGTAGGAAGATATAATTAAACATAAAATAATAACAATTAATCACAAAATAGTAAAATAATTAAATTTAACTTTTAAATTTTATTAACATTGCATATCTCATTTTAAAATAATATAATTTAAAAATATGGGTCATAATAAAATCATTCCATACACTCTTTAAATACATATCTTAAAGATTATGTTGAATTGCTGACATATTGGGTATATGATGACGCTGAGTAGCCCAAGTGTATATATTGCTGGTCATACGCATGTGCAGAGCTACCCCCTAAGGGCTAACCACCCAGTTGTATGCCTCCAAGGCCATATGTACAACCAAGCACTGTCCCAAAGACAATTGCTGAGTAATATTGTTGATATAATAAATATATATAATATAATGCTGAGATAAGACACCAGTCATCATGGTGTAATCTAAAGGATATATACCATAAGTGTATAGATTTTTATAAGCTAAATCATTCTCATTAAACAAGCTATCACAAAATATACTTGCTGCTATTTATTGTTGTAGTCATGTAAAACAATAAGAATAATAATCATATGTTTGTTGAATTATAGTTGAAGCTAAGTACAAAAATAAATTTGCTAAGATATAATCTCTAAGTTCAAAATAAATATATTGCTATAGTAATTTACTTAACCTGTCAATGATAAATATAATGCTATTTGTTCTTGATTTTTGTTATATAAGCTAAACGACTTATAAGATAATAATATTAATAAAGTGACATTCATGAAAATTCATTTGTAAAAGTATGTTCATCTAAATATATGTCTAATATGAAATACAGGTTGTGAATATAAACAATATTTAATATTTCTCAAGAACTATTTATAAGGAAACCTTAATACGTTGACAATATGAATTCAATATTATTTATATATGTAGACAACCAATGTTATATAGTTATCCATTCAATTGGAGTTGTTGACACAAAAGACTAACTAGATGGACCCTGTTTATTTTCTATTGATGTTGCTACAATGACTCCTACAGAGATATTTAAGAAGTAATAAAAATAAGATTCTAAGCTTACTAATTAAATTCTAGTAAAACTAGTTGACACCAGGTAGTTTACATACTCATTTTTAGTTTGAAATGCTTTTAGGATGGCACTAAGGCATCAACATAGCACTAAGGTGTTGTCCTAATACCTAAATACATAGCCTTTATGGCATATCTACTGTGCCTAATCGAAATGCCAAGAGTGTTGGGCATCTTCTTTGTATTGAGGTGCCACCCTAATGTACTAAGGTGTGTCGCCTCATTGTATTGTGGCGCTCCCTTAACAATCTATAGTCATTTCTGCAAATTGACAACACTCAAAATCCATAAAATTTGTACCAAAACTCAATCACAATCATAATGGCATCCTATAGACTTGTAGACTACCTCGTAACCACATTGTTTGATTTTGTTTTATCAACAAGCATAATCATTAAAGAAATCCCATATGTGAATAAGTTTTAGTCTTTAATGAGAGTAGAAATTAATAGCTCAACTTGACAACAACATTAATTAGGAGTTTGATCAAGGTATAGATAATTAGAGGACTGAACAACTTAACAATATGGACACCAATCAAAGGGAATAAAACTGGTCCTATAGAATTTCAGCTTTTATAAGCATTTGTCTTTGACAAACAAGAAGAACTAACTTAAGAAAGATTTTAGGGCTGATTATAGAGAAAAATAGATGATGATTCTTAATCAAAGCAAAGCTAAATTCATACTAGTTACCTCACCTCGCTGATTATGAACTTAAAGAAATGAAAATTGTTATTTGATGATGAATTCATGTAGCCCTTCTTAGCTTTTTTGTCAAAATTCTGCAATCTCTACCACAACTCCATGAAGAAATTTTGATTTAGGGAAGTGGATTGTTGAGAGAAAATGATGGGAAAATGAGAAGGGGTTTACAAACTTGAGGAAGAGTTGTGATGATGCTATGGTTTTCAACTTTGAGAAGAAGCTACTGATTTTTATTTTTATTTTTTTTGTTGGCAGCTTGTATGGTTGCCACCTCTCCCTTCTTCTTCCTTATTCAAATAGCCGTCCCTCCCAAATGCCACATACCACTCTTTAATCTTTACTATTATTATTATTATTATTATTATTATTATTATTATTATTATTATTTTTGAGCAGGAATACCACATCATGGATGTACCGCATCGAGTTTTTTTTTGAGCTTGTGTTTTCTAGTTTATTTCTAGTCTATAGAAGATATGGATGATCTTAATGTTTGATTATTGTATCTCTTGTACTTTCCTTCTTAATCAATGAAATTATGTTATTGTTGTTCAAAAAAAATTTTCATCAACTATGTAATAATTTAATTAATTATATTTTATTTTTTTGATATAAAAGTTGAAAATACTATTTAATGCCAAATACTTTTATGAAAATTAAATTTAAATTATATAATTGTAATTTATTGGTTAACAAAAATTTTATCTAATTTTATGAAAATAAAAACTTAAGAAAAGTTGTACTAAATTTTATTTTATTTTATTTAATTTTAAATAAAATAAAAGTAAATAAAATTTTATAAATGTTTGTATTTTTCAAAACAAAAGAATATGTTCCTAAAAAATAATTGTTATGAAATAAAAATTATATTATTGATATAAATTTTATGAAAAACGATCTAAATAATATAATTTTAATTTTTTGGTTAACAAAATTTTTTTTATCTAATTTTATTAAAATAAAATCTAGACAAAATTCTACTATATTTTTTAGTTTATTCTAAATAAAAGTAAATGAAAATTTATATATGCATATTTTTTTTAACAAAGAAAAAATGTGTACTTGAAAAAGAAAATTGTGTACTTGAAAAAGAAAATAATAATTTTTAAGCATAAAAAATTATAATGTTTATATGATTTTTAAGAAAAAAGATCTAATTTAATTGTTTATTTAATATGATGTAATGTATTTAAAATTTTAAGAGTGAAAATAATCACACTCTTTAATAGTTTATTATTTTAAATTAAATTAGTTTAGAAAACACTATGAATCAATAAAAAAAATTATTTTACATAAAATGATATCAATTAATTCAATTAAATTAATTTATCAATTTTTAAGTAAAATTTGCTATATTAATTAACATAGAAAATTTTAATAGAGTAATAAAAGACAAATAATTTTACAAAATTTATATTATTTATAAATTATTCAATCAAAAATTTAAATTCCAAATTCCAAAATATTTATCATAGTAAAAAAATAAAATTAATTAAAAAGTTACTTAAAATATTGAAGATAAATTTAATAGAAAATAAAGGTGTGTATAAATATACAAAAAATTTCACTGCACCTGAATAACATCATTTACCTCTTTTTTAATGGAAAAGAAATAATGTTTAGAAAAATAAAAGACATTAATAAGAATAAAAATAAAAGTATAAGGTCTCAATCTGTACAAATAAAAGTTAAGGAGGCAAATCGAAAAAAAAAAAAACTGCAGGGACATTTATGCCTAAAAAAGAGCATGGCATGGCAAAACCCATTTTCTTTGAAGCTTTGTTGCGGAGCCCTTAACTTCAACTGTGTTGTACTGGCTCTATTAAGAATTTTTTTAAAATATTTTCTTCTTAAAAGTCGCAAAAGGTAAAGATTTATAACTTCTCTTATTTATTTATTTGTTTTAAAATTATCAGTATTTAGAATTTATTATAGTGTAAATAATTTGATTCCATGCAAATTTCATGCGTTTGGATGTCCTGATTAAGTGCATGATTTTTGGCTAAACGTTGTTTATAATTAGACCAAAATTGGCTCACGCGAGAATTCAGCACCTATATTGCTTGCATTATTTAAAATTGCCTAACTTATAGTTAATATTATTGAGTTCTTCTTAATTTCAAACTTATATATCTATATAAATGAAATTATAACAGTCAGATTAATATTTATTTAATTATAGTCCTTAATGTATATTATGGATATTAATACAAAAAGATAATTAATAATTGTAATTAAATAAAAATTAATCTAATAGTTCTAATTGTATCTATATAGATATAAATATTTATAACATAGCAACAACCAATATTATCATGAAAATATTAATTTACTTTATATATAATACAAATTATAAATTAATTAAATAATTTTAAAAAATTCATACATTTTATTATGTAGATAAAAACAAATTGACTAAGAATGTAATTAATGTGACTAATTGTGTAGGCAATAGTTGCAAAATCTCATAACACCAACGGTTTAGATTTGACTTTTTTTTTTGAGAGTCAAAGATTTCCAATGACACTTCTATTAAAAGAAAGCAAAAAATTAATTTCCCACAACAATTTCAGTCTCTCTACATTGTCTTCGTTTATAATAGTGAATCAATGCAGCCACCTAAAAAACTTGATGAAATCCATGGCAAACATTGGCTCACAGGGCACTATTTTGTTCGCTCATGTTGATCTATCTCTTTATACTTTAGATGGAGAAGGTATATTAATGGCTGCCTTGTTCTTTAATGCTTTAGATTTTAATTTCTTCACCTGCTACGAAGATTGCTTCATCGCATTTTATTTCTTTAGCCTAATCCAGATACTTGATTCTGCAACGGGTGAAGATTCCATTACTACTATGAATTTCAACACACATCCTTTTATACGAATTCTATTTCACATAAAAAATTAAGGCAAGTTAATCGTAAATGTAAATTTTTTTTTCTTGAAGAAGAAAAAAAACCATAATTCTGTTTAATTTTTTTTTTTAAAGGAAGTGGGAGGGTTGCAACTTATGAAATGGATCCATTTGGCATTATCAATAATCCACCACAGAATTATTCATGAGTTGGGTTATGATTTTGGAGTTGAAATATTATCTCAACAGTTTCTTGGCGCTTTTAAGTTTCTTGGGATTTCTACTGGAACGAGTTTTCTTTTTAACTTTTCTCTGATTAAAGATCATAAAAAAAACTTGGAGTTATATAAGCAATTAAGAGTTTTCTAGGGAATGATGAATCAGTTCATGCGTCGATAAGCGAAGATCAGTTGAAATTTTTAGACACGAAAAATGAGATCATCCTGAAGTAAGGTAACACATATAAAGAAGAATATTTTTGTGGTTTTTGTACTTAAACATATGTTAAAAGTCCTAAATTTATAATTTGTTACTAATATCTGTTGGCCATTAGGTAAGATCTTCTGTAAAAATTCTGGAAGAGTTTTACTCTCTTATAGAGTGGAATAACTAGAGCCTTTATAGATATAGAATACCAGGAGCATTAGATGTAAAAAAAGGTCCTAATTCATTAATTAGAAGTTGAAGTTATGATCACTTTCCTGTAGGGTAACCAATATCAATCTCGCTCTATGGGAAATGATATTGAAGATGATGAGCCAAATGGATTGTATGTGCATTTTCAAATTTAGGGACTTCGTTAAAATTCCCTAAAATTCTTCAAGGAAATAAAAAATCAGGAGATCCTGCGTTAAAAAATCAGAAAATCCTACGTCAAAAATTCATATTAGAATATCCTACTAAGGATATCCAGTTTTGATACCTAAATGGAGCATCCCTCTCAAAGAAAACCAATTACCTATGTAAAAAGTATATGTAGGAAATATCCCACATAGAAAAGACTGAATAAGGATTCACATCTGAGGCTACTTGGAAGTATCAGAATAAGAGCTACCTTAGAAAATTCCTGCTTGAAAAGACCTATATAGAAAATGTGTATTCCTTCTAACAAGCATTAAATGCACCACCAGTCAATCACTATAGTTCCTAATAGGTTTTCTTTACCGAGGTATCCACTCATTACTCCTACCACTCTCATACCCCTATCGTCTGTCTCCATTGATCTCAAAAATTCATTTCCCCCTATTGAGCCCATAAAAGGCTCCTTCCAACTGCTGAATAAAGGTCTTTCCTTTAATTTTCTCCCTATTTATCATATTCTAATAACTATTATTCACATCACATTCACATAAATACCACTGATCATCATCTTCCGCATATCTTTATTCAATGTTTAGGCTCCCAAGCCTCTTTGATCTTGATAAAAACACTGACTTGAGTATGGAAGTTACCTAGAAGATTCCTTTTCTTGTGCAAAAATTTTGCCCCGAGATGCTTTTTCCCATACAATAATTATGCCTTTAAATTCATGGAGCTTAAATTTGTGGCCTTCAAATCCTTCATTTGAATACGCTGAGCTAGGATAATTGGCCACCCACCATCAGTACCTATGTCAATGGAGAAACCATTTTTGTCTTGAAGATAATATTTTAAAGAATGACCCCATTAATCTAATCACAAGAAAGTGTGACGAAATATTGAAAAGTGAAGAAATTGTTCAATTCTTAACTCTAGATAGTCCAAAAGAATAGGAAATGAAATCACTTGGAGACCTCTAGAGATTAACTTCGTAAAGCTTAATGTAGATGCTACCTGCAAGCTCTTTTTTTACTATGCAGCAGTCAATGGTATTCTAAGAGATAACAGAGGCATTTGTTTGCTTGGCTTCATTTATAATATTAGAGTTTTCTTCTACCTTAAAGCAGAGTTATGAGCCATTAATCATGGTGTTGTGGCAGTTTAGAATGCAGGTTATCGGAAAGTGATTTTAAAGTTAGATTCTTTTGTAGCATTTTTAACTATAAATGGCAACAACCATCTAACTAGAAATTGTGGGGCTATTTTAACCTAAATCAGTAACTTATTATCCAAAGGATGGGAAGTTAAATGGCATCATATTCTCAGAGAAAGTAATAGGTGTGCAGATTAGATAGCAAACTAAGCTATGGTTGCTTAGCGGGGGCTAACGATTCTTTATTCTCCACTAGAAGAGTTACAAGTTCTTCTTTTAGAATATACTAATAGGCTAGAGGCTCAAAATCAGTGCATTTTGTAATTTTCTTTGTTCCTCAGCTTTGCCCTACTTATACATACCAAAAATAATTGAGTTATACTTATGTTTGTTGTGAAAAATCTTACAACTTAATGGAGATGTAAACATTAATCCTATCAGTAGCCTATTTATTGAGACTTAAGGGCATAAAAGAGATCGGCAAGAGAAATGTGAAGGTGGTGGTGGGGGGTGGAGGGGGAGGAGGTGTGCAATGGCGAGGCTGTGGTTAGAGCCAATATCGTAGCAGTAATAATGGAGTTAAAAAAGTGGGCAATAGGGTTTTTCTGTATAACGCTTTAAATAATCCATTAGGATTACCTACAATATCGACGATCAGTCACCTATTAAATTTAGATAATAAAAAAATTGAATAGGAATGTAATTAATGAGACCGATTGTGTAGACAACAGTTCCAAAATCTCATGACACCAACGATTTAGCTTTGAATAGGTTTTTTTTAAGGGTACAAGATCTCCAATGACACTTTTGTTAAAAGAAAGGAACAAGCTCATTTCCCATAATAATTTCAGTCTCTCTACAATGTCTTTGTTTATTATAGTGAATCAATGCAGCCACCTAAAAAACTCGATGAAAGTGATGTCAAATGTTGGCTCACAATGCACTATTTTGTTCGCTCGTGTTGGTCTATCTCTTTATGCTTTAGATGGAGAAGGTATATTAATGGCTGCCTTGTTCTTAAAAGCTTCAGATTTTGATTTCTTCAACTGCTACCAAGATTGCTTTGCCGCAATTGATTTCTTCAACCTAATCCAAATAGCATGAATTACTTTAATAATATCTACCAGGTCATATTAAATGTCGTGAATAATCGTTTTCATAAGTGTTTTCTTCTGAATTATTTTTATTTTTAAATAAATATTTATTTAATTGATAGTTTTATTAAGAAATTCAAAATAATTCCAAAAACTTTTATATAATATAATATTTGTTAAATTATAATTTTTAATTAAAATAACAAATTATAATCACTTATTGAATGGGTTAAAAAAATATTATGTAAATATTGGATTTACATATACTATTGATTAAAAATAATTACCGACCCACCACATTACTGAAAAATAAAAGTAAAAAATAAAAAATAGTTGAGTAAATCAGGAGCTTTCATTTTAGGTTTTAAAATATCAACTGTTGGAAGAGGATTGTTAAAAAAGGGCAAGTTGCAGACAACGACTACTTCCTCTTTTACTCTCGACTACATAGTTCAATAAGAAAATTTGGTTTCAATTATGGCAACCTATTTCACCTGAATTTGAAAATGTCCGGTCTAATGTGTTAATTTGTATTAGGATCTAATGAAATTATAAGTTTGACAGGAAGTTTTAAATGCTTTGAACGTATAAGTGCACCTTTGTTACCATATGTTTTATTAATGTTTTATTCAACCACTGAACTAAATTTTTACACAATGAATGATACAGGAAGAATTTTTATTGAATTAAGCATAAATTCTTCCTCTTTATATTACTTCCACAACTAAGGAATTTGTTACGTATCCATGGATTTGTCCAAGTTTTGCACATTGCTTGCTTCTACAAATGAATATGCTCATTCTTGCATTAATTGTTCACTTAACATTCTTCAAATACAACGATCAACTTGTGTAAGTATTTGTTCTTTTGCGAGTTTTAATATGTTTTGTGTTCATGCTAATGTCTCATGTTAGATTATATAATTCAAGAAATTCTTATGATGTGGATGAATTCTAATTTATTATTCATATCTAGCAACAATGAAGCATGAAACCCATGAGTAGTTATGAATGAACCTCCCTATTTTGGGTCATCTAGTAATTATCTATCCATTGAGATACCAATAGTTGTTTTCTTTATGTATTAAAACAATTGGCTATTTATGGATCAGGTAAATTTTCTTGTGGGTTTTAATTTTGTTTATTTGCCTCATTAGTTTTGTTACTTGTTCATGGGGGTGTGCATTGGTCAAGAACTGAATTGATTATATGCATGGAAATGGAAACCGTGGCCAAACAAAGATGTCAATTGGTTTTGTTGGCAGTTTTCGGTTAATCGATACTAAGAAAAATAAAATAAAAAATCTGAAACAAACATATATTCATAGGTGTCTAGGTGGTTGTGCACTTTGCCGATTACCTTTGGCGGCCTTGGGTTGAATCCTACCACCAACATTCCTCATTTTGTGGAGCCAGAATTTGAACTTTAGCCTCCACTAAGCCTAATGCTCATTATGCTCTATTTTAAACATAAAATATATACGTTTTTTTAATATTTTTTGGCTCGGTTTCAGTTATAACAGAAATTTTTGGCTCGATTTCACCATTTTCTCGTTTCCATTTCCGTGCTATATAATTCATAACTATTTATGGGTAACAGGCAGCCAGAAGCCATGCAATAATGAATTAATTAATATTTTAGAGGAGAAAGATCAGATTTCATTTTCTACTGTGAGCAAGAAGACTATGCTCAAATCATCTGAATGTTATTTTTTTGTTTGATTTGGCCATTGTGTACATGTTTATAATTCTTTTATCATTATTTTTTTTTATCTTATAAGTGGTTGACTAATGTTTATTTTGTTATAGGAGATTAAGTATCAATTTAAATTTATGAAAACAACAATGAAGTTGGTTGTTGCTCATGTTGCTGTCTACTTGGATGCTGCTATTGTTTCAGATCATTTGTACATAAGTACCATAGAATTTTGCACCACAAAGCTTAAATACAGATTGGAGACATTTGATTTTCTTTTCTGTTTTTTTTTCTACACAAATGAAGATTGCAGTTGGAGTGTTGGATACATGCATAACCCATCAATTGGAAGTGTTTTTAAAATCTTTAAACAACCTTCAACTCATAGCTTCAATAGCTACGGTCTTTGTTTCAGAGGAAGGGTTATCAATTTTAGTTGACAAGTCTGGTTGTAGTTTTGCTAAATTCAATCTTCTAATTTGGAAGTAATTACTTTTGTAGTCATTTTGGATTTATAGGGGTAAATCTCATCCAAATGTTGAAAAAAATTGATTTTATCTCGAAGGAACAATCTATTTGAATTTTCAATTATGGTAGGTGGATAAACACTTTAAGTAGAAGTTTTTGGTTGATTTATATATGTATGTGATGGTGTCTAACTTATAATTTTTTCTTTTCCTGGTATTTTGGTTAAAGGTTATAATCTTGGACCTTCTAGGAATGAGGATGAAGATGTATCCCGTTTTGATCAAGACATTGCAATTAATCCCCTAAGGCTGTGTGAAGTTCTAGACTACTTACTTGATCTTAAGCAAGAAGGTATTCTCTAAAACAAAGAGAATATTTATGTATGTCCACAATACTCCAATTACAAGTTACGTGTTAAATTTTAGAAATATTTTTAATAGATATGTTATGCATGCCTACAATACTCCAATTATAGGAATTAAGTGTAAAAAGAAAAAAATGAAAAATGTCAAATAGTTTGTAATTTGTTTTCTAAGTTTGTAGTGCAAAAGTAAAATCTAGTTAAGTAAATTGAAATCTTTCATTTTAGTTTTTAATACATAAACCTTTAGATAAGGATTGTGAAAAAGGAGAGTAACTTATAAACTACTCCTTTTTCTGCAATGCAGTTGCCCTTGAAAATTTGGCATCAGAATTGAAAACTTCTAGCAATCCTATTTCACATAAATCGGAAAATATCAAGTATAGTCTTTTCATTAGTATTAGGATCTAAAGAAATTATAATTTTGAAAGGAGCTTTTAAATATTTCAAAGGTATACTGTCCACGATTGTTGCTTATGTTTTGTTCAAAGTGAACTAAATTTTTATGCTATGAATGACATAAAAATAATTTTTGCTGAATTAAGCATAAATTCTTCCGCTTGATGTAACTTCTATAACTACAAAAATTGTTATATATGAATGGATTTATCTAAGTTTTGTATATTGGTTGTTTCTACAAATGAATGTGCTCCTTTGTGCTATACTTGTGGACAACATTCTTTAAGTTCAAATGACCAACTTATGTAAGTATCCTGTAATGTTCTTCATCCTTTCGCAAAAGATTAAGTTTAGAAAAGCTAGAATTTGATTTGTTAATAGAGATCATAATTTTTTCAATGAAACAAAGAGAAGAGTTATAACATATTCAAGTTAAATGTTATAGTTTAGAAACAATTTTAATAGATAGGTATTACATATGTCCATAATACTTCAATCACAATATTTTAGTGTAAAAAATGAAAAAAGTGAAATGTTTTTGATTTGTATTTCAAGTTTGTAGTTTAAAATTTTACTACACTTTTTCACAAATGATCTGAAATATGTGCAGATAAACAACATAAACAATATTAATAGTCATGGCCAAAAAGATTAATTTTAGCAAAGCTGGAACTTGATTTTTTGATAGAGATGATAATTTTTTTCTATGAAACAAAGAAAATAGTTATAACATATTCAAGTAAAATGTTATAATTTAGAAACTATTTTAATAGATAGGTATTATACACATCCATAATCCAATCATAATATTTTAGTGTAAAAAATGAAAAAAGTCAAATGTTTCCGATTTGTATTTCAAGTTTGTAGTATAAAATTCTAGTGCACTTATTCACAAGTGATTTGAAATATGTGCAAATAAACAACTTTAATAGTCATAGCAAAATTCATTGATTTTAGGGTAAATTTATATTAATTGTCAATCTTCTATCGCAAAATATATTTAGTTGTAATAAAAATTCTACAAAGACAAATACAAATATATATATATAAAATAAAAGTTATTATGAGTATATACACTAAACAAAGCATACCAAATTAAAATAGGTCAAAATAAGTCAAAATTTATAACAACTATGGAAAAATGAATTTAATAATGACTTTTGCAAAAATAATAGCTGATAATTATCAAATTGACAAACCTTCAATATTTAAATGGTATATCTACTATGATAAATCCATAATAACAATAAAAATAATTGTTCCTAAATGATTTTTGCAAAAAGATTAAATTTTAGCAAAGGTAAAACTTAACTTGTCAATAAAGATTGATAATTTTCTCTGAAACAAAGAGAATAGTTATAGCATACCTGCAACACTATTCCAATCACAAGTTGAGCATTAAATTTTAGAAACATTTTTAATAGATAGGTTATGCATGCTTACAAAAAAAATGTCAAATATTTTTCAATTTGTATTCCAATTTTGTAGTGCAAAAGTAAAAAAATTAGTTAAATAAATCAAATTTTTTTATTTAAGTTTTAATACATGAAACATGAGATGAGGATTGTGAAAAAGGGAAAGTAACTTACAAACCACTTCTTTTTTTACAATGTAGTTGCCTTTGAAAATTTAGTAATAGAAAATTCTAGCAAACAAGTATAATGTGTTCATTAATATTAGGGTTTGGAGAAATTGGAATTTTGAAAGGAGCTTTTAAATACTTCAAAGGTATAGGTGCGCCATTCTTGCCTACTATTTCATCTATGTTTTGTTCAAAGAATGAACTAAATTTTTACACTATGGATGACATTATAAGAACTTTTACTGAATTAAGCATAAATTCTTCCTCTTGATATACCTTCCACAGCTACAAAAATTGTTATACATGAATGGATTTGTCTAGGTTTTACACTTTGGTTGTTTCTACAAATGAATGTCTCTTTTGTGTGGTACTTAAGGACGTTGTTGACTGAATTCCTCACCACAGGTGGACGAGTCGACAAATAATATAGAAGTAAGTAGAGTATCGTTTCCCACATAGATTAGTACTAAACACCTATTAATCTTAATTGTATAAGTTTAAAGCTAACAATATTGATTTGGTTAAAGCAAATAAACAACTAAAATAATAAATAAAATAAAGGATGTAAATAAGGATATTGATAGTTAAAATAAGAAAGGAAATAATCAATGAAAAAGGCATATTTTTGGGAGATTAAGCACCACATTTTCATTAAATTAACTTGATGTAATTTATCAACTTCTCAATGCATATCGCAGATTTTTCAACAAGCATTGAGTACTCTTTTTCAAGTAGTTAGTCAAATCCACAAGCAACAATCAAATGAAATTCATAGACATAGCTCAATTCTCATCATCAACATGAATATAAACCCATATCAAGTTTGCAAGGCAATAAGCAAAACCCATAAGAGAATTAGATTTGATTAAGCTTTCTTAAGACATTTAATCCATCTAACATGTGTTTAAGCAACAATCAAATGAAATTCATAGACATAGCTCAATTCTCATCATCAACATGAATATAAACCCATATCAAGTTTGCAAGGCAACAAGCAAAACCCATAAGAGAATTAGATTTGATTAAGCTTTCTCAGGACATTTAATCCATTTAACATGTGTTTGTGGGTCTATTAGATCCACCAAATCTCACTGTATAGATCAAAACTAAAGCTATATCTGGTTATAATATAACATTTAATCAAATCAACAAAAACAATATGCATTTAAGAAGTAACAATAAACATTAAATTAACATTAAATCCAATGGGTCTCAAAATCCCAACATCATTCAAGAACTTAGCCACACATGGCTAAATAAACCATCATCAAATATTCAAGATACATAACAAGTGAATAGAATTAGAAAGAAAGTAAGTAATGTTATCCAAGAGCTTGAATCCTCCAATTGAGTCTCATTTCCTTTAGCATCTTTTTCTCCTCTTTCTTCTTCTTCTTCCCCTTGTTTGTATTGTGTCCCTTGTGTGTGAGTAAGTGTGTAGAATATGTAATCCTCCCCAAGTAATTTGTGTCCTTTGTCCTTTATAGCCCTCTTCTAGAATATGTCCTTTCATCTCACTTAGATTTTTTGTAATATCCCTAATTTTTTAAATTATTTAAATATATATTGAAATATGCAGTATTAATAAATTTTAAATTTTATTTTTACACTATTATTTATTTGTGATCAACATTCATATTTTTATTATATATATAATTTCTTACATAAAATAATTTAATTAAATTTTATTATTTAAAAACTTTGCAATCACTATCATTATTTTTATTATTATTATTCGTGTTAGAATTATGCATGTGCATTATTATTTGTATTATTATTTGTATTAATTTACATTATTTATATTATTATTAAATTATACAATAACATGTGTATTTTATTTGTATGTGTGTGTGTCTACATATATGTGTGAATATATATGTATATGTATATATATATAAAATCGAAGAATAAAAAAAGAAAACGCAGAATACACCATAACTTCATCTCTTCCTCCTGCACATCCTGATTTCTAACCATTGGTGCGCCTCCCTTACCTTTGGCCGACCACCACCTTCTTCCCTATCGCCGTCTGTATGTCGGAGCGTCGTCGACAGTAGCAGAAACAATTATAGCAGCAGCACGGGGTTTTCCAACCACTCTTCCTCCTTCGACCACCATAACTCGTCATTCCTATCTCTTTCAACTCCTTAAGCTCCAGCCAAGTTTAATCCAAGCTCCGTTCGAGCTCTAATCCGGTAGTTTGTGAGTTTTGTTGAGTTTTTGCTTTTAAGCTTTTTATTTTTTTGGGTTATTTTTCGGTTGATTTTTAAATTCTTCCTTAACAAATGTTGATTCTAGTAGATTGATCTTCATGAATATATATTTTTTAAAATTTTTGGAATTTATTTTAATTTTGGTGAATTTTTATTATTTATTGAATTTTCGTAAATTAATTATTTAAATTATGAAATTGGTTGATTTAGTGTTATTATGAGTTGATATTAATTTTAGTGTTGAGAAAATAATTTTTGAGAATATTATGTAATTTATATGAATATTTTTAGCTTATGTGAATATTGGAAAATTAGGTTAAATATGTATTTTTGTTGAAATTATTGGTTAAATATATGTTTTAGATGATATTAATATAATATATGTTGGTAAAATAATTTTAATGATTTTATATAATTTTAAAAGAAATTGTTTAGTATTATGTGTATTTTGAATTATTAGAGTAATTGTGTAATTTTGTTAAAATTATAGTTAAATATTATGTTTTAATTGGTTTTAGAATTATTTAAGGTATTAAAATGATTTTTATAAATTAATTACTATTTTTAAATAATTAATACTAATTTTTAAAAATATTTTCAAATAATATCTTATTTACTAAATTGGTAATTAAATGGATTTTTAATTACTTTTAATATGTATATAGGCTATTTATCTTATTTGAATATATTAAGTGAATTTTTACTAATTAATATTGAATTATTGAGAAATTTGATTTTTAATAATATTATATTATTATTTTGAGATTTTTATTTAATTATTGTGAAAATGATTATATTGAGTGTTTTAATGTTTAAATATGCTATATTTTGAGGATATTTGTGGAAATTATTGATTTTTTTTATATTTTTATTGTATTATTTGTATTTTTAGTGGAATTGTGGACTTCGGTTGGGAATTGTATAGTTCGAGATTCCAATCGAAAGTGTTGTGTTTTTTGTTATTTGAAGTGCATTTTCCTTGTAGGATCGGCTCTACTTTTTAGTAAAGAGATGTCCGTTTTACAGAGGAAGCTCTGTTAAATTTTCGGTAGAATTCTTGTAAAACATGACATCGAGTCGATTTTGAAATTCTGTATTGTTTGAGTTTCCAATCCTCCATTAGAGTTTTCTTTTAGAAATTCTTAGAACATTCAGTTAGATTTATTCTGATTTTTGTTATTATTTTATTGTCTTGTTGTGCCGAGACCGACGCTAAGTGGACCAGGCCCGTTAAACCAGTCTCGAGGAGCGCAAACTTGTGAGTTGTTATTTTATGTATTCATTGCATTTAGGATGCATGTTTCAGCACATATACTTGTTTTGATTGTATTTATTCATAATTGTTTCATTAAATCTTTAAGTATATTTTAGGTATATTTTTAGTATATTTTTGGTATATTTTGAAGTAAAAGCATGTTATAATATTGATTTATGCTTAAAATGTTTTTAAGTATATTATTGGTTTATATTTGGTATATTTTATAGATGTTTTGAATTTATTTAACATATATATACTTGAAATATACTTAGTGTATTTTAGGTATATTTCTGATATATATATGGTTTATTTTATTATTATGAATGTTATTATGCTTTATTTATTTTCCCATAAGAATGTTTAATTTATAAATGAAGGATATTGATAGAACGTGCTACCTAGTAGGCAACACTAGGACCGTGTACGTGCCGGTGCGATAGATGTAGGGTTGAGTGAGAATCACTTGTGGTGAAATATGATTTAATTGAGATTAATTGAGATGTGATATGATTAATAGTGTGGTTGCTGGAGCTCGGTTGACCTAGTGTCTCGGAGCCAATCACACTGATAGTCAGACTGTTGGAGCTCGATTGACTTAGTGTCTCGGGGTCAATCACACTGACAGTTAGACTGCTGGAGCTCGGTTGACTTAATATCTCGAGGCCAGTTGTAAGCACCCAATTTCGGGATGCAATTATGCACAATTGTGATGTAAGCCCCTATGATGAAATTTATTCAAAAATTGAACTTGATTGTCGATTTTCTGGACTTTAGGGACTAAATTACAATGTTTTTTAGGATTTAATTACAAGGAAGTCAATTTTTCAAGGCTCTTTTGGTGATTAAAAGTTAATAATAATAATAATAATAATAATAATAATAATAATAATAATAATAATAATAATAATAATAATAATAATAATAATAATAATAATAATAATAATAATAATAATAATAATAATAATAATAATAATAATAATAATAATAATAATAATAATAATAATTAGGATTGGCATTTAATGCCGATCAGCATTAGTATAATGCCGATCGGCATTGCACAATGCCGACCAGCATTGCACAATGCCAACGCGTAAAAAGTCCTATCTTTTCAATTTTTTTGCATATTTTTTACATTTTTTTGTCGATTTTTTCAGTGTTTTGATTGGTTGAAAATTTAATTTAATTATTATTATTATTATCTGATGAAAATTTTAACGCGTTCAAAATGCATAAATACCTTTCAAAAATCAAAACTCTATCTATTTGTTTTGAAGAGATGAGACCGTTCTTGCAAATTTGGGAAGTTAGTACTCAGGCAGACTTTGCTTTAAAAAGCAAAGAGTCTGCGTGTGGGAGGGGGGCTTGAGACTCACACACACAGATTGAGAAAAAAAAAATGAAAGAAAAAAATAGAGATACTGCGAAAGAGAGAAGAGAGTTATGCAAAAAAACCCTATTGCATAAGAAAACCCTAAAAATCAAGACACAAAGAACACCCTTCTCTTTCAAAACCCTAATTTTGGATACTGTCAATGTCTTCGAACGCAATCAAATCCCAGTCCAAAATAAAATCAATACTGAGTCAATTTTAATGGTGATAATCCAATTTGAGGGGCTATTTCGAAACATTTTGTTGTATACAAAACTCGTAAGTACACGGACCGAGAAGTGTAGCACAATAGATATCGTTCCCTCGAAGACTGGATACTAATTACCAATATTCTTGTTTAAATTCTCAGCTAGCAAATTAAATATAAGTGAAATTAAATTAAATAATTCAACAATCTAATATAAGGTCAAATCAAATAATTAAATCTTAGAGCCTAGGTCTAGTTTCACCATTCCAATATGTTCATGAACACAATTCAATAAAAAGGGCATTTGAAATCAGTTAAGGGCAATTGTTCTTAAACACCTAATGATTGTCTCGAATTAAATTAAGCATGCAAAGATTAAGAATTAACCTACTCTCGTGATTAAGGAATTAATCTAAGCTCATTAAGCTCTTAAACAATTATTCTACCACTATAAACCTTGTCCACAGCCATGGTTCCCCTTAAAGCTCGCCTACTCTCGTGGTCAAGTTATTTAAGTCTTATAAGATTTAAGCTAATGAAATTCCCTAACTCTCATTGGTGAAAATCATCCATAACATGCTATAAGCTGGCCAAGAATGAAAGCATGAAATAATCATAACTTATAAGATTAATTAAAAATTCAAATTGCATTAATAAAATCTCATGTTCATTACAAATTGGAATGGCTACTCCTATTCTCAAACCCTAAATAGAAAACTTAGCCACACATAGTCATGGTAGATAATAAAGACATGTTCCAAAAGAATAATAGAAAGATGAGGAAGAAATTAAATAAAAAATCTTTTTTGATTTTCTCGCCTTTTTGATCTTCCCTTATCTCTTGGTTGTTTCTTGATTATGCCTCCCCATCTGTGTGCTCCCCTCTTCTATCCTATATTTTTCCTTATATATGAAGTCCCCAAAATTCATCCCTCTTAGAATAGGAATAAGTTAGGTTTCCAAAGAAAACATAATCCTAGTCAAATTAGGACTGTTCTTACTCTATGCAGGTCAGCTAAATTTCTTAAAACTTTATACCTTTAAGATGAACGAACTAGGTCTCGGAATCTTCATGAAAATTGTAACATTCCTTCTTATCTTTCCAACGCATCTTGAATTGGCTCAATCAGAGTTTGAGAAAAAAATTTATGCCTAAAATACTCAAGTGTGCTCAAACTTAAATTGCACAATGGCTCGGTAACGACCATTATCCAAGTGTAATGCCCGTTACCCAACTCGTAGTTAACCCGTAACGGCCATTACACATATGTAACACCCATTATGAGCTTCAGTCCTATTTTTCCTTCCTCTTAGGCACTTGGTAACAGCCATTATGGATATGTAACGGCCGTTACCCTTCTCTAGGCAACTCATCCTTAGATTTTAAGCTCCAATTCATGTTCCAATGCTCCTGATTCAAACTCCAAGCCTCCAAAACTAAAAACATAAGGAGAAACATAAGAAAAATAATGAAAAATTAACTATAAATATGCACAAAATATGAACTTATCAACTCCCCCACACTTAGACTTTTGCTTGTCCTCAAGTAAAAACATGAGAATGCCTATCCTCATAACGAATTTAGCACATTGACAGACTTTAACTTATCCATCCTCCAAAAGCTTGGGTTAATAAAAAACTTATAATCCTCAAATAAAATTAATAATCTGAAGCCAAAGACATAGGTATTACCAAGTGAAGAGCAAACTTCATCGTTAAAATCTCAAAAATTCATAAGTTAACAATCCAAGAAAAACAAAATCAAAAAAATCTTTTCACTCAACCCTTAGAAACTATAGACTCTAACGCATAAAAGGTAGCCACACTTTTTTCATTATTTCTACAAGTGCATTTTACGCTCCATCTCGCATTATGTTTCTCCCTAACTAACCTTCCCACTCTTAGTGATCCCCCGCCGTTCCCACACTACTAATTATGGATACCATCAAGTGGGTCCTTTGGATACTCTTACTCTATTTAGAGCATTGCAGTAGATTAGGATTATATCCTTATTAGGAGACTCTCAAATTACATACGGTAATTTCCCTTTTTTTTTTTATAAAACTATCCTTGCATACTCTAGAGTCAAAGAGCAACTAAGAAATAAAATTTAAGCATTGCTTACAAGAGTTTTTCTTAACCTATCAACTCACAAAATTCAATTGTTCAAAGGCTAGTAGGCATTAGGTTCATTAAAGTTTCAAAAGCTATTAACCATAAATTATCAACCTAACTTAAAATTCACAAATTGAGCATTAATAAAAGCTTATGAAGCATTTACAAGAAAATCAAATTCAATCGTGTAGCATTTATAAGAAAATCAAATTCAATTGTGCCCTACTCATTATAAAGATTGGTAGCAAAAATTTAAGCATGGGGATACTAATATGCAAATTTTTATTTTTATTTTTAATATGGAATGGAAAATAGAACTAAATTGAAAATAAAAATAAATTGAAAAAAATAAAGATAAACAAAAATAAAAAAGGAAACAAACTAAGAATAAAGAGATGAAATAAGAGTTAATACTCCCCCACACTTTATGTTTCATTGTCCGCAATGAAGCACTAAACGAGAAAAATGTTAAAATGAAAGGGACAACATAAAAAATTACATAAAAAGGTCAGGGGAAAATATTACAAACCAAAATAAACATAAAGAAATAGCAAAAACCACGGAGAAGAGAAACAAACATAAAAAGAAACAAAAACACAAACAGACATGTCAAAAGAAAACACAAAAATATTAAGAAGTCTCATCATGGTTGTCGGGGTCCTCTGCAGAATAGACGCACAAGGCTTTACTATCATCAATAGAAGTAGGAGGAGGAGGGAAAGGTGGCAGCTGCAAACCCTGAAATGCGAGATAAGCACTAAGGTCATGCTGAAGGTGGCCAACGTTCTACTTAATCTCCCCAATAGAACCCTCTAAAGTAGTCATGTGAACATCAAAGTGCTGCATGCGAGTCATCAAATGCTCTAAAGTAACCTGCTGTGGAAGATCAGCTCCTATGCCCTCTGCTTCCGGGGGTTGATATCCATCGCCTCGAGGGTATGGAAGAAGGACATACCCATCCGCCTATCTCATAAGTAAACCCATATTCACCATCATCTAAAAGCCAATCCTCATATCACCCTTGCACTTGGGATAGGGAATAGAAGCAATATTAAATCCTTTGAATTATGCCAAATCCAATACCACAAAACCAATCCGAATTTCTCCTCGAGATGTCTTAGCTACATCTGAGAGTCTCAAAGCAATAACATGTGAAAGCTCCATTTTATTCCCATTTACCATAGCAAATAGAATATTGAGCTCAATACTATTGACTTGGCCATCACTCTTTTTTCTACCTAACAAAGTATGAGCTAGCAATCGGTGCATGTACCTAAGGCCGTGTGAGATAATATTGGATGCTTTAGAGGTTTTAGGATTAAAACCTTCATCCAAACCAGTAAGTTGCTTCTAGAATGCATGCTTATTGTATATGGGAAATTGGTTGAACATAAGTGGCATTTTTAGAGCTCTCTTAATCTCCCAAATTGACATTTCAAAATCCTCATTCCCTAATCTAAAACTCATTATGCTATTGGCACTATTAAACTCAAAAAGGCTAAGGAATTCATAGATTATTACCTCATACGACAGGAATTTTTGCAAAACCCACTCTTCCCATCCCAATCTCTTTATGTAGAAATCTACCTCTTCCCAAAGCCCTACTTATTTCAGTGCTTCTTCATCAATATAGCTATTAGGGACAATTAGGCGAGCACTGAGTTAATTGAATTTTTACTCTTGAGAAGTGGCCTTAAATCGAATCTTGGGAGGAAAGACTTTGAGTGTGGATGAAGGAGTTGAGGAAGGTATGGATGAAACACCTTTATCCTTGGATTGTCGTGGACATTTGCTTTCTCGCTTGGACATGGTAGGAATCGAAGGAGTATGGAGGAAGAGAAAGAAAAATAGATGGAGAGAAAAGGATTTAGGAAGAGGAAAGGTGAAGAGGAAGAGGTGAGAAGAAAAAGAGGTAAGGGGGAAGAAGAAAAATAAATAAATTTAAAGCCCTATACAAGTCCCCATAAAAGAGAGCATGTGAATCGATGCCCAAGAATTAAAAAATTTGAATGTGTAACGGCCGTGACACTTTGGTAACGGCCGTTACGTGAGCGTTGCAAGCATAACAAAATAGGGGGATATGAAGTTACGGGTGTTACAAACATGTAATGGCTGTTACTTAATGCCTGAAAGTGAGGAAAAGGATAGGGGATAAGCGTAATGGGCATTATAAACATGTAACAGCCGTTACATAATGCCTGCAATTACCTCAGAATTTGATGGTGATGTGTAATGGGCGTTACAAATTGGTAATGGCCGTTACACATCACCTGGAACTTTAAAAAAACAGTCATGATGCCTTGTAACATTTGTTACAGACTTGTAACGGCTGTGACACTTCCCCTCTTTTTTTTTAAACTAAAAATTCATGAAATTAAAGAGAATGGAAAGTTGAAATAAAAATGAAAGTAAATATGAATTTAAAAAAACAAAGCAAAGAAAAGAAACAAACACACATAAAACATCCATACATGAAAGAAAATAAACAAGAGCAAACCTGAACATAACTAAGTTCAAGCCATGCTATACCATTTCAGTGATATTGAAGTCAGCAATCCAAATTTCTACAAATATGATTTTCCTAAAAGAAAATGAAAGAAAAACTTTGAAAAACAAATACAAATGGAAATAGAAAAGAAAATACAAGAAAAGAAAAGAAGAAAGATTGGGCTTCCTCTCAATAGGACCAATTTTAGGTCATTGGCGTGATCGTAAGTCAGGGTTTTCACTATGAGTTTGAGAGTGTGCAAGAGACACTCTTCAAATGCTCTTTATCAGTATAGTACGGTTTGAGATGATGTCCATTGACTTTAAAAGACTCATTGGCTTTGTTCGCAAGCTAGATTAATCTATGAGGCAAGATTTTCTGAATCTTAAATGGTCCCAACCATCTGGACTTTAATTTACCTGGAAAAAACTTGAGTCTTGAGTTATATAACAGCAATAAATTCCCTTCCTAAAACTCCTTTGGTTGCAAGTGCTTGTCATGCCATCTTTTAGTTCTTTCTTTGTAAATCTTGGCATTCTCATATGCATCCATGCGAAACTCTTTAAGTTCATTTAGTTATAGAAGTCTTTTAGCACCAACCGTTGCTACATCAAAATTTATAATCCTTGTAGCCCAAAGTGCCTTATGTTCTAACTCAACTGGAAGGTGGCATGACTTCCCATAAACCAAATAAAAAGGTGAAGTCCCTATAGGAGTTTTGAAAGTTGTTCTATAAGCCCAAAGTGCGTCATCTAAATGAAGAGACCAATCCTTACGTGAAGAATTCACCGTTTTCTCTAAGATGCTTTTCAGCTCCTTATTTGAAATCTCTACTTGGCCACTATTTTGAGGATGGTAAGGTGTAGCCACGTTGTGTTTTACTCCATACTTTGCAAGGAGACTCTCAAATCAGCAATTGCAAAAGTGAGAACTGCCATCACTAATAATAGCTTAGGGAGTTTCGAAACGAGTGAAGATATTTCAGTGAAGGAACTTGGTTACCACTCTACCATCATTGGTTGGTGAGGCAATTGCTTTAACCCACTTAGATACGTAATCAACCCCAACCAAAATATATTTATTGCCAAAAGAGCTTGGAAATGGGCCATGAAGTCAACTCCCCATGCATCAAAAAGCTCAATTTCAATGATGTTTATAAGTGGCATTTCATTTCGGCGGCCTATATTCCCTGTTCTTTGACAACAATCACATTTAAGCACAAATATTCTTGCATCTTTAAAAAGAAAAGGCCAAAAGAAACCACTTTGGAGCACCTTTGCTGTTGTCTTAGCTGAACTAGTATATCCTCCGCACTCAAGAGAATGACAATAGGTGAGAACATCTAGTACTTCTTAAGCTAGAATGCATCTTCTCACCAAACCATCTCCACACCTTTTATAAAGAAGGGGCTCATCCCAAAAATAATGCATCACATCCCAAAAGAATTTATTCTTTTGATGGTAGTCTAGATCAAGAAGGAGAACTCCATATGCCAAGTAATTAATAATATTGGTGTACCAAGGAACTCTTTCACTAATTTTCAGGAGTTGCTCACCTGGAAGGTCATAAAAAATTGGGAGAGGGTTGGAATCAATAGTCTGCTCAAGGTGAGAAAGGTGATTCGCTACTAAATTTTCTGTCCCCTTGTGGTCTCGAATCTCCAAATCAAATTCTTGCAATAAAAGGATCCAGCGAATGAGTTTGGGCTTGGCATCCTTCTTCGATAGGAGATATTTAAGTGCTGAATGATCTGTGTAAACGACCACCTTACTTCCAACCAAGTAGGATCTGAATTTATCCATTACATACACTACTGCCAATAGCTCTTTTTCAGTTGTTGCATAATTTACTTGAGCTTTATCAAGAGTGTGACTGATGTAGTAGATGGCATAGGATTGCTTCTCCTTCCTTTGTCCCAACATAGCCCCTACAGCATAGTCACTTGCATCACACATAATTTTGAAAGGAAGACTCTAATCCGGTGGTTGCAAAACAGGTGTTGTGATTAAGGCCTCTTTGAACCTATGAAAAGTATTAAGACAGTCATCATTAAATTAAAAAGGAACATCTTTGGAAAGCAAATTAGTCAAGGGTTTAGCAATTTTGGAAAAATCCTTAATGAATCGGCAATAAAACCCTTCGTGTCCCAAGAAAATCCTTATCCTTTTAACTGAAGTAGGTGGTGGAAGTCTTTCAATTACTTCTATCTTAGCTTTTTTGACTTCAATCCCATTTTTGGACACAATGTGTCCAAGCACCACTCCTTTAGTCACCATAAAGTGACATTTCTCCCAGTTAAGCACTAAGTTAGTTTCCTTATAATGCTGTAAAACTTTAGAAAGGTTATCCAAGCATGCATCAAATGTAGAACCATACACAGAAAAATCATCCATAAAAACCTCCATTATGTTCTCAACAAAATTAGAAAATATAGACATTATGCATCTTTGAAAAGTACCGGGTGCATTACACAAGCCGAAAGGCATTCTCCTATATGCATATGTTCCATAAGGACATGTGAATGTGGTTTTCTCTTAGTCCTCAGGATGGATGGGAATTTGAAAGAAACCTAAATAACCATCTAAGTAGTAAAAGAATGAATGATTTGCAAGTCTTTCCAAAAGTTGGTCAATGAAGGGTAAGGGAAAGTAGTCTTTCCTTGTGGCTTTGTTTAATTTCCTATAGTCAATGCATATGTACCACCCTGTAACAGTCCTAGTGGGAATTAATTCATTGTTCTCATTCCTTACCATAGTCATCCCTCCCTTTTTAGGGACTACATGAATTGGGCTAACCCAATTGCTATCCGAAATAGGATAGATAATCCCTGCATCTAGCAACTTCATTATCTCTTTCTTTACTACTTCCTTCATATTAGGATTTAGTCTTCTTTGGTTTTTAATTGAAGGTTTGAGACCTTCTTCCATATGGATCTTATGCATACAAATAAAAGGACTAATCCCCTTAAGGTCGTCAATATTGTAACCTATGATTTTTCTATAAGGTCTAACTCTCCTAAGCAATTTGTATACTTGTTCTTCACTCAATTCAGTATTCATAATTATTAGAAAAGTAGAGTTAGGGCCAAGGAAAGCATACCTTAAGGAAGGAGGAAGAGTTTTGATTTCTACTTTAGATGCACTCTCTTCCTTTGAAATGCTAACACAACTTACATTGGAAGTTAAAGGCTCATACCTTGCTAATTTCAATTTAGTCAGTGCAGGATTTGCTTTAAGAAAGCGATCATACAATACCACTTCTTGATCAACATCATCCTCCCTTGCTTTATGGACTAAGCAAGCCTCGAGAGGGTCTTGGGTGAGCTATTTTTCAAAGACCCTTTGCACACATCTGTCTATTGCATCAACTCAGAAACATGACCCCATAGTCGGTGTTTGCTTTTCCATCTTAAAAACATCAAACTCAACTTTATCATCTCCAATCTTGAGTAAAATTTTGCCCTTTTTGACATCTATAATTGCCCTAGTAGTAGCAAAGAATGGGCGCCCTAAAATAATTGGGATTTGATGGTCCTCTTCCATCTCAAGAATGAAGAAATCACCTGGCACATAGTAGTCATCAATTTTGACGGGCACGTCTTCTAGGATCCCATAAGAATAGGTGATGGATCTATCCGTAAGTTGAAGTGACACCGTTGTGGGTTGGGGTTCACCAATATTTAAGCGCCTGTAAAAAAAAGGAATTATGCTCATGCTTGCGCCTAAATCACATAAAGACTTACTAATAAATTCATTCCCAATACTATAAGGAATAGTGATACTCCCTGGATCTTTAAGCTTTGGTGGAAGCTTATTTTGGATGACAACAATTCATTTTTCATTAATGGGAATGGTTTCATGATCTTCCCATTTTGGCTTATGTGAGATAATGTCCTTCAAAAACTTGGCATAAGCAGGCATGGTGGTGATAACATCTAAAAGAGGTACGTTAAGCTTGAGCTGTTGGAAGGACTTTACAAACTTCTCAAACTGCTTGTCCAACTTGGATTTTTACTGCCTTTGAGGAAAGGGTAGTGGTGGAGTCTTGGGAGGTGTTGTCTTTTTCTCTTCCTTTTTATCCTCAATCACCTCAGTTTGTTCCTCCACTTCAGTGTCTTGATCAACCCCTTTTTCTTGCCTTTTTGTCTCATCCTTAGGTAATTGCTTCCCATTTTTAAGAGTTATTGCCTTTGCTTATTCTCTAGGATGCTCGGATTGACTAGGCAACATACCACTCTGTCTTGAGCTTGAGGTTTGAGCTGCAATCTGATTCTCCAACATCTTATTATGAGCAAAAAGTTGTCCCATTTGAGAAGTTAGATTCTTTATGGCTTTTCTTTGCTCCTCTTAGTCCTTCAAGAATTTCTCCATCATGCTCTCCAAATCAGGCTTGTTCTCTTATTGCAGATGGAATGTATTCTTGTGTTAGAAACTAGGGGGTGGCTGCTTAAATCCTTGGTTGGTGTTAGGTGGCCCTCCTTGATTTGACCATGAAAAATTAGGGTGGTTACACCAACCTAGATTGTATGTCTTTGAGTAGGGGTTACCTTAATTCCTCTGAAAGTTGTTAAGAGCATTAAGTTGCTCAATGGATGGTTCTTGAGAAGGAAATCCCCCTTGACACTCTAAGGTTGAGTGTCCTCCTCTACAATAGTCACATGAATACACAACCATAGGGTTAGATACTTTGGTTGAAGCCTTTAATTTTTTTGTGAGCATTTCAATCTTTGCATTTAAGAGGTTCTAATTATCCACTTCATGCATCCTTGTAACTTTCTTTGGTCCGTTTCTATCTCCATGCCATTAATAGTTATTTGATGCCATGGTTTCAAGCAAGTTGAATGCATCTTCAAGTGTCTTGCTTATGAATGACCCTTGAGCTGTAACATTTATGGTGATCCTTATTGGCTTAGTGAGTCCTTGATAGAAGGTTTGAATAAGTAGCCATTGTGGAACTCCATGGTGAGGGCATTGATGTTGCATGTCCTTGAAACACTTCCAAGCTTCATATAAAGATTCTCCATTATGTTGTGTGAAGCTTGTGATTTCTTATCTGAATTTGGCTGTTTTTCTGGGTGGGAAGTATTTGCCCAAAAATGCCTTTAACAACACATCCCAAGTGGTGATTGATTGTGGTGCAAGAGAATGTAACCATAATTTGGCTTAATCCCTTAAGGAAAAAGGGAATAATCTCAGCTTTGTGGCATTCAGACTAACCCCATTCATCTTAAATGTGTCACATATCTCCAAGAATTGGGCTAGATGAGCATTAGGATCTTCACATGGGAGACCGCCAAATTGGAATTGTGAAACCATATGAATGATTGCTGGTTTGATCTCAAAATTATTGGCATCCACAGTTGGTCTCATAATGCTACTCAAATTGTCTCCCGGACTGGGCATCGTGTACTCTTGTAGGGCACGATTCCTAACCTGCTGAGCTGCCTGATCTTTAGCCATGATTTTCTTATTTCTCTCATGCTTTTCCTTGTAATTTTTCTTATATGATTTCTCAATTTCAGGATCAATTATTTTCAAGATTGGCCCCTTTGACCGAGTGTGCATAAACTAGCTAAAATCACCTGAAAATTAAAAAAATAATAAAATAAAATAAAATAAAAAAAATAAGTTTTCAAGAAAGGAATACTAGTCTAAGAAAAACAAAAATTGAATTGATATTAATATAGCCAATCCCCGGTAACGACGCCAAAAACTTATTGTCTACAAAACCCGTAAGTGCACGGATCGAGAAGTGTAACACAATAAATATCATTCCCTCGAAGAGTGGATGCTAATTACTAATATTCTTGTTTAAATTCTCAACTAGCAAATTAAATATAAGTGAAATTAAATTAAATAATTCAGCAATCTAATATAAGGTAAAATCAAATAATTAAATCTTAGAGCCTAGGTTTAGTTTCACCATTCCAATATGTTCATGAACACAATTCAATAAAAAGGGCATTTGAAATCAGTTAAGGGCAATTGTTCTTAAACACATAATGATTGTCTTGAATTCAATTAAGCATGCAAAGATTAAGAATTAACCTACTCTCGTGATTAAGGAATTAATCTAAGCTCATCAAGCTCTCAAACAATTGTTCTACCACTGTAAACCCTATCCACAGCCATGGTTCCTCTTAAAGCTTGCCTACTCTCATGGTTAAGTTATTTAAGTCTTATAAGATTTAAGTTAATGAAATTCCCTAACTCTCGTTGGTGAAAATCATTTATAACATGTAACAAGCAGGCCAAGAATGAAAGCATGAAATAATTATAACTCATAAGATTAATTGAAAATTCAAATTGCATTAATAAAATCTCATGTTCATTACAAATTAAAATGGCTACTCCTATTCCCAAACCCTAAATAGAAAACTTAGCCACACATAGTCATGGTAGATAACAAAGACATGTTCTAAAAGAATAATAGAAAGATGAGGAAGAAATTAAATAAAAACTCTTTTTTAATCTTCTCACCTCCTTGATCTTCCCTTGTCTCTTGGTTATTTCTTGATTATGCCTCCCCGTCTGTGTGCTCTCCATCTGCGTGCTCCCCTCTTCTTTCCCATATTTTTCTTTATATATGAAGTCCCCAAAATTCATTCCTCTTAGAATAGGAATAAGTTAGGTTTCTAAAAAAAACACAATCCTAGTCAAATTAGGACTGTTCTTACTCTATGTAGGTCAGCTAAATTCCTTAAAACTTTATCCCTTCAAGATGAACGAGCTAGGTCTCAGATTCTTCATGAAAATCGTACCATTCCTTCTTATCTTTCCAACGCATCTTGAATTGCCTTAATCTGAGTTCGAGACAAAAAGTTATACTTAAAATACTCAAGTGTGCTCAAACCTGAATTGCACAATCGCTTGGTAATGGCCATTATCCAAGTGTAACGCCCATTACCCAACTCGCAGCCAACCCGTAACATCTGTTACACATATGTAATGCTTATTACGGGCTTCAGTCCTATTTTTCCTTCCTCTCAGGTGCTTGGTAACAGCTGTTAGGGATATGTAATGGCCGTTACCCTTCTCTAGGCAACTCATCCTTGGATTTTAAGCTCCAATTCATCTTCCAATGCTCCCAATTCAAACTCCAAGCCTCCAAACCTAAAAACATAAGGAGAAACATAAGAAAACTAGTGAAAAACTAACTATAAATATGCACAAAATATGAACTTATCACATTTGCACAACATGTGTTCTTTTCTATTCCATTCTTTTCTATTCTTTTCTTTTTGTGATTTTTATTTTGTTATTGTTTTGATTATTCAATTTCACTACTAATCTAATTATTTATGTGTTTTTTTTTATGTGCGAATGTGGATTGAGGAGGATACTGCCTATGTTTAAACTGAATAGAAGGTCCATGGAATGCCATGGAAGAATATGTATTTTTTTTCAGTAGAATTTAGGATTTTTATCTTTATTTTGCATTTGGTATCTTGTGTAGTTATTTTAAATCATGGGTATGTAATTGTTTAATTTTAATTTTGTACGTAGTTTATAATAGCCCCAGTAGTGGGAATAGTGAAAGATTTAATTTTCTGCATTTAAAATCAATTAGTAATTAGGTTCAATTGGGTAAAAATCAATGGTGGTAGTAGCTTAATTTAGGGTTTGCATGTAATTGATTTAGGGTTTCTAGAAAATCACTAAAATGTTTGTTTGATCCTTTTTTATGTTTTATTCATTTTTGGATTGTTTTTTTTATTCTTTATCTTTATTTTGGGCCTTAAGCCGATACTTAGGTCCAACTCACTTTAAATAGACTTAAAAATGGTTTAGGGCTTTAAATAATTAAAATCAATTTAGGTCCAATAAGTTAATTAAATTTTAGGCCCACTTAGTTAATTAAATCTTGTTTAAACTTAGCTCAGCCCACTTAATTTCATTTCTTTTAAAATAAATAGACCTAGGCCCATATTTTACTTAAAATAAAATCAAGTTAGACTTAGGCTCACTAATTTAACTTTCCTTTAAAATTAAATAGACTTAAGCCCATTCCTTAGACAAACTAAAATAAATAGATCTAGGCTCACTAATTAATAAAAAATGTAGGCCCATCTTTAGTCCCTTTCTCACTTATAAATAAATGTAAATCTAATAACTTTTTAATAAAATTAACATAGTTTAGACTTAGGAACAACACAATCTTGAGTGCATTTTTTATGTGTAATTTTATTGACTAGATGCCTAAGGTTAGATGAATGTCAAATAAGGTTTAAATAAATTTTCATGTAATTAGAGGATGAAATAATCATTTATAAAATTATTCGAAATGAACATGAAACTAAGAGAAGTTAGTATTCTATTCTCAGAATCTCCTGGTTGTAGTGCTAACTTTCTTTTAGAGAATCGAGTACAACCAATCAAATTATCCCAGTTATTACCCTAGGTGGTGACTCCTCTTCTCCACACTATGACTTTGTGACATAGTAGTGTGTTCCCTAAGGCCCTGAGCCTAAACAGTATCGCGGTTGCTAAAATCTTGGACACGCGCTAAACCCTGCCGCCTATACTAGTCTATGTCCAAATGGAATTAGTGAATTGATTTGGTTTTAAGTGAGCATGTATAGGTAGAGTGATATTGTTAATTGAGGTTGCGATTAAATAGAGTTTCATTTGATCCTTCAATGAAACTTATGTTTTTCCAACATTTATTATATAAAGTGATTTAAGCATCTGTGTGAATTGCTTGTGTATATATATATATATATATATATATATATATATATATATATATATATATATATATATATATATATATATATATATATATATATATATATATATATATATATATATATATATATATATATATATATATATATATTATAACAATTCACTCAGTGAGGTCTGACTCCCTTCAGTTGTGATTTTTTAACAATTCACTCAGTGAGGTCCGACTTCCTTCAGTTGTCATTTTTTTTTCTCAGGAGACTCTTCTTCCTCAGACCTCAGTAGTAGGCCTATTCGCCAGATTTCTTCAGCCCCGGCTATTTTGTGTAAACTACTATTTTGTGTAAACTACTTACTTAATTTATTTGTACTCTAGAAAACATCTAAATTTGAGTTATATTTTGTATTTGTTGTATGTTGGTTGTAAATTTAGAGGTCTTTCTTTGAATATTGTATAATATATTTTATTTTATGATATGACAGAAATTATTTTTATTACATGGGCTTGAGATTTTATTTATGGTGCACATTTTTATTTTATTATTGCATGATTTTATTTTTAAGGCTTGGTACAAGTTTCGGATTAGAAATAATTTCCATTCCCTAGCGCCGGTCATGACTCCTGGTTTAGGTTATGACATTTTTCTTTAAATTAGTTCACATTAGCATGTTCTGTGCTGGAAACGTGCTGCCCATGATCGTGCACAAACTGCGCTTGTGCAGAAGGGCCTCTTATGAAAAGATCGCAATCGCGCATCTTCCGAACTCTCGATAAAAGCATGGGCTGATAGGAATTCGTGATAGTACATGAGACGCGATCGCAAAAGGCTCAGCATCAATTTGGGGCTGGCATTTGGGCATTCGCGCATTCAGCCACGATCGCGATAGTAAGCCTTTATGCTGCTACTCTGTTCTTTTCTTCTTCTTTTGCTCCTTTTTTCCAACAAATCATCTCCTAACTTCTTTTCCTTATAGAAAATAAATAAAACTCAAAAGTATCTATTTCTATATACTTTACTATATTAAATGCTAATTAAAATGTATAAATGCATGCAATATTAAGTGCTAAATCTATGTGCAATTTGACACCAACAGACATAACATTCTTCAAATTTAGATGACCAATTTATGTAAGTATTTTGTAATATTAACTATCTTTTTATATGTTTTGTGTTTATGCTAAACTCCTTTATTAGAATAAAGGAATACTTTGAATGAAGTATAATCTATTTTATTGATATCTAATATCCAAAACTTAAGTTATCTATACTATATAATAAAGTTGGACACATATTTCACTGTTCGTAAAATCTGTAATACAATTTTATTACAAGACTGCCATCATTTTTTTTTTTGTATCTTTTATGCAAAATGATGTGGTATATTGTCCTTTACCTTAAAAAAAAAACATAAACCCACGGCATTTTGCTTCCACTTTTCCATGTTTCTTTTTATTTTCTTATTTTAACTCCTCTAAATGCTTTAGAAAATTTCAAATTTGAAACTGTCTTTGATTCTTTTCCTTCACAGTATTTATTATTTCAAATGAACACATTTCTGCTTAAAATAATTTCTAATATTTTTATTGGTTTTTACAAGTGCATAAAATGAAACCTAATACAAAACAATTTCGCGCGGTTGACTTTGCGTACTAATATAATATAGTTTATACACACAAATTATTATACTATGTGAAACAAATAATTTAACAAAAGAACGTTATGTTCATGCATGGGTTATTTTTTTTTACCTTGTTCATGCATTAGGTTTAAAAGAATGTTATAATATTTTTAAAAATCATCTAATTAATTTATAAATTTTATTTTGTAAGAAGTAATTCTATTTTTTTCATTAATTGCAATAATGTTTGGCTATGCAATAGGAGCTGACTTCCAATAAATTTTATTCAAAGTGATCTGTTGTTCAAGAAAATATCGCACATTAAAGAATATACTTTCAACATCTGCATCTATAGAGTGATCATTCACTTGTATTTTTATTGAATTAACAAAGATAAGTAAATAAGAAATTAGGATATAACAACCATTTCTTTATCTTTCAATTGAAACTTACCTCAGATTGTTAGACTTTGCATCTGGGCATTGGAATTTCTTTAATATTTTCATACTTTGTTTAATATATATTTTTTATACATACATTACACACACAATCTTAATTAATATTTACCAACTTTAAGAAAAGTAATTTTAACTATATTATAAGGGTTTTTTTTTTTTTCAAAAATTTCTTTTTATATATTGAAGAAAAATTTTCAGTTTTATATATTATTATTAGTAGTAGTACTACTTTGTTTTTTTTCCTTTTCAATTATTCGTTGATGTTCTCAATCATTCACTAATAATTTTATTTAATCATGCCAATTTTCAATAATAAATTTAAGATATGTCAAACAATATATAAATTTATTCGAATAATTTTAAATTTTAGAATATATATATATATATATATATATATATATATATATATATATATATATATATATATATATATATATTATTAAAATTTTATCTTTATTTTATTGTAATTCAATCATGCAGGCGGAAAGGACGGCACTAATATAATTCAATCATGCTATATATATATACCATCCTTCCCGCCTGCAAGATTGAATTAAAGTAAAAATATACATATATCTAAGGGCAATGTAGGTCCGCCCCCGATACCTCAATTATTGAGTAATGGACCATTTGGCTAGCTTTGATCATGGTCCTTTTCTTTCCTCTACATTATTAGTCTTGTTTACATAAACAAGACTTTTTTTTTTTTAATCTGTACATCAAAGCTTATTCTCAACATTTTGCTAAGGACAACCAATAGTGACATCTATGAGTATTAAAAGACAAAATTTTAGTTAAAAATTACATGTCCATATGCAGACAAACATGCAAATGCAAATGAGAGGATAGAGTGTAAAAGAGATTTCACTCTACATGAATATTTTATTCATGTAACTGCTAATTGTATAAATCATTATTTTTTTTCTGAACCTAAAATGGGTGCAATAATGACAAATTGGTAACCTATCCACGTATATCAACACTCTCATTTCATGGAAATTCTTTAGGAATTTTCAACTCCATTTTTGTTTGGTGCATTGAGAGAAATTTTATTTTCTTCAGGCGCTAGCCCCGGGGATCAGAAATACATTAGTTAACTGTTCGATTAAAAATTGGAAAAAAATTTGCACTCTTAGTTTGCTCTCCTATGGAGAAAGCTTTGGCTTCTGGGTACTTTAGTTGGTCATGTTTTTTCGTCATTCATGCTATTGCTTTTCTATTCTTTTTCTCAGCAACATTTGCAATAAGATCAGGGAATGATACTGATCGAATAGCTTTGCTCGAATTCAAGAACAAAATAATTGGTGATCCTTTTGGTGTTATGAGCTTATGGAATGATAGTATCCACTTTTGCCAATGGTACGGTGTTAAGTGTAGTCGCCGGCATCAAAGGATCACAGTGTTAGACCTCAATTCCTTGAAATTTGAAGGCACCATCTCTCCACACCTTGGAAATTTGAGCTTTCTGAGAGTGCTGGATCTTGAAAACAATAGCTTCAGCCATATTATTCCTCCTGAACTTGGTCGTTTGCGAAGACTACAAACACTCTACTTGTACAACAACTCGCTAACTGGTGAAATCCCATCCAATCTTTCTAGATGTTCTGAGCTTCTTTATTTAAGTCTTTTTAACAACAAGCTGACGGGCCGAGTTCCTCCTGAGCTTGGTTCTCTATCGAAGCTTCAATTTCTTTCTATATCCATAAACAATCTGACAGGTAACATCCCACCTTCTCTTGGCAACTTGTCTTCTCTTGAGATGCTTTCTGCTGGTATCAACAATTTTATTGGCCAAATTCCTGAAACTTTAGGACAGCTTAGAAATCTTACTCTTCTGGGCCTTCTTCTAAATCAGCTCTCTGGTACCGTCCCTTCCTCAATTTTTAATCTTTCTTCTATCGAAATTTTGGACATAGCACTCAACCAAATTGAAGGGTATCTTCCCCCAGACCTGTTCATGTCTTTTCCAAATCTTCGGGACCTGAGTTTTGGCTCTAATCAATTTACAGGTCCGATTCCTAGTTCAATATCTAATGTTACAAATCTGGCAACTCTTCAGTTAGATGACAATAAGCTGACAGGGAAAGTGCCTACTCTGGAAAGATTGGATGTCGGGACTCTTTTGATTAGTATGAACGACCTTGGAAATGGAGAGCTGGATGACCTGAAATTTCTCTGTTCTTTGAGTAACGCTAGTAGTTTGGTATTGTTGGCTATGGGCAGTAATAACTTTGGGGGCTTGTTACATGAGTGCATTGGCAATTTGTCGGCCAATCTTAGAGTATTATCACTGAACCATAATCGAATATCTGGAAGATTACCAGACAGTATTGGCAATCTTGTTAACTTGCAGCGGATGTGGTTGCATAGAAACAAGTTTTCAGGCATCATTCCGCAAAGTATTGGAAATCTCCAAGGGCTAGTCGAGGTGAGCTTCTATCAAAGCATGTTCTTTGGACCCATTCCATCCTCTCTTGGAAATCTGACAAAGTTAAATAGACTTTTTTCGGCTGATAACAACCTTCAGGGTACTATCCCTTCAAGTCTAGCTAATTGCAAAAATTTACAGATTCTGGATTTTTCGCGAAACAATCTTAGTGGCAGCTTACCTCCAGAAGTTCTTGGTCTATCATCCTTGTCAATTTACCTTAGTTTTTCTGAAAACAATTTAACAGGATCCCTTCCCAAAGAAATAGGAAATTTGAAAGCTCTTGGTATCTTAGATGTCTCTAAAAACATGTTATCAGGTGAAATACCAAGCGATCTTGGGAGCTGTATAAGGCTAGAGTACCTATACATGCAGCGGAATCATTTCCAAGGGTCACTTCCTTCATCTCTGAGGTCATTGAGAGGTCTTGTGGTTTTGGATCTTTCTCATAATAATTTATCTGGCCCAATTCCTGAGTATCTGGCTACATTCCGTTCGTTGCCTTCAATGATTTCGAAGGGATGGTGCCAACAGATGGAGTGTTGAAGAATTCTACCATTATCACAGTCAAAGGAAATAGTAAACTCTGTGGAAGGGTTCCGGAGTTCCAGCTGCCTCCTTGCAACTTCAGAAGACCTGAAAAAAGGAGAACCAAGGTAATCATTGCTACTATTGCAGGAATTTCAGGAGCAGTTTTGGTGTTTCTGGCTATTCCACTACTTTTATGGTTAAGAAAGAAAAATCAGAGACCTGGAGCTTCATCCTATTCAGAAAATTCCCTTCTGAATGTCCCAATGGTGACATATAGAGATCTCCACAAGGCCACCGATGGGTTCTCGTCAGCAAATTTGATTGGCTTTGGCAGCTTTGGTTCTGTATATAAAGGAATTCTTCATGAAGGTGGGCTAATGGTAGCTGTTAAGGTTCTTAACCTCCAGCATCATGGAGCAGCTAAGAGTTTCATGGCTGAATGTGAAGCCTTGAGGAATATCAGGCATCGGAATCTTGTAAAGGTGCTAACAGCATGTTCAAGTACTGACAGTCAGGGTAACGACTTCAAGGCGCTGGTTTGTGAGTTCATGGCTAATGGTAACCTTGAGGACTTGTTGCATCCATCTTCTGCAGTAGGTGACAACCATGAACAAACAAAGAATTTAAGTATTATAAAGAGAGTAAATGTTGCTGTTGATGTTGCTTCTGCAATTGAATATCTCCACCAAGATAGTGGAACTCCACTAGTTCATTGTGATCTCAAGCCAAGCAATGTTCTTCTTGATGAAGAAATGACTGCCTGTATTGGTGACTTCGGCCTGGCAAAATTCCTTTCGGATAGAATCCAGGACAATTCTTCTAATCAAGCTAGTTCTGCGGGATTTCGAGGAACTATTGGTTATGCTCCTCCAGGTATGGACATTCTGATCTGTTAACGTTATTGTTGTCTGCAGAATTTGAACAAAATAATTTGCTTGTGATAATATCAACAGTGTTTTTGGTTAAGCTCTCATGTAAGCCTGTGGGCTCATAAATGACATATTTAACTTGTAAATTCCAGAGTATGGACTAGGAAGTGAGCCATCAATAAATGGTGATGTCTATAGCTATGGAATTCTCTTGTTGGAGGTGTTCACAGGAAAGAGGCCAACCAATCACATGTTTAAAGAAGGTTGGAGCCTACATGAACATGCAAAGTCAGCTTTGCCTGATGGAGTAATGGAGATTTTAGATCCAATTCTGCTTCAAGAAACAGGTGAAATAGAGGCAGCTGCAGCAAATTTTCCTCACAACCCAAGAAGCAAAATAATAACAGAAACAGTTGTGGAATGTCTGATCTCCATTATTGAAATCGGAGTTTCTCGTTCAGTAGAATCCCCTGGAGAGCGGATGAACATCAAGGATGTTGGCTCGAAACTATGTTCTATCAGAAGCAAGCTTGTAGGAATCCATCTACATCCACCGGCAATCAGAAACAAAAGCACCTTCGCTTCAGCAGGTAATTCTGTTGCTTTTTCTTTTAAGTTTCCTTGCCAGATAGAAATTTTGACATGGGATGCATCAAAACTTCATTTTGAAAATGTTTCCATATTAAAAATTTCAAAAAAAATTTCGCAAACATTTCGGTATTATTTCCTTAAAATTAACAAAAATAATTTCTTTATTTATCTAAATAAGAAAGAAAAAATTCAAAAAGGATTCTAACTTCTTCTTTAACTAAATAAAATAATCTACAATTATACTGCTAATTAATAGTAATGAACAATTTTTTTTTATGTTCATATATAAAATATATTTTTAATATTTACACGTTTCCATTTCTTAAATATATTTTAAAGAAATATTACTTTGGAATATCTGTTTTTACGTTTTCGTTTCGGGAGCTCCTAACTTTTTCCTCCTCGCCATATAGGGCAGAAGGTTGATGACAAATGATATAGTAACACAAGGATAAGTCTGTTGAGAAGCACACAGACACAGTCTTCTGTTTCAGCTGGGGATTTGTTGAAAATTCGATGAGTGAATCTACAGAGTTTCTGTATTGAGAAATTGATATATGATCAATTGGTGTTCTTTTTTTTTTTTTTTTATTATCTCCTTTTTCTTCCAATGCTCCAATGTCAACTTGATATTTTTTAAAGGTTTTTGAAGCAAAATTCCACTGATACTTGCCACTTTCTTGTGTTTTTACCTGAGGTGAAATGAATTAGTTGAAAGCCAGGTGCCAAGTTTGACCAAACGTAGTTGATTTCATAATAGAGCTAAGCTCCTTATTTAATTATGGCAAAAAAAAGCTCAAATTCGTCCTAAATTGTATGATTGGACTAAGAAAGTCTTTTATTGACCCTTTCAAGAAAGAAAAAAAAAAAAAGACATGCTTATTCTTTTTGGTTCAAATAGCCACAAAACTAAGAAAATGCATTGTACCTATAAAAAGTAGATAGTGAAGCTAATTTAATAAATTTTATAATAATTTAAGAGTGATGCTAAAGGATAGAATCTATCCATCAATTTTGGATAAAAAAAGATATTTAGAATATTTTACATCAAAATATAAAGATATCAATATATTTTTATTAAATCTTTTGACTAAAATATCTTTAAGAGTATATTAAAATTTAAAATTTAAATATTTACATTAAACATAAAAAATTTAGAATTTCAATGTATTGGTTATAATAAACCTCCTATAGATTTTACGTTCATTTACCTGTGTGTCATTGGTTGTTTTTATATTTAGAAAATTGATTAAGGGATGACTTAGTATTCTCATTTGATTTTAATTACCCATTAGGTAGTACTGACCATTGGCCATTCATGTCTGGAATCGGACCAAAATCAATTCAGTTAAAATTGGAATCGAAACCGGCCAAATTTGAAACTAGACTCAAACAGAGGCAAAATAAAAATGTGCAGTTTAGAGCCGATTCATCCCTATGGAATCAAAACCACCAGTTCTATTTTCGAATCAGTGTTTCTAGTTCAACACTAGTAAATTTCAAAAAAAAAAAAAATCAATGTCAAACTACGAATGAGAACTAAAACTGGCCTTGAATCAGGGTGGGGGTGCAGTTCCAACTTTATTTGAACTGTGAATCGTCGGATCGAAACCAACGGTTTAATGAACCATGACCACCCCTACCATAATTGTGAAAAGAATAGTATGTGAAAATATAATATTAAAGTAGCAATAAATCTTACTAATATGAAAAAAATATACACAGACCATTCATGAATATAAAAATTTATTTTTATTCGTTGAAATTTTCTCATGATAATATATATAGTTTTCTTCATATAATAGGGATTTTACTAGTCCAATAAAGTGCAACCCCTAAAATTGAAACTGAATAAATTATTATTTTGTTTTGCATAGGAAAATTTGACCTTTTTCTATTGTTATTGTTATTTTTATTTATAATAAAGTTACTTTTAACTGGATATGAATTAAAATAATTATATTTTAAATAACCTAAAAATATGAAATTTTTTTGAATTGAGAAAGGGGAGGTAAAAATACATACTTTGAAAGGAGCTATACCACTATATTACTTAACCTTCAATGAAACTATGAGATATTAAATACTAGTTAATTCATTTATAAATTATTAAAGTGATTTTATATGTGAAAGAGTTCTAAAGGGAGGAGAGGGGGGGGGGGGGGGGGTCAATAGGACTATCAAACAAAAATAGGAAATTAAAGGAATTTTTTGCAAGAATTGAGTAAGAGTTCAGAAGGAAGAATGAAGAACACAAATATTTAAGGAGTTCGGATTCAACTATAATCCTATGTCTCCACCTAACTTATCCCCAAGTTAGGATTTTTTAATCACCCACAATCTTATTCACAAGATTGAGAATACACAAGAGTTTTATGACTCACTCTTACAACCTTACAACTTGAGTTTTCAAGGCTCACACAAAAACCAAATTACAAGTGTTTTCAAGGCTCACACTAAAACCAATTTCCTAAGTGTTTTAATGGCTAAACACTTAAACCAATTCCTTTAGAATAGAATCTCACTTCCCGTTTTCTAAACCTAAAAAATAGAAGAATAAAAATGTCCATTCTAATCACTCACCAACTCTCATAAGAGTTATACATAAAGAATTGTTTAAAGTAAAGTTTAAGCGCTCAATTGAATGTTTAAGAAAATAATGAATGATAAAAAAGTTTTCTTAACCTTTCAATTGAATTCTAAGTTGTGTTTATATAGAAAAACACTTAAAAATGTAGTTATTGGATGTATCAATCATGTCTCCAATGTTTAGAATTGATTTTGAATCAATTCTTGGACTTTTGGCAGCTCAAAGGATGCTCACGGACGGCTCAAGAGTGAATAGTGCTCGTGAGGGGTGAAAATATATTCATTGCATTCAAAAATTCCCGTTGGAATGCTGTCAATGGTATGCTCATGAGCAGGTCATGAGCAATCAACTTGTGAGGAGTGCTCATGAGAGGTTCTACCATATTTTGGCAAAAATGTGCTCCAAATGCTCCATTGAAGGATAGCTTGTGACCACTTCAAAAGATGCTCGTGAATGGGACTGAAGACGATCGATTCAGCAAACTTTGAATCTCCTCAATTGGACATCTGTAGCTCAAGATATTGCTAAAATACCAAGAGCTGTGCAAACTGAAATGTAAGCTGCATATGCTGACTTTGACTGAAGATTTGCATACCCAAATGAACTTGGATTTTGTTAAGCAAGCTCAATCTGGAAAGCCTAAGATGTCTAATTCAAAAGTGAAGAAGCTCATTTTCTCATTTAAGAGCTCTAAATATGTCAAAAGTCTTCTTTAATCTCAGAGGTTCAATTAGCCTGAAAAGTCACTATTCATCCAAAAGTGTATATGCTTGGTATATGTTTGGTATATAATTCCCTATATACTTAATTGAAATTATTAGTATGAAAATTGTTTGTCAAAGTCCAAAATTAGGAGTTTGATCATGTGAAATTATTAGTATGAAAATTGTTTGTCAAAGTCTAAAATTAGGAGTTTGATCATGCAAATGGTCAACAATTTCCCCCTTTTTGAGTTTGACAACCAATTTGAAAAGATGATAAATGACATGTGTATGTGTGTAAAAAATAAATAATATGTATAAGCATATTAATTAAAATAGCTCCCCCTTTCAAATTAAATAGATGAAAAATATTTTGCTTCCCCTTAACATGTGCATAAATTCAATATTTATTATGTATTAGAGCATATAAATAAATGAATTATCATAGCATGTATAAGGGTTTAACAAATATATTCCTTTAACAAAAATATATTTTTTTATTTCTCCTCCTTTTTGGACATGATAAGAAATATAAATAAATTTTATTGTCCTTCTTGTTAAAAAATAAAGACAACATAAAAAGTTATCAAGAACATGGCCTAACATAACAAATGATGATAACATGATTATTAAAAAATGTTAGACAACATGAAGGAAATAATTTCAAACATATATGCATGTAGTGCTAATATAATGCATCACAAAATAGTATATATACTATATTCAAACATCACATGATCATGTAGAGTTTAACTAGTTAGTCAATCATGCATAATCATGTGGTACTTAGCATATCTTAAAGCACAATTATTTATCCCCTAAGCACATAGCTTCTTGTCCCCCTTTGTCAAAGACAAAAATAAAAGAGGGAGATATAAGGGAAAATAGACCTAAGGGAGCCAAAAGTACTAGAGGGAATAAAAGATCAAGAACCAAAACAATGCAAGCAAAGATACTTAAAAATCTTTATAAAATTCACGTCATTTTAAAAGATAAAAACCATTCCCACGAAAAATTTATACATTAATATGAATTTTTCAAGAATAAGCATAATTAAAAGGTCACACATAAAAAAAATTATGTCATATAAAAACAAAATAAGCAAAACAAGGCTATTTATCATAATAACAAAACTAGCCATACTTACATTGTTACTATGCATGCAAAAAAAATTTATGTGAAATAAATTCAAACAATTTTCTCCCCCTATTTCAATGGATTTAAAAAATTGATATTAAGGACACACTATCACATAGTTATGTCATTTACATAAACACATCTTTGGAAAGAAAAAATTTCTCCCTTAAAAGAAATTAACTAAGTACGCATGCAAACTCAATTATTTTTCCTCCTTTGTCAAAATGCAAACATAGACCAAATCTTAAAAATATCCATGCATTATCAAAAATAAAAACACTTCCTAAGAAAACAAAATAAATAAAAAATTAAACAAACTCAAATATTTTCTCCCCCCTTGTCAAAATGCAAATAAAATTGCATTAAAATAAGAAAGAGTTACAATGATATTAAAATACCAAACAAGACATAAAACTAACAACTCATGACTTATATTTAGAAAATATCCAAAAGATAAACCAAACTGAAACTAACACAAAATAATTATAAAATAGACTAACAGCTCATGGTTTATATCCATAAAATATCTAGAAAATAAACAGAACATAAACTGATGAAAAATAGTCATAAAACACACTTAACAGCTCAAAACTTAGATACAGAAAGTATACCGAAAATAAACCAAATAGAAACTGACATAAAATGAATTAAAAAATAGACTAACAGCTCAAAACTTAGATACGGAAAGTATACTGAAAATAAACCAAATAGAAACTAGCATAAAAATACGTAAAAAAATTTTTTGTTGAGGAGGAGGAATATTTATGCTAAATTAAAATAATTAATTAATTGAATTTAGCTGAATAATTAATTTGCAAAAATATGAGGGCTTTTTTTTTAAAAAAAATTTAATGAATCCACACAAATCCAATTCAACTAAGATTAAATTAATACAAAGATCATGCAAATAGGAAATACAATATATCATGTATATGAAGTAAATTTTACTAAAGCAAATACTTTTAAAACAAAATATATACATGATGCTGAAAATAATTTTTTTAAAGAACATGATCACATAAGACTCTAATCATTAATTTATCAATTAACAAGTAATCAAGACAAGCTTGAGCCATCAATCATACCAAGTTCATGCTTAATAAAATTTAATCTTTCCTCACAAAGAGACTTGGTAAAGATGTCTGCTAATTGATGATTAGTATCAGCAAAATTAAGAAAAATATCACCATTTTGCACATGATCACATAAGAAATGATGTCTAATATCAATATGCTTAGTTCTAGAATGTTGAATGGGAATTTTACTAAGGTTTATAGCACTTGTATTATCACACTTAATTGGAATGTGATTAATATCAATGCCATAGTCCAAAAATTGTTGTTTTTGCTATAGAACTTGGGTGCAACAACAACTAGCTGCCACATATTCTGCTTTAGCAGTGGACAAGGCAACAAAAACTTATTTCTTACTAAACCAAGAAATTAAGCAATTTCCTAAAATTTGACAAGTTTTGGAAGTGCTTTTTTTTATCTAGTAGGCTATCGGCAAAATCAGCATCAGAATAACTAATCAAGTCAAAGGAAGAACTCCTAGGATACCAAAGTCCTAAATGCATTGTACCACAAAGATATTTAAAAATTCTTTTGATAGCATTCAAATGAGACTCTCTAGGACTAGATTGAAATCTAGCACACAAGCAAGTAGCAAACATAATATCAGGTCTACTAGCGGTTAAATAAAGAAGGGATCCGATCATACCTCTAAATCACTTTTCATCAACCAGTTTGCCATTCTCATCCTTATTGAGTTTAGTTGTGGTGCTCATTAGAGTTTTGCTTGATTTAGCTCCATCCATTCCAAATTTCTTGAGAATGTCCCTTGCATATTTAGTTTGATTGATGAAAATCCCATCTTTACATTGCTTGATTTAAAGTCCAAGAAAGAACTTGAGTTCTCCCATCATAATCATCTCAAATTCTCCTTGCATTAGCTTAGAAAATTCCTCACACAAGCAATGGTTTAGTAGCACCGAAAATAATATCATCAACATAAATTTAAATAATTAATAAATCATGCTTGGATTTCTTTATGAAAAGAGTTGTGTCAACCTTTCCTTTAGAGAAAACCTTTTTCTAGTAAAAAGTTACTCAATCTTTCATACCAAGCTCTTGGAGCTTGTTTCAATCCATACAATGCTTTTTCATAATTTAAAAACATGACTTAGAGAGTCAAAATTTTCAAAACCCAGAGGTTGTTCAACATATACCTCCTCTTCAATAAAACCATTTAAAAATGCACTTTTAACATCCATTTGATAAAGTTTAAAATCCATGTATGATGAAAAATGCATGTAACATCATAATAGCTTCTAACCTTGCAATGGAGGCAAAGGTTTCATTATAATCAATTCCTTCCTCTTGATTATAACCTTTAGCTACTAGTCTAGCTTTGTTCCTAGTTATGACACTTTGTTCATTCATCTTATTTCTAAACACCCATTTGGTGCCAATAATAGGATGATGTTTAGGAATAGGAACCAAGGTCCAAAACCTTATTTCTCTCAAATTGATTTAACTCTTCTTGCATAGCAAGGACCCAAAATTCATCACTCAAAGCATCATAAACATTTTTGGGTTTAATTTGAGAAATGAAAGCTAAATTAACAATAGAATTGAGTTTAGATCTAGTAGTTACCCTTTTGTAGTGTCACCTATAATGAGGTTTTGAGGGTGAGCTTTCTTGAATTGTCAATCCTTTGGAAGTTCATCCTTCAAGGTAAGTTAAGGTGTCTCCTCATTTTCTTTTTTACTTGGATCTTCAAGTTCCAAAGGCTTACTAGCATTTTCTTCTTGTGTTTCCACAATCTCATTGTCACCTATAAGATCAACACTACAAACATCTTTTCTAGGATCAAGTGAGTTTGATTCATCAAATACCACATGCATTGACTCTTCAACTGCTAGAGTTCTCTTATTAAAGACTCTATATGCTTTGCTAAAGATGGAATAGCCTAGGAAAATTCTATCATCGGCTTTGGAATCAAATTTCCTAAGATTATCCTTGGTGTTCAATATAAAGCACTTGCATCCAAATACTTTTAGATATGAGATTTTAGGTTTTCTATTGTTCCATAGCTCATATGATGTTTTATTTAAAATTGGTCTTTTAAAAACTTGGTTTGAAATATAACAAGATGTGTTAACGACTTCCACCCAAAAGTATAGAGGCAAATTATACTCATGAAGCATTGTTCTAGCCATTTCCACAAGAGTTATATTTTTCCTTTCAACTACCCCATTTTGTTGAGGAGTTATAGGAGATGAAAATGTATGAGAAATACCGTTTTCATTACAATAGTTTTTGAAAAATTCATTTTCAAATTCGGTTCCATGATCACTTTTAATGGATGAAATATAAAATCCTTTTTCTTTTTAAACTCTTTTTGAAAAATTTTCAAAAGCTTTAAATGAATCCTTCTTATGAGTAAGAAAACACACCCAAGTGTATCTAGAGTAGTCATCAACCAATACATAATCATACTGCATTCCACCAAGACTAGCAACTTTAGTTGGTCCAAACAAATCCATATGTATAAGTTCAAGTGGTCTAGAAGTGGACACTACATTTTTTAGCTTAAATGAAGACTTAGATTGTTTTCCCTTTTGACAAGCATCACAAGGTTTATCCTTAGTGAATTTAAGCTTAGGTAAACCAATCACAAGTTCATGTTTACAAAGATCATTCAAAAGCTCAAAATTTACATGTCCTAATCTTCTATGCCATGTCCATGTGTCATGGAAATTAATATTAACCATTTCATGTCTTTGTTATCAATTTTATTCAAATCATTAGCATAAATGTTATCTACTCTTTCACCACTAAAAATTACTTTGTCTTCATTAAGACTACTAACAAAGCAATTTCTAGGATAGAAAGTCACCTTATTTCCCATATCACATAATTGACTTATACTTAGCAAATTATATTTAAGACCATCAACAAACAACACATGATGTAAAGATAAGGATTGAGGATTACCTATTTCTCCAATGCTAATAATTTTTCCTTTTGTATTATCACCGAAAGTAACGTGTCCTCCATCCTTAGCATCAAGTTTGTTGAATTGCTCCTTGTCTCCTGTCATATGCCTTGAACATCCACTATCGAGATACCACTTGCTTTTTGTTCTTGTGGATTTCAAGCACACCTACATAAAATATTTTAGATGTTCTTTTAAACCCAAACCTTTCTTGGTCTAGGTTGGTTAGTTTCAAGATAATCCAAAGGAAGTGAATTCATGTGTAGTTTTCTATAGAAGCACACATTATTGGTATGTCCTTTGATCATGCAATATGAGCATACAACATTTTCAAATTTATTTCTCCTAGAATGAAATGCTTTCCTAATGTGTGCAACATGCCTTTGGTGTTGTGTGTATCTCTTATTGTTTTGTGACATTGAGTGAGACATACATTGACAATGGTGATGAATATTTTAATAAGTTTGTGTAATATGTTTATGTGCATGGTGTTGTGCAGCATGCCTATTATAATTATGTCTAGTGTACATATAAGCATGCTTAGGTTGAGGTGCTCTAGTTTGAGCCTTATCTCTTTGTGTTAATGAAGGGTTAATCTTATGAGACTTTGCCTTGCTATTTAACACATGAGATTTTTTAGCTTGAATCTCATTTGAGGTTGAAGGAGTAGAATCATGTGAAGCTTTAAAAAAAGTAATATGTGATGAGGATGATCAAGACATTCCATTTTTATGTCCAATTCCATGGGTATCTCCATGAAATTTTTGAAGTCAAAAAGACTATCTAAAGTTTCTTTTCCTCTCTTAAATTTAGCAATGGAATTCTTTAATTCTAAGGCTTCCTTAGAAAGCTTATGATTTTCATCATTTGCTTTCTTAAGTTGGTCTTCCAAAGAATTAGAAGATTTAGCATCACTTACAAATTTTTCATTTGATGCAACAAGTTTAGCCAAATTAATTTTTAAACATTTAAAATCCTTATTTAAGCTAACTAACTCATGTTTGTATTGTTTCTTCTTAGATAACAAACTTTTGCATTTAACAAGTAATTTGCTCACAATAGAACTCTCATCATCATCATCATCATCATCATCATCATATTCATCACAATGACCAAAGGAAGAATAAGAAGTGGATAGTACCTCATTTTCATTTTCAATGGCCATGAAACAAAGATTGGCAACTTCTTGTTGTTCCTCTTCCTCTTCGGATTCAGAGGAATCATCCCAAGTAGCTTTGAATGCCTTCTTCTTATCTTTTGCTCCCTTGCTCTTAAATTTGAGTTTGGGACATTCACTTCTAATGTGTCCCGGTTGCTCTTTTGTTTTCTTCCTTCCATCTCCTTCAAACTTCTTATTGAAGTCCTTTGTTCTTGAGAAATTTTCCTTTCTTAAGAACTTCTTGAAGTTTCTAGTGAGCATAGCAATGTCACAATCTTCATCACTAGAATATTTAATGCTTTCCTCTTTACTATCTTCTTGAAGAGCTTTTAGAGCAATGCTCTTTTTATTTTCTTCTTTCTCTTCTTATTCTTCACCTTTTTACTTGATGGTGAGCTCATGTGTTAAGAACTTACCAATGAGCACATCAGTTGATAGAGTAGAGAGGTCTTGAGCTTCCTCAATTGAGGTAACACAAGATTGCCAATCCTTTTTAGGTAGGATTTTTAGAATCTTATTGTTTACCTTTTCCTTGGAGAAATGTTTTCCAAGTTTCTTGAGGGTCGTGAGGAGAGCATTGAGACATTTTTTCATCTCCGTGATTGATTCTTGAGGCTTCATTTTGAAGAGTTCATATTCATACATATGAAGTTGAACCTTCTTGCTTCTTACTTGAATGTTGCCTTCATAGTGATTCTCTAAGGTCTCCCACATATCTTTAGCCGAAATGCAATGTTGAAGCTTACCTCCTTCTTCTCTTATCATGGAGGAGACTAGAGTAATCATAGCCTTTTTATTTTTGTGATTTTCTTCCTTTTGATCAACACTCCATTGGCTTCTTGCAAGAGTAGTTATCACACCATTAATGATGGTTGTAGCTGGTTCCTAACCTCTTAGGACAATATCCTAAAGTTTGATGGAATCATAATTAAGATATGATTCCATTTTGAATTTCCAATGTGGATAGTCACTACCATCAAAGAATGGTCTAAGAGAAGAGATGTTTTGAGATTCACTCCCTATGATCTTGTATTCTAGCAATGAAGTACCTAGGATTCAATCTCTGATACCAATTGAAAGAGTCCTAGAGAGGGGGGGGGGTTGAATAGGACTATCAAACAAAAATAGGAAATTAAAGGAATCCTTTGCAAGAATTGAGTAAGAGTTGAGAAGGAAGAATGAAGAACACAAATATTTAAGGAGTTCGGATTCAACAATAATCCTACGTCTCCACCTAACTTATCCCTAAGTTAGGATTTTTTAATTTCTCATAAACTTATTCACAAGATTGAGAATACATAAGAGTTTTATGGCTCACTCTTACGACCTTACAACTTGAGTTTTCAAGGCTCACTCAAAAACCAAATTACAAGTGTTTTCAAGGCTTACACTAAAACCAATTTCCCAAGTGTTTTAATGGCTAAACACTTAAACCAATTCCTTTAGAATAGAATCTCACTTCCCATTTTCTAAACCCAAAAAATAGAAGAATAAAAATGTCTATTCTAATCACTCACCAACTCTCACAAGAGTTATACATAAAGAATTGTTTAAAGGAAAGTTTAAGAGCTCAATTGAATGTTTAAGAAAATAATGAATGATAAACAAGTTTTCTTAACCTTTCAATTGAATTCTAAGTTGTGTTTATATAGATAAGCACTTAAAAATATAGTTTTTGAATGTATCAATCATGTCTCCAACGTTTAGAATTGATTTTGAATCAATTCTTGGACTTTTACAGCTCAAAGGATGCTCACGGGCGGCTCACGAGTGAACAGTGTTCGTGAGGGGTGAAAATATATCTGTAGCATTCAAAAATTCCCATTGGAATGCTATCAATGGTCTGCTCACAAGCAGGTCACGAGCAATCAGCTCGTGAGAGTTTCTACCATATTTTGGCAAAAACGTGCTCCAAATGCTCCATTGAAGTACAGCTCGTGATCACTTCGAAAGATGCTCATGAATGGGACTGAAAACGATCAATTCAGCCAAAATGTTCTTCATAAAAGTTGTAGATAATTATCTTAGCTTTCCATAAAAATTTTAATCTCCTTAATTGGAAATCTTTAGCTCAATATCTTGCTGAAATACCAAGAGTTGTGCAAACTGAAATGCAAGCTGCATATGCTGACTTCGACTGAAGATTTGCATACCCAAATGAACTTGGATTTTGACAAGTAAGCTCAATCTGGAAAGCTTAAAAAGTCTACTTCAAAAGTGAAGAAGCTCATTTTCTCATTTAAGAGCTCTAAATATGTCAAAAGTCTTCTTTAATCTCAGAGGTTCAATTAGCCCGAAAAGTCACTATTCATCCAAAAGTGTATATGCTTGGTGTATGTTTGGTATATAATTCCCTACACACTTAATTGAAATTATTAGTATGAAAATTGTTTATTAAAGTCCAAAATTAGGAGTTTGATAATTTAAATGGTCAACAATATGAATATTTGCAAATAATTAATTTTAAAGTGATTTTAGATCAATATTTTTTGAGCAAAAGATCAAATATTTTTAAAGTATAAATAAATGAATGAATAAATTACATCTAAAAGATGTTATGTGGGTATAATTGTATTGGAATATTTGTGTTGCATTTCAAAAGAGAAGGGATTTTCATGCACATTACACAAATTTATGCTATATAACAAGGTTGATTAAAATCTGGTATATGACATATATATGGTGGTGCATACATATCGTATATAGCATACGTATGTATATTAAAATTCAGTGGTACATGACAAACGATTCAACTATCAATGTATATTTGATAATATAAAATGTCCAGAATTCAAATTTTATTTTTTTTTAAAAAATAAATGTCTCGTATAATATGTGAGGCAAATATTAACATAATTTTTTTTTTAAAATTAAAAGATATAGGATATATAATATAAAAATAATAATGTGTAAATAAAAATAAATATTTGGTCAATTTTTAGTTATTTTTTTAATCGAATCAAATTAACTTAACCAATTAGTTTATAATATTAACAGCATTGAGAACCCAAATGGATTCAAATTGAAACTGAATAATTTATGAGAGCCGAATTAGCGCATCGTAGTAATAACAATATTATTGAGCCAAATTAACTCGTAGTAATAACAATATTATTCCAAACTGAATAAATGGACCCATCTGGGTCTCAGTGCTATTAATAACTCATTTTACTTCACCATTAACATTGGTCAATTTATAAAGTATTTAATATCTCTAGCCAAAATATTTTGGATAGATTCTATCTCTTTAGATTTATCCATAATTTAATAATTTTTTTTTCAACAATATATTTTAAACATAACACTAAAAGTTAAAATTTTAATTCAATAAAGAAATAAAATTAATATATAAAGAAAAGATTAATTTGAGCACCCTCAATTTATGGTAAATTGAACTGAAATAAAAAAATATTCCTTTTTTTTTTGTTTGGCCAAAAAGTCTTTAGGGGCCAATTTGAGAATGATTATTATGCTTGAATTTGGGTTGCTACTTGTCACAAGCAAATGATATTACTAATTGCATGACCTCACATTTTAGAAAAAATAAAGAAACAAATTAAAAAAAATTTCATCAATTTCTGGTTCCATGGATTGAATTCACATCTATTCACATGTACGTAAGAAAACAGGACTACATTTGTAGAAGCTCAGGCAGTATTTAGTCACAACCTTAAGCTCCTGTCAGGAAATCAAAATTTGCACAATTTAGCAAGTTTCTTGCAAAGATCACTGACCTCATGTCTGAAACCTCCTGCTTATTTATCCCCATTTTTCTTTTCTTATTCTTTCGTTTAAATAGCCATCATTTCCATGATTTTGCAGCTGCAGTAACTGCCGGAAATCAAACAGATCAACTAGCATTGCTAAATTTCAAGGCCAAAATAATTGATGACCTTTTGATGTTATGAGTTCCTAGAATTGTAGTTCTAATTTCTGCCAGTGGCATCGTGTTACATGTAACTCTCGACATCGACGAGTCATCAGATTGGACTTAAGTTCTTCAAAACTGGCAGGTTCTATATCGCCTCATGTAGGGAACTTGAGCTTCTTGAGAGTTTTAGATCTTCAGAATAATAGCCTCAGTCAAGAAATCCCCTCAGAAATTAGCCGTTTGTGCAGATTACAAGAGCTAATCCTGAACAACAATTCGGTTGGTGGCGAAGTACCATCCAACATTTCTAGCTGCTCTTATCTTAAGCAGCTTCACATTGGTTGGAATCAGGTTGCTGGAGAAATCCCTAGAAATCTAGGCAGTTTGTCAGAGCTTGTACGACTTGTTACAAATGACAACAAGCTGACTGGAACTATACCTCCTCCTTTGGGGAACTTGTCTCTCTAGATACTTGTTCTAAGTAGTAATAATTTGGTTGGACCATTCCTGATGAGCTTGGTAGATTGACAAATCTTACAGCGTTTCTTGCGGGCTTCAATAACTTGTCAGGAACCATTCCTCCCTCACTTTTTAATCTGTCTTTGATCACAATATTTGACTTGACACAGAATAAAATGGAAGGAAGACTTCCATCCAATCTTAGAACCACTCTGCCTAACATTCAAATCTTTTATATTGCATTGAACCTGGAATTCACCGGCCTAATTCCAGTGTTAATATCCAACGCCTCCAAGCTGGAAATACTTCTACTTACAGACAATAAACTAACAGGACAGGTTCCATCCTTCGAAAACCTGCATGGAGTTCAAATATTAGGACTTGGCTTTAATCATCTTGTAAAGGAGGGTTCTAACGACTTGAACTTCTTGTGTTCTTTGACGAATGCGACTAATCTTCAAGACCTGGCTATAAATTTCAATAACTTTGGAGGGATTTTACCTGAATGCATCAGTCAACTGTCAACAAATCTTGCACTGTTCGCGGCAGATCGCAACAAGATATCTGGAAGGATTCCATTTGGATTAGACAGGTTTGTCAACCTGGAAAGACTTGACATGTGGGTCAACAAATTGTCAGGTAATATTCCTCCGACGATTGGAAAGCTACATAAGCTAGTGATTTTGCAGTTACAAGGTAACGACTTGTCCGAAAGCATTCCTGATTCTATAGATAACTTGACATTATTATCCGAGCCATCTTTACAACATAACCACATTCAAGGTAGAATTCCATCAAGTTTGGGCAAATGCCAAAATTTGGTTTTACTTGCTCTTCACAATAATAATCTTAGTGGTGACATACCCACAGAGCTTCTTGGCCTATCTTCCTTGTCAGTGTAGCAAAACAATCATCTAACCGATATACTTTCAAGCGAGGTTGGGAATTTGAAAAACCTTGGTAGATTGTCTATTGCTGGGAATATGTTATCTGGAGAAATTCCAAGCAGCCTTGGTGATTATATAAAATTGGAAGTCCTAGAAATAAATGGCAATTCTCTCCAAGGGGCTTATTCCTGAAAGTCTGAGTTCATTGAGAGCTCTTCAAGTGATCGATTTTTCTCATAACAACTTATTAGGAAAAATTTTCTGAGTTCTTGGTTAGTTTTCGTTTGCTGCTCATCTTGAACTTGTCTTTTAATGATTTTAAAGGCACAGTTCCAATCGAAGGGGTGTTCAGAAATGCAAGTGCTACTTTAATCATGCGAAACAGTAAAATCTGTGGAGGCATTCCTGAGTTTCATCTGCCCGTGTGTGACTTAAATAACAAAGAGCAAGAAATAGAGTTCTAATCTTCTAAAGGCCATCATTGTTACTGCATCAGGTATTTTCGGGGTGGCTTTGGTGTTAGCTTCCATATTTGTTTTATGGTTAAAACAAATATGGAAGAAGAAGAAGAAGAAGAAGAAGAAGAAGAGTTCTAATCTTCTAAAGGCCATCATTGTTACTGCATCAGGTATTTTCGGGGTGGCTTTGGTGTTAGCTTCCATAGAAGAAGAAGAAGAAGAAGAAGGAGGAGGAGGAGGAGGAGGAGGAGGAGGAGGAGGCACTCCCTTTATGCTCAATAGGAAATTCACTTCTGAGAGTGTCTTACCAAAATCTCCATAATGCTACAAATGGATTCTCTTTAACAAATTTATTTGGTATTGGAAGCTTTGGGTCTGTCTATAAAGGAATTCTTGAAGAAGGTGGCCAACTTATTATAGTCAAGGTCCTTAACCTGCAGGTTCACAAAGCAATCCACAGCTTCATGGCAGAATGTGAGACCTTGAAAAATGTCAGACATTGAAACCTTGTAAAGGTCATTACAGCATGTTCAAGTGTTGATTATCAAGGAAATGATTTCAAGGCTCTAGTGTATGAATTTATGGTTAATGGAAGTTTAGAGGAGTGGTTACATCCAAATTTAGTTGATGGCAATCATGAGGTATCTAAGAGTTTAAACCTTCTTCAGAGACTAAATATTGCCATTGATATTGCTTTTGCACTTGAATATCTTCATCATAATTGTGCGATTCTGATAGTTCATTGCAACTTGAAGCCGAGCAATATTCTTCTCAATGATGAATTGAGTGGTCATATCAATGACTTTAGGCTAGCAAAGATCCTTTCAAAGTCCATTTCTGATCACACCAATCAATCAAGCTCTATTGGATTAAGAGGAACCATTGGTTATGCTCCACCAGGTAAATAAATTTTGTTGGTTTTTTATATCATTCATCTTATAACATATTCTGATATGTAAATATTACTCTAACAATGCCTGATATGTAAATTCCAGAATATGGACTTGGAAGTGAAGTGTCAATAAGTGGTGATGTGTATAGCTATGGAATTCTTTTGTTGGAGATATTTACAGGGAAGAAGCAACTGATGACATATTTAGAGAAGGTTTAAACCTTAATGAGCTTGCAAATTTAGCTTTGCTTGATGGCGTAGTTGCTATTTTAGATCCAGTGCTGCTTCAAGATGTGGGTATAATGGAGGCGAACAGAAATTATGATATACTTATGGAATGTTTGACTTCCATTGTTGGAATTGGAGTTTCTTATTCGGAAGAAATGCCTACCGGATGACTGATAATCAGTGATGTTGCCTTAGAGCTATGTTCTATCAGGAACAAGCTTCTTGGAAATCGCCATCATTAGATTTGTGAGAAAGAATAGAAAAACTAATTGCTTCAGGAAATCTCGTATGTCATTGTGTGAATATAGCTTTATCAAATAGAGTGGTAGAGATTGTAGATCAAGTTCTTCTCCTCAAGAATTAGGCTAACCAAAGACAAGTATAGATGAACTGAAACCGAACACATTCACTTGAATTGAATTCCTGCATTTTAGAATTTTTTTTTAATTTTTATTAATCAGGGTCAATAAAACCCTCCTCTTTTCAATCAGATAGAAATTAGTTTTACAAATTAATTACGACAGAATTCAAACCATATACTTTAGAATACTTTTGAAGAGATCTGGCTGCTAGACCACCCTCTCACAAGCCATTTTAATACTTTTTGTTACAACTGTATATATTTAGAATAGAAAGTAAATATATAGGCTGATATATTTAAAATAGAAAGTAAATATTAGGCTGATTATAAGGGCTGATTGTAGGAGATTTTCCTTCCTAAATTTACTTGTATATATATCCTTATATTTGATGAATGACTTAATAAGGAATTCACTCATATTTCTGTGTTCTTATGCTCTGATTACATGGTATCACAGCAGGTTGTTTTCTACTCTTAAGAAAATCAAAGTTTTAGGTTGTTAGGTGTGAGTGAGGGTGAGACTAATTCATCACTTTAGGAAGGGTTCATGTTAACACCGCCAGCCCAAGGAGTAGCACTGTGTGCTGATCATTTAAAACCTAGAGACTGGTCATTGGAATCTAAGTGCGTGAGCCACACGCGCCGCTAGAAGTTGGTGCCCAGATGCCACGTGCCGGCATGTGGAGGCACATGAGCTGTCGAAATTTACTTCGATCAGCCTTGTTCAACTTGCATTTTTCTGTCCTTCTTGATTCCACATCTGTTTAAGTCTGAATTTGCACCATTGTGAGAGTATTCAACTGTTCAAAATCTGTTAGTATTCAATTCTAATTTCTCTAAGTTTTTTCCTTCTTTTGTTGGCTGTTCTTTTGAAAAATAGTAGAGAAAAAGAGTGTTATTATTTCTTATATGGTTCCGATGATGTCAAAAATCATGGAACATAAACTTAATAGTATGAACTATCTCAATTGGAGTCAAACTATTGAACTATATTTGCTCATTATTTCTATGGATAGCCACTTGACTGATAATCCTCCTAAAGATGATTCTAGATTGCCTTGGATGAGAGAGGATGCTCGATTGTTTTTACAAATATGAAATTCTATTGATATTAAGGTGGTTGGTATGATAACTCACTATAGGACAGTCAAGGAATTAATGAACTATTTAGAATTTTTATATTTTGGAAAGGGAATGTCTCTCATATCTATGATGTGTGTAAGGCATTTTATAGGGCAGATAAAGGCGATAGGTCTCTCACTAGTTATTTCATGGATTTCAAGAAAACATATGAAGAACTTAACATGCTACTTCCATTCAGTACTGATGTGTCTGTACAATAAACTTAGCTGGAGAAGATGGCTGTTATGAGTTTTTTAGCTGGTCTTCCATCTGAGTTTGAAATTGCTAAATCTCAGATTCTTTCTAGTTCAAAGATTTCTTCTCTATAAGATGCTTTTAGTAGGGTTCTTTGTACAGAAAGTTCACCTATTGTTCAAACTACTCAGCCTAACAGTGCTTTTGTTAGCCGTTATAACACCTTTGAGTCAGGGAAACAACAATACAGGAGTGGTGGTGGTAATAAGGGCATGAGATCCAATAATTATAACAAGAATATTGGAACTCATGGACAAGAATTAGAGGAATTAGTGTGTCACTATTGTCATAAGCTAGGTCATATCAAGCGAGATTGTTATCAGAGGTTTTAAGTATAGGAGAGCTCAGTATGCTCATATTGCATATACTTCTGAGACCTCTGAAAAGCTTGCTTTGATATCTGTAAATGAATATGCCAGATTGACTCAACTTCAAGAAGCAATGAAACCTTAGTCTAGTTTTACTCCTACAGAGTTAGGTAAACCTAACACATGTCTTATTTCCTCCTCTTCAACTTGGGTCATTGATTCTGGTGCTACATATCACATGACAGGTAATTCTAGCTTATTCTCTGCCTTTCAGTCACATAAATCCACCTTTTCTGTTACTTTAGCTAATGGTTCCACATCTTATGTTACTGGATATGAAACAATTAATCCCACACCATCACTCACTTTATCATCTGTTCTTAATCTACCTCAGTTATCCTTCAATTTACTTTCTGTCAGCAAACTCACTTAGAGTCTTAATTGTTGTACGTTATTCTTTCTTGATTATTGTTTATTTTAGGATCTTATGACGAATAAGATTATTGGTAAGGGATATAAGTCTAGAGGTCTCTACATCCTTGATACGCAAATACCAAAGTTTGTAGCCTGTATCGGAGTTGTCATTCCTATTGAAGCACATTACCGATTGGGTCATCCTTCTTTTCCTATTCTTAAGAAAATTTTTCCTCAGTTTTCTAGCATGTCCTCTTTAGATTTTAAGTCTTGTCAATTTTCCAAACACCATCATCTTAGTTCAAGTCCAAGAGTTAATAAATGAGTTAATGCTCTTTTTGAGTTAGTATATTCTGATGTTTAGGGTCCTTGTACAATTACATCTAAAACTGGGTTTAGATATTTTGTCACTTTTATTGATGATTATCTCGAATGACATGGTTATATTTGATGAAAAATTGATCAGAATTGTTCTTTCATTTTTCTACTTTTTATGTTGAGATTCAAACTCAATTTAGTGTGCCTATACAAATTTTAAGAAGTGATAATGCTAAGGAATACCTATCAGAAACTTTTCAAAATTATATGATTCAACATGGTATTCTTCATCAAACATCTTATATGGATACACCTTCTTAGAATGGTGTTGCTGAAAGCAAGAATAAACATCTTCTTAAAATTGCTAGAGCATTATTATTTCAGATGCAGGTTTCAAAATATTTTTGGGCTGTTGTTGTTTTTACAAATTATTTTCTAATCAATCGGATGCCTTCCTCGGTCTTATCTGGTGCAATTCCTTTTCATATTCTTTTTCCTAATAAAATATTATTTCCCATTGAAATTAAGATATTTGGTTGTACTTGCTTTGTTCAAGATATCCGCCTTTAGGCTATAAAACTTAATCCAAAATCTTTGAAGTGTATTTTTCTTAGATATTCTTGAGTGCAAAAGGGATATATATGTTATTGTCCGAGTCTTAATAGGTATCTTGTGTCCGCTAATGTTACGTTTTTAGAACATACACCATTTTCTTCTTCTTCAGGTCCTCTTGGTCAGGGGGAGGAGAATGATTTGCTAGTCTATACAATTATTCCTCCTCATTCCACTCATGTTAAGCCTCCTATCACAAAACATATTCTCGTCAAACACAACCTCCTATTACTGTTGCTGCACCTATTCCTAATCCTCCTGCTCCATGTCCTAATGAGCCAGTTTCTTCATCATCAGATCTGGTTCCTAGTGATGATCTTTCCATCGCTCTCCGTAAAGGTAAATGTACATGCACTTATCCAGTTTCTTCTTTTGTTTCCTATAATCATTTATCATCATCATCATCATCTTCTTTTATTGCATCTCTCGATTCTATTTTTGTTCCTAAAATTGTTCATGAAGCTTTAGCTCATTCTGGCTAGCATAATTCCATGATTGAGGAGATGAATGCTTTGAATGTTAATGATACTTGGACCTTGGAAACTTTATTTGTAGGAAAATAGGCTATTGGGTGTAAATGGGTGTTTGTAGTAAAAGTAAATCATGATGGATCTATTGCTAGATTGAAAGCTTGACTTGTTGCTAAAGGATACATTCAGACATATGAAGTGGATTATTCTGACACATTTTTTCTTGTTGCTAAACTTACTTATGTCAAGCTCTTTATGTCTATGGTAGCTACTCATCATTGGCCTTTGCATTAGTTAGACATAAAAAATGCCTTCATGGCGACCTTTAGGAGGAAGTCTATATGGAGTAACCATCTGGTTTTGTTGCTCAGGGGGAGTATGGAAAAGTATGTCATTTATGTAAATCCTTATATGGTTTAAAACAAAGTCCTCGTGCCTGGTTTGGCAAGTTTAGTCAGGCTGTTGAGAAGTTTAGCACGTAGAAGAGCAAGTCAGATCATTCTGTTTTCTATACAAGATCTGATGATGGCATCATTCTATTAGTCGTCCATGTGGACGACATTATAATCACTGGTAGTGACACTACAGGGATTTCATCTTTGAAATCCTTTCTCCATACCCAGTTTCATACTAAAGATTTGGGAATGCTGAGATATTTTTTGGGAGTTAAAGTGATCTGGAGTAAAAAAGGAATCTTCTTATCTCAAAGGAAGTATATGCTAGACTTACTATTTGAAACAAGAAAATTGGGGGCTAAACCATGTAGTACTCCAATGGTTCCTAACTTGCAACTTACAAAAGATGGTGAATTGTTTAAGGATCTTAAGAGATATAGAAGATTGGTTAGGAAGTTGAATTATCTCACTGTGACATGACCAGATATTGCATTTTTAGTTAGTGTGGTTAGTCATTATATGCTATCTCCAACTATCAATCATTAGAAGGCAATAGAATAGATTTTGGACTATTTAAAAGGAGCTCTTGGACGTGACATTCTATATGGCAATCATGGTCATATTAGGATTAAATGTTTTTCAAATGCTAATTGGGCAGGATGTAAGGAAGATCAGAGATCCACTTCAGGATATTGTGTATTTGTTGGAGGAAATTTGGTGGCATGGAAAAGCAAGAAACAAAATGTAATTTCTTGATCAAGTGCAGAATCTGAATACAGGGCCATGGCACAGTCTGTTTATGAACTAATGTGGGTGTATTAGCTTCTCAGTGAAGTAGGTCTCAAGGTTTCAATGCTAGCCAAATTATGATGTAACAACCAAGCCGTAATACATATTGCATCTAATCCAATCTTTCATGAGCAAACCAAATATATTGAGATTGACTGTCATTTTGTTCGTGAAAAGATTCAGCAAGGCTTGATTTCTACAGGATATGTGAAGAGTGGAGAAAAATTGGGAGATATCTTCACAAAGGCACTTAATGGGATTCAGATTGATTACCTTTGTAACAAGCTGGACATGATTAACATCTATGCTCCAGCTTAAGGGGGAGTGTTACAGCTGTATATATTTTGAATAGGAAGTAAATATATAGGCTGATTGTAAGAGATTTTCCATCCTAAATTAGGTCTCCTATACTTATATATATATCCTTATATTTGATGAATGATTGAATAAGAAATTCATTCATATTTCTATATTCTTATACTCTGATTACACTTTTAAAAGACTATGCTAATGGATTGTTACGATAGTGATTCATTGAATAGCGGTTGCCACATATATTTTCGTTCTACAAACAAAATAAAATTTCAAGTACCGAAGTCTTGTGAACCTGCAAACTTCATGTTTCAAGATGGACTACAAGGTCATGATTTCAAGCCTTTGGCACATCTAACTGCCTTATGTCTTGGCTCATTACAGATCATAATCTGGTCTAGTACCAATTGCCAATGTACTCGGAGAACAGGGCTTGGCTGTTGACTTCTCCTTTTTCTTTTAGTTGTTTTAAACTGACGAACAAATTAATAGAGTTGGTCTTCCCTGAATTTTTATTTTTCTTGAAGCTCCATATATATATAAACCATGTTGTCATGAGTGATCATTGCCAAGCTTAGAGTCAATTCTAAGTTTTTAAGTATTATGGTTGACATGATTATAATCACTTTCATATATTTATAATAGCTGAGTTTTTGAGTCACTTTTTTGAAAAGTATTTCAATGATTATAACTTGATCTCCTTGACCACCAAATTGGAAAATTCTGGTTGTTGCAGGCAACTACAAATCTCATGTGATAGTATTCTCTATTATTTGTTAGGTAAATTTGGTAATACTTAATTTTGGTAATTTTTTTATCTGAAATAATGGTAATCAGAGTTTATTAGACTCTAATTAATCCGATTCGATCTGAGTAGGATCATAAATGTATCAAACACCTGTTAATAACTCATTTAACATGACTCTATATATTCTAAATTTTTATTCATAGGAATGTCATATAACCTAAATTTCGATGGACTGCACAACAAGTAACAGTCTTTCCTTTTAAATCGACGATGGTAAGAGTCAAACCTTGTATTTCAGGACGCTCTTGAAAAGTAGTTACTACTTGACTACTTCCTTGTGGACGGCAATACTAACTTTTGATAATTTGTATCTAGTTGGTTTTGTGGTAGTTTTGATAATAATAGTCTATAAAAAAAGGGATAATAACAGATATGGCAAGTTAGTTAGATTAGTAACAAGTTTGGTAATTATAAAATTGGTCAAATTTTAATCTAACTGAAAAATAAAAATGTGTTTATTGAGCCAATCAGGAATGATCCGGCTGGTATTTTCACTTGTGAGAATTATGGAATTCATAATTTCGAATCTCCACAACCACCATTTACCAATATTGGTTGGAGCTATTGAAGTTTAATTTGAATAATTGATTAGATTTTACCATATTTGTAATTTTTAATTAATTGAGGAATGAATTTTAAATTAATGAGAAGTTTCATCCCGGTTGTAATTCAAAATAAAACTTATGATCTTTTATTGCTCCGAAGAGAGTTTTTAATATTTAACAACTCAAATTTATAATTTTTTTTACATTTATTGAGTGCTCAACTAATGTGCAGCCTAGAAAAAGAAAAAAAAAAAAAAAACAAACTCCTTTGACGTTGTTGAGTATGTATGGAGGGAGGAAACTTCTTCGGCCATTGAGCCTTTCAGTCAAGCTGATGTGCGGCCTCCCGATACTCATGTAAGAATCCTGCAAGATTTTTGTTACCTTAAATGGATAGCAACCTAGAACGACAAAAATACCAAAAATAGAAAAAAAACAGAACACGATACCAGAACAGCTTCTATCTATATATATTTTCATCTTTAAAACTCAATAGGACCTGCCGACCTGCTTGTAGCACTCGCTCAAAATGCTGACACCAAAAATAATTCCAGTGGTACTTCTTATCTTTCTTGCTGCCCTTTCTCACCTTCATCTTAAAGTTTTTGCTCAAGTAGGTCCTCAAAATTCAACATCACCATTTGATTTCCTGAAAAGTTTTCAAGGAAGTGAGAAAGGTCAGAAGGTGAAAGGCCTGAATGAGCTCAAAACGTTCCTTAAACAATTCGGGTACATGGACCCTGATCAGAATCCGACAAATGTTATTGGTTTTGATTCCAGGAACAATTATAAAGACGAAAATGATTATTTCGATGAAAAGACAGAGAATGCAATCAAAGCATATCAAAGAAATTTCAACCTTACAGTGACTGGAAGATTAGATGCATCAACCGTGTCGCTAATGAGGCGGCCGCGGTGTGGCATGACGGACAAGAACATCAGGAAATCGGTGAATGTAATTACACCAAATTATAAATTTTTCTCAAATAATGAAAAATGGGGAAAATCTAGACTCATCTATGCATTCATGAATGGTACGCCAAAAATGGCGAGGGATGCTGTCTGGAAGGCTTTAAGGGAATGGCAAGGTGTGACCCATTTCACGTTTGTGTACACTAATGATTATAATAAAGCTGACCTGAAATTTAGCTTCCAAAAAAGGGATCATGGAGATAACAATCCTTTTGACGGTCCTGGAGGATCTTATGCTCATGCTTGGGCACCACCTATTGGACACGTTCATTTTGATAGTGAAGAACATTGGGCATTGGGTCCTCGTCTTGATATAGGCAAGGCTGATATATACACTGTTGCATTGCATGAGATTGGACATGCATTGGGACTTCAACATAGTCAAGTTGCATCTGCTGTCATGTGGCCATATATTGGTTCTGGAGAGGTCAAGGGCTTGGATCGGGATGATATTCAAGGGATCAGAGCTTTGTATAACCTAAAATAATGGATGCAATCCACAGTTCTTTATACTTGTTGCTACATTTAAAATATTAGGAGAATAGCCAGTGGAAATAGACCTTAAACTTCAATATTCGTAGAGCTTGATCAAGCTTTATCTTTAAAACCTCAAACTATGGAATGCTCAAGCTTGACTTGAATGTCAATATGTGAAAATCTTTAATAAGCATATTTGAATATTAAATAATTCAAATAGAAAAGTCAAAACGATAAAATAATAAAAATATAACCGTGAATATGAGTTTTTCGATTAATTATCATATTATTCAATCAAACTGAGTTAGTTCAAGCATTTTTAAAATAGCTCGAGTTGGACTTATTCTATATTACATGGATACGGATATAAAGATATGGAAAATGAAAAAGCGGCTTTTACTTGAAGTGTCTATCTTTTTAACTGAAATGTCTAAGTAGTATGAATGCAAAAAAAAATGAATACAGATATAGAAAAATGCCTACTAATTGGTGTTCATGCAACATAAAACTTAGTTCATTTGGAACTAATTTCAATCAATTTCAAATAACTCTGAATTGGAGTTGGTTTGATTTGGCTGATTATAACCATAGTTCATTGTAGCTAGTTCATATATAACAAATCATATGAGTTGGGATTCCCCAGTGCTATGTTTAGTAAGGACAAATCTTCCATTGTTATTTTGAGCATTATATCTCAATAAAAAAGATGGCTTTCTAGAAGGCAATGAGGAATTAAATTTGCAACATCATTGCCAATGAGGTTGAGGTCTAATGGTTATTTTTTTTTTCAAAGACATTACAAGATGTAAGATTCAAATTTTACCGTTAGTTTGTATAATTAATTTTCATTTAATTTAAATGGAGTTAGCTGACTCTGTTATGTAGTCCACCAATATACAATGACTATTAATAATAGTAATAAAAAGAAATTTTACAACATCATTGTCTATATATAGACAAACTAAACGAGAATCTTAGTTCAAATGTAGACTTAACATGATTCCTTTAGCATCACATTAAGAGGTGAAGAGGCAACACTGGTTAGTGCAAAATTCTTGGATATTTGTAAAGAAAAGACTACACTATCTAAGTAATAACTCATTTCCAATGACAAATGTATGGTTCGAATTCTATCATTTTCAATTTTAAAAAAAAGAATTACCAAGGATGTAGCCTATCAATATTTAAATTATATAGCCTTTCTATTAAGAAAAAGACTATCCCTATCTCCTTTAATAATTCTTAAAATGCCAACATTATTTGATAATCATATTATTTGCCTTGGAATTTCATGTAAATATACTCCGCATTTCTCAACCTTTTTTTTTTCTAACTGCGAGATGTCTTTATACTATTTTAGGTACATGACTAATCCTCGTTCGGACTTTCTGTGCTGGTCAAGAGAATTTGACTTTTTTTTGGTTGATGTCTCTATGTTGTTCTTTTTTTTTTTGTAAAAAAATTTATTTATCTATTTACGTATATAGCATTAATTGGTCTCGCATGAATCTAGCATCCATGAATTGCCAATTTAAATGGGTATATGCTAGTCGAAGAGATTGATGAACTTGTAAAGTTATTTCTTTCATTAACCTGAATTAGTGTTAAATATATAACATACACGTAAAAGATATCCACTACCACTTGGCTTGGTAGTAATGGGGGATGAAACCATAACCTTAGGTCATAGGTTCGAAAAGGGGTTTAAAGCCACCCGCCTAAGGCTGGCTTGATTCAGTCACGGGGTTGGCCCCCTCTAATGGTTGATAAAAAAAAACATACATGTAGAAGATAAATACAACAATGGTACAAGAATAGAAATGTAAATAAACTACAACACTTGCTTAACCAATATCTATTTCTATCGTTTAGCTTGACACTCCCTCGCAAGCTGATGGTTTATTAGTCTTAATCAAAGCTTGGACATGAATTGCAGGAATTGTTGTTTTGGAAGCATGACATCTGCTAATTGATCAGTAGAGGAGAGAGCCGAAACTATGAGTTGGCATTGTTGTACTTGATGGCAAATGAAGTGGAAGTCGACCTCAACATGATGCGTCCTCACTTGGAAATAGGATTAGTGGATAGGAAAACAACACTAATGTTGTCATACCAAACATGTGGCAGATGTGAAAGGTGAACACCAAGCTCAAAAAATAATGATCTCAGCCATTTAATCTCAACAGAAACATCTACCACTGCCTTAAACATAGATTCAGTCAAGGATCTTGTAACTGTCTGCTGCTTCCTATAATTCCAAGCAACCAAATTGTTACTGAGAAAGATAAGATAACTTACAATTGCCTTCCTATCATCCAAAAAACCCACCCAATCTGTATTACTGAATGCCATTAATTTCATTGATGGAGATTGTGAAATCAGTAAACTCTATTTGGATGTGACTTGAAGGTAGCGAAGAACTAGCTTGAGAGCTTAAAGATGAACATTGGTGGGCTTGGGCATGTACTGGCACAATTTGTTGATTGAATAGGATATGTCAGGATGAGTTAGAGTTATGTACCGAAGGCTACCATATGTTGTGTAGAAACGAGTTGCCTTATTAGCATCCAATAAGTCACCTTCAAATTTTGATAGCTTAGTGCCTGAAACCATTGGTGTAGTTTTTCAGTATATCATTAATGTAAGAGTGCTAAGACAATAAAATTCCATTGGCATGATAATGAACTTGAATGCCAAGGAAATAATTTAGGTGTCCCAAATCGTGAAGGAAGAAAAGCATGGAAAGTTTGCCAATCACAGTTTGCACAAAATTAGAATTATTGCCTGTTAACACTACATTGTTGACATACACTGAGAGAAAACACCTGTGAGAGTTCTTTTGATACAAAAATAGTGAAGGATCAATATTGGAATTTTTAAAACTAGTGGATAGCAAAAAGATACTAAGCTTATTGTACCATGCATAAGGTGCCTACTTGAGGCCATAGAGTGACTTGTTTAACTTACAAACATACTTAGGCTTGGTGGAATCGATAAACCTTTACAGTTGTACCATATACACAGTCTCTTATAAATCCTCATTTAGAAAGCCATTGGAAACATCTAGTTGGCGAAGTGACCAACCCTAAGATACTGCAAGTGATAACACAATATGTATTGTTTGAGCTTTCACCATTGGACTAAAAGTCTTTATGTAATCAATTCCATATTCTTGTGTGTACCCAAAGGTAACTAGATGTGCTTTTAATCTTTCAATACTTCTATCAGCCTTCCATTTGATTTTGTAAATCCATTTGTTGCCAACAACATTCCCAGTGGATGGAGGTGGTACCAAGTCCCACATATGGTTTTTAATGAAGGCTTGCATCTCTAAAGACATAGCATGTCTCCATTATGATGATTGTTTGCTTGAGTTAAAGAGGTGGGTTCGGCGAGGATATGGTTGGAGTAGGTATAAAGAGAAGTAGGCTTGCAGTTTAGGGTGGAAGGTCATAATGTCATAGGGTGAGTTTGCTTTGGTGAGGTATTTGGTGAACTAGGAGTTAGTGAAGATTTACATAAATCTACAAATAGATTTAAGCCATTAGGATTATTAATGGTTGTTATGGGTGGATGTGGTTGAATGGTTATGGATGTGGGTGATAAAGATGGATCAGGATGGTGTATGGATGTAGGGGTCTGGATAAGGGAAGAAGATAAGAAAGAATAGTTAGAAAGAGAAAAAAAATAATACCTTTGGAGTCCAATGAACTTAGGAGTTGTTGAGTAACTTGCAACCATGGTGGAGGAGATATGGAGACTGCCGAAACATTATTTTTTATACTATTAATGATTTTATTCATCAAATTCAACATGTCTAATGATGTAACTTTTGTGTATCTTTATTATAATATCTATAACCTAAATGACAAAGTGAATACCCTAAAAACACATATTGCTTAAACTGAAGTGAAAATTTGTTTTTGTAAAAAGGTCTTAAGTGCGGATAAATGGCACAACCACAAACATGTAAAAAGGAATAATCAGGATCTTTTTGGTATAACTGTTGATATGGAATTTTAAAATTGAGAGTACTAGTGGTTAATTAATTTATAAAAAAAAATTATAGTTTCAAATGCAAATTCCTAGAATCTAAATGGTGCACCACATTGACCTAAAAGAGCAAGTCCAATAGCAACGACACTGTGATTTTTTCGTTCTACTATGCCATTTTGTTCATGTGAATATGGACAAGTGATTCGGTGAAAAATGCCTTTTTGTTTTGAAAAAAGAATGTAAGGGTCAATATTCACCACCCTAATCAAAATTAAATGATTTTATTTTTGAATTAAATTGTTTTTTAACTAACAATTTAAATTGTTTAAAAATGGTAGGCACTTCACTTTTATTTTTTAGGGAAAAAATCCAAGTAAATAAAGAAAAATCATCAATGAAAATAACAAAATATTTGAACCTTGAAAAAGAGTTCATAGGCGCAGGGCCCTAAACATAAGAGTGAATTGATTATAAAGGATGAGTGCTTTGATGATATGTTAAATTAAGAGACACACGATGAAGTTTGCGTAAGCAATACACTTTAAATTTATTTAAAACTTGTTTATTTGAAGAACATGACAATTGAAAACTATTAACTAATCTTTTAATAATAGAAAAATTAGGATGGCCTAGTCATGCATGCCAATCCTTTAAACTTGCGAGATAGATGATTGCATCCATACTCTTGTCAGTGTGGTGCTTGCCCTGCAACTTGTATAATCCAAGTTCACTTTTCTCTTATAGTATTGTCTTCTTGGTGATTTGATCCTTTACAAAATAAGAGTCATCATGAAATTTAAAAAAATATTTATTGTTTTGATAAAGTTTATGAATAGAAAGTAAAGGCTTTTTAATGGAAGGGACATGTAAAATACTTTTTAAAAGTAAGGTTTAGAGGGAGAGGATAACAAATCATTACCAACATATGAAATGGAGAGGCCATGGCCATTGCCTACAAGTAGTTCGTCCATACCTTTGTACTCATGAGACGAACATAGGTACTGCAAATTAGGAGTAACATGGTGGGTGGCTCCTATGTCTGGGTACTAAAGTATTGATGGTGGTGGAAGAAGACTATAATGGGAATTAAATTCAATCAGATTGGATTGAAATGCATTTTTTGAATCAAATCACTGATAGGCTAAATAAAACCATTGCGGGTTGGAGTAATTAGATCACTGGCATGGCTGATATTAAGAATCAAACTTGCGATGACATATTTGTTAGTTTTAACAAAAACCTACATCGAGAGTTTTTAAAAAATGGGAGGAGTTCTTTTGTTATAAAAGAACTCCTCCTTCCCTTAGTTAAATCCATCGCATAAAATATTAGCATTCTCTAATATTTAGGCTATTGTATTCTTTCTCTCTTTTTTGTAATATTTCCTTAATTAGTAAAATATTATTTTGGTAATATTCGAGGATGTAGGCATAATAGGTCGAACATCATTAAATCTTTAGTGTTCTTTTTATGTTTATTTAATAGCTGTTGTTGAGTATAGTTATTGTTAATTATTGTGCTATTAAAATTACTTATCTTGGTAAAATTTTGTTTAATGAGTGTAGTTTTTAAGTGGGACCATTGTCACCTTACCACTCTTTCTTGGGAATCTACCTTGGGGTGATTTTTAGTACAATCATTTACACTCTAGTCACCTGTACAATAGTTTTCAAGGTGAATTTGTTATTATTGGTGGAAATTAACCAGAATTCCATAACAATTGGTATCAGAGCTCTTGGTTTATTTTAGTATGCTCTGTGGTTGTGACTTAGGCTGATCTTCCACATTAGAAAAAATATCCTTGGGCTAATAGGCATTTTACATGGACAACTATTAAATAGAATTTATAGTACAAATGGTAGACAACATAAATGTATCCACATCTACATTAAAAACTTCATGATCTTCAATTTTGGTAAGAACTACTATGACAAATACGAGATTTACGGTGGAGATTTTTAATGGCATTGGTCATTTCGGCATGTGGCAAAGTGAGGTTTTAGATGGCCTTTTTCAGCAGGGTCTAGCTATTGTTATTGAAGGAGAGAAACTAAATAATGTTGAGGAGAAAGAATGGAAGCTGATCAATAGATTGACATGTGGTACAATTCAATCATGTCTTTCTAGAGAGCAGAAGTTTGCATTTGCTAAAGAAACTTCTATAAGAAAATTATGGAAGCACTGGAGGAAAAATTCTTAAAGAAAAATAGTCAGAACAAATTCTATATGAAAAAGAGATTTTTCCACTTTAACTATGTTCCCAGTACCATGATGAATGATCACATTACTAGTTTTAATCAGCTGATAACTAATTTGATGAATATGGACGTGATTTTTAACGATGAAGATTTGGCTATGATATTAGTGGGATCGCTTCCTGATGAGTTTGAGTATTTTGAAATGACACTACTTTGTAGGAAGGTTGCTTTATCTCTAAGTAAAGTAACTACAGCCTTGTATAATTATGAATTATGAAAGAAAGAAAAACAAGAAAATACAAGTGTTAAAATAGAAGCTCTTATTGTTAGAGGCCATTCACAAAACCAGGATAAAGGAAGGAAAGGGAGATCTAAGTCAAAGTCCAAACTGAGCAAAGATTAATGTGCCTTTTGTCGAGAAAAAGGGCACTAGAAGAAAGATTGTCCTAAGCTAAAGGACAAAGGCAAACCTAAAAAGGGAAATGCTGTCTCAAATTCAAATATAGCTGAGTGTGATGATGCAGATTCAGATCTTTCAATTACTGCTACACCATTAACTAGCTATTCGAGTTCATGGTTGCTAGATTCAGCTTATAGTCACCATATGACTCCCAATAGAGAATGGTTCTTTGACTTCAAAGAACTAAAAGGTGGAGTTATCTATATAGCAAATAATGGCCCTTTTAACATACATAGGATTGGTTTAATTCACTTGAGCAATCAGGATGGATCGATTAGGATGGATTAAGAGGTGTTCATTATGTGCCGGATTTGATAAGGAATCTTATTTCTTTGGAAACCTTAGAGTTAAAAGGTTTTAAAGTAAGGGCAAAAGATGGGATAATAAGAATAATCTCTAATGTACTTATGATAATGAAGGGGATTCGAAAATGAAATAATGTGTATTACTTTTTGCATAGTACAATTATTGGGACAGTAGTAGCGATAGCTTCTACTAATGATTAAGAGTCAGAAGCAACCAGGTTATGGCATATGTGCTTGGGACATGCTCGAGAAAAATCCTTGAAATTATTGATAGATCAAGGATTATTGAAAGGAGCTAGGGCTTGCACATTGGATTTTTGTGAGCATTACATCAAAGAGAAGAAGAAAAGGGTGAAATTTAGAACAAACATCCATAATATTGAGGGTATTATGAATTATGTTCATTCAAATGTGTGGGGGGCTTTTAAGAATGCTTTATTAGGAGGACAACACTATTATGTTTCCTTTATTGATGATTTTTCCCAAAGAGTATGGGTGTATACAATGAAGTTGAAGGATGAGGTACTAGGAATTTTCCTTAAATGGAAAATGATGGTGGAGACTCAAACATGCAAACAAGTCAAATGTCTTTACACAGACAGTGGTGGAGAGTGAAAAAATGATCCATTTTTGAAAGTCTATAAAGATAAAAGTATTATCAAACACTTCACCATCAAATATACACCACAATAAAATGGGGTGGCAGAGCGAATGAATCAAACATTACTGGAGAAAGTTCAGTGTATATTGTCTAATGTTAGGTTAGGTAAAGAATTTTAGGCTAAGGCTATTATCTATACTTGTCACCTTATCAACTGCTTATCATCGATTACTATTGGTGGTAAAATGCCATTGGAGAAATGGTTTGGAAAACCTGCTATAGATTATGGTTCCTTATATATGTTTAGTTCCGCTACATGTTACCATGTTAAAGAGTCAAAGCTGGATCCAAAAGCAAAGAAGGCAATCTATATAGGGATCACTTTTGGTATGAAAGGCTATCGTCTTTGGTGTCCAGAAACTAAGAAAGTAATCTTCAGCAGGGATGTTACCTTTGATGAATCTACCATATTGAGAAAGGTGACTTCTAAAAAGGTAGAGCAGAAATATAGTAGCCCCAAATAGGTAGAATTTGATGGCAAAAGAATTATTGTAGCCAATGAAGAAATTGATGATGACTCTCCTATGGTAGAAGAAGAGTCAAATGAAGAATAGGTTCAGACCTAAGAACCTCCACAACAACATGAATCAATTACATTAAGGAAAGGAAAGAGGACTATTAGACAACCTGCTCGCTATGCTGATATGGTCTCTTTTATATCATCAATTATAATTGATGATGTTCCTGCCACTTATAATGAAGCAGTCTAAATTCAGAACATGAGAAGTGGAGGATCACCATGAATGAAGAAATGTAGTCCCTTTAAAAGAATTAGATATGGAAACTAGCTAGTCTTCCAAAGGGAAAGAAGGTAAAAATGGGTATATGCAAAGAAAGATGGATTTTCTGACAAGGATAATGTTTGCTACAAAGTAATATTAGTGGCTAAAGGCTATGTATAGATGGAGGGAATTGATTATAATGAAATATTTTCTCCAATTGTAAAGCATTCCTCCATCAAAATTTTATTGGCTTTGATAGCACAATTAAATTTGGAACTAGTTCATATGAATGTAAAAACTGCATTTTTACATGAAGACTTGGATGAAGAAATCTACATAACTCAACCAGATGGATTCAAAGTTGCTCATAGAGAAAAGATGGTTTGTAAATTAGGAAAATCACTAAATAGATTGAAGCAATCTTCAAGGTAGTGGTACAAGCAATTTGATAAGTTCATGATAAGAAAAAAGTACACGAGAAGCAAATATGATCATTATATGTATTTACACAAGCTACAAGATGGATCCTATATATATATCTTCTTCTTTCTATTGATAATATGCTGATAGCTTCCAGGAGTTAAATAGAAATAGAGAAATTGAAGACTCAATTGAACAAAGAGTTTGAGATGAAGGATCTTGGTGAAGCAAAGAAGATTCACGACATGGAAATATCTAGAGATAGGAAATTAGGGAGGCTTTGTTTGGCTTAAAAAGAATATCTGAGGAAGATACTAAAATTTTTTAGCATGAATGAAAATTCAAAACTAGTTAGTACACCACTTGCTTTTTATTTCAAGCTTAGTGCATCCATGTCATCAAAGAATGTTACAGAATGGGAATACATGTCAAAAGTACCGTATGCAAGTGTTGTTGGTAGCTTGATGTATGTAATGATGTATACGAGGTCCGATATTTCACAAGCAGTTGGGGTTGCAAGCAGGTACATGCATGATCCTAGAAAGGAGCATTGGCAAGCTGTGAAATGGATTCTATGATATATTTTGAACACCGTATGTAACATTCATATGATCTTATATGCATGTGCATTAAAATAAAATAAAACAAAACAAACAAAAATAATAAATAATAAATAATTATCTAATTAGAGTGAATTGAATATATAATAAATTAAAGGATTATAAGTGTAAATTTTCAAGATTTTTATTTTTAAAAGCTTTGAGTGGCAACATTTTAATGTTTTAAAAAAATAATTAAATAATAATGGAAGGTGCTAGAATTTGATTTTATGGCAGCCATTAACATGGTTAATAAAAAGAAAAAGATAAGATAAGAATAGGATAAGAATAAGTGAATTATGGGATAAGGAGGGCTGCTCTTTAGGATAAAAATGGGAGGACAAACATTAAGACCAATTAAGTCAAAAAAAGAGAGAAATAAAGGGGCCAAGAAACGCGAACATTGGGGAATGAAAGAAAGTTGTTTTTCTTCTCCAAAATTAGGAAGAAAAGCTAAAAAAATAAACAAGGGTTGGGGCTGCTGCAGTTATCATTAATTTTCCACCTTTGAAACTTCAATTCTTCAAGTTCTATCTTCTTAAAACATCAAGACTTTAACCTCTTGGGTAGATGGATTTTATGAGTTCAACTTAATCATTTTTGGTAAGCTTTATCTTTAATTTTAAATTAATTTTTAGTTATAAAATTTCAATTGTAAGATTAGAGATTTGGATATTTATCTTAGATTCAACTAAGTAATTAATTTTTAATTTTCAAGTTTAAGGTCTACTCAAGTATTTAATTGAAGAATAAATTGAGAAATTAGTATTTTAATATTATAGAAGTAAATTTCATATGTGTCTTCTAGCTACTTTTAGTGTTTATAAATACTACTTAATGCATGTTAATATATATATGTATGTATATTTGAATTGAGAAATTTATATGAATTTTTAATTTAAAAATTTTTTTCTTAAAATAAAATTTAGGAGTAGTACTATTTTTTTGATATTATTATTACTGTTATTATTATCATAAAAAGGGAGAGGAAAAAAAGGGTGTTTGTATTGAGCTTTGAGAATAGCTTGCACCAAAATTTATTTTAAGCTTTATTAAATATTTGAGAATTTTCGGGAGGCATTTTTTTTATACCAAAATGCTATAGAAATTTTTATAAAATAAACTAAAATTTCCTTGCATTAACTAATTACATTAACGTTCATTTTTATGTCATGTAGCTTATAGAAAATTTTAAGTTTAGGCTTGACTTTAATGTAGCATTCATATGTCCTTATTTAAGTAAAGGACCATCTATTAGTGTGGACAGTTGTGCGGCTCCTCCTAACTAGAATTTTTGTTTGTCTGTTCCAAGTGAGTGGATAATGGTGTAACATTGTAGTTTTAAAGCTACTAAATATATATTTGGGAAATAACTTTTATTTGAAATCTCTTTTACATGATGTTTTCAAATATATATATTTTCTAGCAAACTTGAGAACATATGATGTTAGTTTGATTTTTGACCTATACAATTAAGAAATGAATTTCTATGATATATTTGGATAAATGGTGTACACTCTGTGAAGTTGCCTATGAAATCACACCTTGAATGTTAGGTGCTTAAAAATATATTATTGCTCTTAAATGGTATTGTCTTTGCATATGCGTATGATGAGGATTTGCACTTTGGGTTACAAGGTGAGACATTCAGTGCCCTGAGTTGCTAGGGATTTCTAGGTTACACCTAAGAGTGTATATATGTATAAGTATACATTTGATGATTTGGCTATGGATTTCTTAGTTTAAAATAAAGCCGAGTTTAGGAAATAAATTGATGAGATGTGATTGCTCAAAAATCTAGTTTGACAAATTATTTCTTATTTCAGTGAATTTATTATGTTTTAAGTTATCTAAAGTGTTTTGATTGATTTCTTATGAATTGAACTAATAACTTATTGTATGTTCCCCTTTGTTATACTTATGTCCTCTCATTGAGTAGTCATACTCATCCTCTTATTTTTTTTATCATTTTCATACCCTTTTGTAGATAAATGAATCCTTACTTAATGTCGTTCACATGTGCTTTTTGTTTGTCAGCTTTAGTGGAGGTTGAGCCAACCTACTCTTGCTAGCTTAGATGAATCTTGCTTAGATTAGCCTTAAATGTTAATGTACAATTTATAGATATTTACATTCAATTGAACCTTGTGTATAGTAAACTTGTAATAATTTATATAGTAGTATTTTATTTATAGTTATTTTGGCTATTCCAGAAGTTTTAGTTTACAGTCATACTCATCCTTATAATAAAGGATGGGGTATGATATTTATTAGTATCAGAGCTTAGGTTATTGATTTTATAGATTCCATTAGATTAAATAGCTTATTTAGGTTTTTGATCCTTATTTTCTTATTGTGGTGTAGGAAAATGCCAAGAGCTATAGGTGGTAGAGGTCGTGGTGGCTAAGGCTGTAATGGTCGAGGTCGAGGTCATCGTATTGCAAGGTTAGAAGATGTTAGCCAACCTCATCGGGATCCTAGCCCATCTTTATCTATGGAAGGGATGGATGAGCATGATTTGCCTGAAGGTAGTGAGTTAGTAGATGATATTGCTTCGCAAAGAGATAATGTTAGGGCATAACCACCCCCATAAGTGAATCCACCACCTCCGGCAGCTCAAGTACCACCTGTTCCACTTGTCGTTATTTAGATTGATGATAGATTAGGTGCTTCCATAACTTAAGGCATTATAGCTGCCATGATAGCTAGAGAGCAATAAAAGCCTTAGGATATAGTTAGACATTGTAGACATTTGGGAGCTAAAAATTTTAATGGCTCTTTAGATGTGGACAAGGCTGTTGAATGGCTTAAGAAGACTGAGAAAGTATTTACCTTTATGGAGATGTCAGATAGGGAGAAGGTTAGCACAATAAAGATGTTTTTATAAGGAGTAGTAGTTAGTTGGATGGATAGGGTATGTCGCCTTTGTGGTGATGAAATGACTTGGCAAGCATTTATGATAGAATTTCAAAAGGAGTATGTTTCAAAAAGCTATAGAAAAGGGAAACAAGATGCTTTCTTTAGGTTGGAACAAGGAAGTATGACTGTTAAGGAATATATCGATAAATTTAAAGATTTGTATCAATTTATGGTTGACATGCTTCCTTCTGAGGAAAATAAATATGACCAATTTTTAAGTGGTTTACATGTGACTATTCGGTTTGGTTTGGCATCCTTTGTGGGTACTACCTATAGAAGCTTAATAGAAAAAGCTTTAGAGGTTGAGAAGCTGAAGAAAGAGGAAAAGAAAATAATTCAAAAGAGTCGAAAGCACGCTCAAAGTTCCTACCACAATATTAATGACAGGTTCACTAAGAGGGGAGGTGGTACATTTCAGGCTAGACTAGGTCCTAGTATTAGTAGGGGTTCTTATACAAAATCAAGGCAAGTGAGCCAGAGTACAGTACAGAAGCTGGTGGGTAGTTTTAGAGGTGTTCAAGGTTTAATAACTCAACAAAGATTTCAAACTCAGTGCCCTACATGTGGTAGTTACCATGAAGGAGAATGTAAATGCTAACTAATGTATGTTATAAATATGGATAAATGGATCACTTTAAGAGGGAATGCCCTCGTCTAACTCAGCCTGCTAGTTTTAGGCATGGATCTACTGTACCTAAAGGTCAGAGAGGTGGTAGGTAGGCCTATAATAGGGGGAGCAGGTACTAGTGGACCTGGTAGGGCTACATCAGCCATTCAGCTTAAACAAGGTGTGGAGGCTAGTAGACCACAAACTCAAGCTAGAATTTTTACTATGACACAATAAGAGGCACTAGCATCTCTAAAGGTTATGACTGGTATGTTATCTATCTTCGGTAAGGATGCATATATTCTTATTGATCCTGGTTCCACACATTCCTTTAAATCATTTGCATTTACCCCTTATTTTGAAAAATAAAATAGATTCATTAGAAGAGGCTTTGGTAGTTAGTCTCCCTATTTTTAGCCCTATGATGTGTAAGCAAGTGTATAGAGACTGCGTTGTCAAACTAAAAGACTATAAGCTATTAGAGGATTTAGTTCCTTTGCCTCTCCAAGAATTTGATGCTATTTTAGGCATGGATTAGCTATCCTGCCATCATGCCACAAGTGATTGTTTTGAGAAGTTAGTGAAATTTAAATGACCTGGAGAGCCTAAGCTCATTTTTCATGGTGAACATTGTCTTCTTCCATCGTTTATAATTTTTGCTATTGTAGTAGAGAAATTGCTTAGGAAGGGGTGTCAAGCATTTTTAGCCTATGTTATTGACAAAGAATTGGGGGAACCTAAAATAGAGGATATTCCAATTGTTTGTGAGTTTCTTGATGTATTTCCCGAGGAGCTTCCTAGTTTAACTTATGATATAGAAATTGAGTTCTTTATTGATTTACAACTAGGTATAGCTCCTATCTCTCAAGCACCTTATAGGATGGCTCCAACTGAGTTAAAAGAGTTAAAAGTTCAATTACAGAAGTTATTAGATAAAGGCTTTATAAGGCTTAGTGTTTTTCCATAGGGAGCTCTAGTAGTATTTATGAAAAAGAAAGATGGTTCTTTGTGGTTATGCATAGATTCTAGATGACTAAATCGGGTGAAAATATGGAATAAATACCCTTTACCTCATATTAAAGATCTTTTTGATCAGCTTCAAGGTACTAGAGTTTTCTCTAAAATTGACTTATAGTCTGGGTATCATCAATTGAAGATTAAGGAAGTAGATGTACCCAAGATAGCTTTTTGAACTCGATATGGACATTATGAATTTTTTATGATTCTATTTGGGTTAACCAATGCACTTGCTACTTTCATGGACCTTATGAACATAGTATTTTGACCTTACTTGGAAAAATTTATCATCGTATTCATTGAGGACATCTTGATGTACTCTAGTAGTAAGGAAGACCATGAGAACCATTTGAGAATTGCCTTGCAAATTTTAAGAGACAAACAATTATATGCCAAGTTTAGTAAGTGTGAGTTTTGGCTGGAAAGAGTAGTTTTCTTAGGACATGTTATTTTTGCAGAAGGAGTACTTGTGGATCTTAAAAAGGTTGAAGCAGTAGTTAATTGGGAGCCTCCAATAAACCCTATAGAGGTTAGGAGTTTCTTAGGCTTCGCAGGATATTGTTGTCATTTTTTCTAAGATTTCTCCATCGTTGCATCACCCTTAACTAAATTGCTCAGAAAGAATACTAAGTTTGATTGGACTTCTGAATGCTAAGAAAGCTTTGAAAAACTTAAAGCTTGTTTGACATCAGCACTTGTTCTTACTCTTCCTTATGGTAATGGAGGCTATATTGTGTATAGGGATGCTTCAAGAAAAGGGTTAGGTTATGTGTTAATGCAATATGGAAAGGTGATAGCTTATGCATCTAGATAACTTTGACCTTATAAATTGAATTATCCAACCCATGACTTAGAGTTAGCTACAATAGTCTTTGCCTTGAAGAGTTGGAGACATTATCTGTATAGAGAGTCTTGTCAGATATTCACTAATCATAAAATTTTAAAATATCTACTCTCCTAAAAAGAGTTGAATCTAAGGCAAAGGTGATGGATTGAACTACTTAAGGACTATGATTGTACTATTGAATACCATATTGGAAAAGCCAATAAGGTAGCTGATGCTCTCAATCGAAGATCTTATAGTAGTTTAGCTCATATAAAAGTTGTAAGACTTACTTTACTCTTAGATCTACAATCTTTGAGAGTGAATTTTTCATTTAGTAATTCTAGAGCATTATTAGCTACTCTTAGAGTCAGACCGGTACTGGTTGAAAGGGTGAAAGAAGCCTAAGTTCAAGACTAACATTTAAACAAAATAATCACTGAGGTGAAAAACAGCACTCGTATAGATTTTTCACTCAACAATGATGGGACCTTAATTTTACATAATAGATTATGCATGCTTAATGAAGAAATCTTAAAAAAAGAAGTAATGAAGGAAGCTCATTGTTCAGCTTATTCAATGCACCCTAGTAGTACAAAAATGTGTCGAACTCTTAAGGAAAATTATTGATGGAAAAGTATGAAAAAGGAAATAGAAGATTTTATGGCAAAGTGTTTAGTGTGCCAACAAATCAAGGTTGAACATCAACGTCCTTCTGGAACATTTTAGCCACTTCCTATCCCTGAGTGGAAATGGGAGCACATTACAATGGATTTTATTTCTGGTTTACCTTAGACTCAAATAGGGAATGATTCTGTATGGGTAATTATGGATAGGTTAACTAAGTTTGCTTATTTTTTACCAATAAAGATAAATTATTCTTTAGATAAACTTGCAAAAATTTATGTGAGTGAGGTAGTGAGACTTCATGGTGCTCCAATTTCTATAATATCTTATAGATATCCACGATTTACATATAGGATTTGGCTTAGTTTGCATCATGCTATGGGTACTAAGTTAAAGTTCAGCACTGCATTTCATCCCTAAACTAATGGGCAATCCAAACGAACTATTTAAACCTTAGATGATATGCTTAGAGCATGTGTAATAGAGTTCAAAGGAAGTTAGGACAAACATGTGCCTTTAATGGAATTCACATATAATAACAGTTTTCATGCTAGTCTTGGAATAACACTATATGAAGTGTTATATGAAAGAAAGTGTAGGACCCCAGTGCATTAGGATGAAGTGGGAGAAAGGAAGCTAGTAGGTCTGGAGATTGTACAAATGACTACAGATAAGATACAATTGATTAGAAGTTGTTTAAAGGCAGCTTAAGATAGACAAAAGGGCTATGCAGATTTTAAACGGAAAGACATTGCATATGGAGTTAGAGAAAAGGTCTTTTTAAAAATTTCTCCATGGAAGGGTGTTGTGCATTTTGGAAAATGTGGGAAGTTAAGTTCTTGATATATTAGGCCATATGAAATTATAGAGAAGATTGGGCCTGTCGCTTATAGATTAGCATTACCACTATAATTGTCTAAGATCCATAACGCCTTTCATGTCTCTATGCTAAGAAGATATAGAAGTGATCCATCCCATATCCTTCAAAGGCAACCTATAAAGTTGAGAGATGACTTAAGTTATGAAGAAGAACCAATAGAGATCACTGCAAGAGAAGAAAAGGTATTAAGGAACAAGGTGATTCCTTTAGTGAAAGTTTTATGGTGGAACCACTCTAAAGAAGAAGCCATATGGGAGAGAGGAGAGGATATGCGTGCTCAATACCTTTATTTGTTTCCTATTTAGGTAACTAAAATTTCGAGGATGAAATTTTCTTGTAGAAGGATAGAGTTGTAACATTTATATCATCTTATGTGCATGTGCATTAAAATAAAATAAAATAAAATAAAATAAATACAAACAATAAATAAATAAATATAAATATAATTATCTAATTAGAGTGAATTCAATATACAATAAATTAAGGGATTATAAGTGTAAATTTTCAAGATTTTTATTTTTAAAAGCTTTGAGCAGAAAAATTTTAATGTTTTAAAAAAATAATTAAATGATGATGGAAGGTGCTAGAATTTGATTTTGTGGTAGCAATTAACATGGTTAATAAAAAGAAAAAGATAAGATAAGAATAGGATAAGAATAAGTGAATTACGGGATAAGGAGGGTTGCTCTTTAGGATAAAAATGAGAGGATAAACATTAAGATCAATTAAGTGAAAAAAAAAGAGAGAAATAAAGGGGCCAAGAAATGGGAACATTGGGGAATGAAAGAAAGTTGTTTTTTTTTTTCTCTAAAATTAGGAAGCAAAGCTGAAAAATAAACAAGGGTTGGGGCTGCTGTAATTATCTTCAATTTTCCACCTTTGAAACTTCAATTCTTCAAGCTCTATCTTCTTAAAACATCAAGACTTCAACCTCTTGGGTAGATGGATTCTATGAGTTCAACTTAATCATTTTTGGTAAGCTTTATCTTTAATTTTAAATTAATTTTTGGTTATAGAATTCAATTGCAAGATTAGAGATTTGGATATTTATCTTAGATTCAACTAAGTGATAAATTTTTAATTTTCAATTTTCTATTTTAAGGTCTAGTCAAGTATTTAATTGAAGAATAAGTTGAGAAATTAGTATTTTAATATTATAGAAGTAAATTTCATATGTGTCTTCTAGCATTTTTTAGTGTTTATAAATACTACTTAATGCATGTTAATATATAGATATATATGTATGCATATTTGAATTGAGACATTTAAATGAATTTTTTATTTAAAAATGTTTTTCTTAAAATAAAATTTAGGAGTAGTATTATTATTTTTTGATATTATTATTATTATTATTATTATTATTATTATTATTATTATTATCATCATCATCATCATCATAAAAAGGGAGAGGAAAAAGAAAGGCGTTAGTATTGAGCTTTGAGAATAGCTTGTACCAAAATTTATTTTAATCTCTATTAAATATTTGAGAATTTTGGGAGGCATTTTTTTAATACCAAAATGTTGTAGAAATTTTTATAAAATAAACTAAAATTTCCTTGCATTAACTAATTACATCAACGTTCATTTTCATGTCATGTAGCTTATAGCAAATTTTAGGTTTAGGCTTGACTTTAATGTAACATTTATATGTCCTTATTTAGGTAAGGGACCATCTTTTAGTGTGGATAGTCATGTGGCTCCTCCTAATTAGAATTTTCATTTGTCTGTTCCAGGTGAGTGGATAATGGTGTAACATTGTAGTTTTAAAGCTACTAAATATATGTTTGGGAAATAACTTTTATTTGAAATATCTTTTACATGATGTTTACAAATATATATATATTTTCTAGCAAACTTGGGAACATATGATGTTAGTTTGATTTTTGAGCTATACACTTGAGAAATGAATTTCTATTATATATTTGGATAAATGGTGTACACTCTGTGAAGTTGCCTATGAAATCACACCTTGAATGTCATGTGCTTAAAATATATTATTGCTCTTAAAGGGTATTGTCTCTGCACATGCGTATGATAAGGATTTGCACTTTAGGTTGCTGGTGAGACATTCAACGCCCAGATTTTCTAGGGATTTCTAGGTTACACCTAAGAGTGTATATGTGTATAAGTATACATTTGATGATTTGGCTATGGATTTCTTAGTTTAAAATAAAGCCGATTTTAAGAAATAAATTGATGAGATGTGATCGCTCAAAAATCTAGTTTGACAAATTGTTTCTTATTTCAGTGAATTTATTATGTTTCAAGTTATTTGAAGTGTTTTGATTGATTTCTTATGAATTGAACTAATAACTTATTGTATGTTCCCCTTTGTTATACTTATATCCTCTCACTGAGTAATCATACTCATCCTTTTATTTTTTTATAATTTTCATACCCTTTTATAAATAAATAAATCCTTGCTCAACATCATTCACGTGTGCTCTTTGTTTGTCAGCTTTAGTGGAGGTTGAGCCAACCTACTCTTGCTATCTTGGATGAATCTTGCTTAGATTAGCCTTAAATGTCCATGTTGAATTTATGGATATTTACATTCAACTGAACCTTATGTATAGTAAACTTGTAATAATATATATAGTAGTATTTTGTTTATAGTTGTTTTGGCTATTCCAGAAGTTTTAGTTTATAGTCATACTTATCCTTGTGATACAGGATGGGGTGTGACACGATAGATATTGGTTTGGTATTTTAACAGGATAGGCAAGATGGTCAATATGTAATTAGGTATTATGATTCTGACTATGCTGGTGATTTGGACAAGCGTCGATCAATTACTAGTTATGTGTTTACTTTTGCAAAAGCAGCAAATAGTTGGAAGTCCACCTTACAGTCAATAGTTGCTTTATCTACTATAAACACAGAGTATATAGTAGTTATAGAGGTTGTAAAGGAGGCACTTTAATTCCAAGGGTTGCTTAGTGAACTAGGAATGGAGCAAAAGCACATCAAAGTGCATTATGATAGTTAGAGTGCTAGTCATTTAGCAAAGAACCATGTTTATCATGCAAGGACGAAGCATATTAATGTTCGATATCACTTTGTATGGGAGATTCTAGGAGAAGGTGGATTCATAATCCATAAGATTTAGACTACTGAGAATTCTGCTGATATGATGACAAAAGTGGTAATTGCAGTCAAGTTTAGCCATTGTTTAGACTTAATCAATATTGTTACAAATTGAGAGATGAAATTTGTAGACACTACTAAAGGTTGGATTTATGAGAGAATTGTATAGGATTTTACTAAGATGGAGATTTATTAGTTTTAACAAAATCCCACGTCAGGAGTTTTAAAAAAATGGGTTATATCCATCCCATAAAATATTATCTTTCTCTAATATTTAGGCTATTTGTATTCTTCTCTCTCATTTGTAATATTTCCTTAATTAGTGAAATATTATTTTGGTAGTGTCTGAGGATGTAGGCATAATTGGTCGAACCTGTTAAATCTTTGGTATTATTTTTATGTCTATTTAATAGCTATTGTCGAGTATAGTTATTGTTAATTATTGTGCTATTAAAATTACTTATCTTGGTAAAATTCTGGGTGGTTTTTAAGTAGGACCATTGTGACCCCACCACTCTTTCCTGGGAATCTACCTTAGGGTGATTTTTAGTACAATCATTTACATAGGTGAATTTGTTATTATCGGTGGAAATTAACTGAATTCCACAACAATGTTATGGTAGAATGGTTACTCAAATAGCAAATTTGATAAGAGACGGTTGAGTTGTTATAACCATGGCGCCCTCTTTGTGATGCTGAATGACTTTGAGTCTAATTAAACTGAGAACTAGTGGCAAATTAAGACTGATTAGTTTTCTGAATAAAATTAAACCTTGAGTTCAATAGCAGCTTATAAGCCACTAATTGGCCATGGAGATTGTTGAAAGAAAGCTCAGTCGTTCACTATTGCAAAGTAGCAATTATTCCATTGTATTTAGCACCCAATTTATGGAAAACAATTGCATTAAACTCGAAAGGCAGTATTGGTTATCTGGCTAGTGTTAAAGAATCAAAAAGTGCCTTTGCCTAATAGAGATACTGTGAAACAGACTTGTCATCCTTTGACAAATTATGTAACTCAATATGAATTTAAGTTTTTTGTGCATGGCTGATGAGGCCATAAGCAGTCGCCCAAGCTCTCTATACTTCGACGGTGGAATTCAACCTAATAAGCTAGAGATAAACTTCCTTTGAGATGGAAGAGAGTAGCCAAGAAAAAAGGAGTTGATCCTTGTTAAACCAAACTATATACTCAGGATTGATAGTAGTCTGATTTGTATTAGGATCATTGTTCTCCTTAAGTGGTGGGTTTTCTGTTCCATTGACAATTCCATGTAGATTATAGTAAAAGGAGTAAACTTTAGTTTCCATGGAATGTATTTTTTATGGTGAGTTTGATAGAAAATGAGTGTTCAACATGAGTTAAGGAGGAAGGCAAAAATAAAGAAGGAGAGGGTATAGTAGTAGAAGTAGTTATGGAAGGAGGAGATGAAGAAGAAGAAAATGAAGTAGAAGAGGAGCTTGACGTTGTCCTGATTAATGGCCTTTGCTTTGATACCAAGTCAGAGAGATTAATGAGGCTATAAAGTTGTGTCTTTTAATAACCTGAATAAGTGTTGAATATACAATATACACATAGAAGATAAATATAACAACAGTACAATAATAGATACGAAAATAAACTACAACACTTGCTTAACCAATATTTGTTTCTATTACTTAGCTTGACAATGCTAAATATAAAATTCAACATTCCATTTCATGAAATAATAAGCCAACAATTCAAAAAGTTCATAGGTACCTTACCAAACTAAGTTTCTAAGACTCAATACTTGAATGGTCGAATATCAGTAAAATCATTTTAATTTAGAACTACAACAATTTTCATCCAAAATGTTTATCCCAAAAGTGAGCCCTTTCTTAATTCTAATTTTTCTTACCATCCTTCCTCACCTTAATCTTAAAATTTTAGCTAATGCAAATGCTGATCATCCTGAAACCTTAAAGCCACTATTCAGTTTTATTGATAATTTTCAAGGATGTCACAAGTGTTATTTTTTGGCAAAATATGTAGTCCCACATTAGGATTTTGCAAAATATGGGAGGAGTTCTTTGGTTATAAAAGAACTCCTCCCCCCTTAGTTAAACATCCCAAAATTGCCTCCTCTTCTATATTTAGACAACTGTATTCTTTCTCTTTCTTTTGTAATATTTCCTCAAGTAATGAAATATTATTTTGGTAGTGTCCGATGATATTGGCATAATTGGCAGAACCTCATTAAATTTGGTATTCTCTTTTATGTCTATTTAATAGCTATTGTCAGGTATAGTTGTTGTTAATTATTATGCTATTAAAATTATTTGTCTTGGTAAAATTCTATCTAAGGAGTGTGGTTTTTAAGTGGGACCATTGTGACCCCACCACTCTTTCATGGGAATCTACCTTGGGGTATTTTTAGTACAATTGTTTACACTCTAATCACCTGTGCAATAGTTCTTAAGGTGAATTTGTTATTATTGGTGGAAATTAACCTGATTTCCACAATAATTAGTATTAGAGCTCTTGGTTTATTTTATTATACTCTGTGGTTATGACTTAGGTTAATCTTCCACATCAGAAAAAATATCCTTGGGCTAATTGGCATTCCACATTGACAACTATTAAATAGAATTTATAGCATAAATGGAAAATGACGCAAAAGTATCCACATCAGCATCAATAAATTCATCTTCAATTTTGGCAAGAAATGCTATGACAAATGATAGATTTGTGGTGGAGATTTTTGATAACATTGGTCATTTTGGCATGTAGCAAAGTGAGGTTCTATATGCTCTCTTTCAGTGGGATCTAGACATTACTATTAAAAGAGAAAAACTAGATGATGTTGAGGAGAAAGAGTGGAAGGTGATCAATAGATTGGCATGTGGTACAATTCGGTCATGTCTTTCTAAAGAGCAGAAGTCTGCATTTTTTAAAGAAACATCTACAAGGAAATTATGGAAGGCACTAGAGGAAAAATTCTTGAAGAAAAGTAGTAAAAAAAAACTCTATATGAAAAAGAGATTGTTATGCTTTAACTATGTTCTAGGTACCACAATGAATGATCACATTACTAGCTTTAATCAATTGGTAATTGATTTGATGAATATGGACATGACTTTTAATGATGAAGATCTGGCTCTAATGTTGGTGGGATCACTTCCTGATGAGTTTGAGTATCTTGAAACTACTCTACTTTATGGGAAGGTTGTTGTGTCTCTAAGTGAAGTAACTGCAACCTTGTATAGTTATAATTATAAAAGAAAGAAAAGCAAGAAAATGCAAGTGTTAAAGTAAAAGCTTTTATTATTAAAGGCTGTTCATAGAGCCAAAATAAAGGAAGGTGAGGGAGATCTAAGTCAAAGGCCAAACTGACCAAAGAGCAATGTGCCTTTTGTCGAGAAAAAGGGCACTAGAAGAAAGATTGTCCCAAGCTAAAGGACAAAGGAAAACCTGGAAAGGGAAATGCTGTCTTAAATTCAAATATAGCTGAGTGTAATAATGCAGATTCAGATATTTCAATTATTGCTACACTATCAACCAGCTATTTAAGTTCATGGTTACTAGATTTAGCTTATAGTCACCATATGACTCGCAATTGAGAATGGTTCTTTGACTTTAATGAACTAAAAGATGGGGTTATGTACATGGCGAATAATACCCCTTTTAACACACATGGGAGTGGTTCAATTTGCTTCAGCAATTAGGATGGATCAATCAAAACTTTAACAGGTGTTCATCATATACTGAATTTAATGAGGAATCTTATTTCTGTGAGAACCTTAGAGTCAAAAGGTTTTGAAATAAGGGCAAAAGATGGGATAATGAGAATCATCTCTGGTGCACTTGTGATAATAAAGGGGATTCAAAAAAGAAATAATGTGTATTACTTTCTAGGTAGTACAATTGTTGGGACAGTAGTAGCATTAGCTTCTACTAATGATTAGGAGTTAGAAGTAACCAGGTTATGGCATATGCACTTAGGGTATTCTAGAGAAAAATCCTTGAAATTACTGATAGATCAAGGATTATTAAAAGGAGCTCGAGCTTGCAAATTGGATTTTTATGAGCACATGGGTATATGCAAAGAAAAAAGGATTTCCTGACAAGGATAATGTTCACTACAAAGTAATATTGGTGGCTAAAAGCTATGCAAAGATGGAGGGAATTGATTATAATGAAGTATTTTCCCTAGTTGTAAAGCATTCCTCCATCAAAATTTTATTGTCTTTGTTAGCATAGTTAGATTTAAATCTAGTTCAGATGGATGTAAAAACTGCATTTTTACATGAAGACTTGGATAAAGAAACTTACATTTCTCAGCCAGATGGATTCAAAGCTGCTGGTAGAGAAAAGATGGTTTGTAAATTGGAAAAATTGCTATATGGATTGAAGCAATCTCCAAGGTAGTGGTATAAGCAATTTGATAAGTTTATGATAAGGTAAAAGTACACGAGAAGCAAATATGATCATTGTGTGTATTTGCACAAGCTATAAGATAGATCCTTTATATATCTTGTTCTTTATGTTAATGATATGCTGATAGCTTCTAGGAGTCAGACAGAATTGAGAAATTAAAGACTCAATTGAACATGCAGTTTGAGATGAAGGATCCTAGTGAAGCAAAGAAGATTCTTAGCATAGAAATATCTAAAGATAGGAAATTGGGGAGGCTTTATTTGTCTTAAAAAAATATCTGAGGAAGATACTATAACATTTTAGCATGAATGAAAAGTCAAAACCAGTTAGTATACTACTTGCTCCTTATTTCAAGTGTAATGCATCCATGTCATCAAAAAATGATGCAGAATAGAAATACATGTCAAAAGGACCATATGCAAGTGTGTAGATGGTGGGGTTTAATGCGCGTCTAAGATTTTAGCAGCCGTGACACTGCTCTAGAGAACACACTAACCACTGTCATAAAGATATGGTATGGAGAAGAGGAGTCGCCACCCAAGGTAATAACTGGGACAAATAAAAAAGGTGGTACTCGATTCCTTAAAAGAAAGCTAGCACCACAACCAGTTGATTCTAGATATAGAACACCAACTTCGTTCTGTCTTGTGTTCATTTAGAATTACTTTATGATTTACTATATTATCCTTTATTTATGTGCAATTTCATATAAACCCTTATTCTAGCAATTAAATCCAAGGCAAACCAGTCATGAAAACATAAGTAAATAATGCATTAATTCAAACATATAATCCCTAAGTTAGTCTAATATACATTGATCTTAATTAATTGGGCTAAATCTACATGTTTTTAATAAGTGAGTCTAAAGGGCCTAATTCCTTTTAATTTTAATTAAATGAACCTAAGTCTATTTATTTTAATTCTAAAAAATGGGCCTAATTCTACATATTTTAATTCTAAGGTGATATTAAATCTATAAGTTATGAAAAAGGCTTAAATTAAGTGGGCTAAGTCTAATTAATTAAATTAAATTAGGTGGGTTTATGTTTAATTACTAAATGGGCCTAAGTTATCTCTAACCTAAAAATCTAATTAATTATGGGTCTAACAACCTAAGAAAAAGGCTATGGGAGAGCAAAACTATTTGGAAAGGGGTTTCTAGCGCCTTTAATTGGACCAATTTTTGAGTGTGTGTGTTTCCACTTGCTCCCTCCCTAAAATGGGGTATGAAAAGGTCTATTTATAGGGAAAATTAGGTAGAATAATTGGTGGGGGTGTGGTCGCATGTGTATATCGAGAATTTTATGTGTGGCCATGCCAAGTGCGTGTGGTCGTGCACAATGTGTGCATGGTCATGTGCTTGGCACGTAGCTACATGCACACGCGCGTGATCCACGCTCGCTTTGGCCTTCCATGCCCACTTCCTGAGTTTTACACTCACTATTTTAGGGTTGGTTCTTAGGGTTTTTAGGCCTTTTGGACACATTTCCTGAGTCTATTTTGCCAAATTCAGCCTTAATTTTAGCACATGATGCCTAGGGGCATTTACACGCACTTTAAAGCAATACATGCTGATCCTTAGGTTGTGTTGGACCATTCTGGGACCACTTTTAAAGATTTTAGGGCCTTCCAGATGTGTTTTTGAGGTTCATTTTATCAAAATTGATTTCTGTTATTTCACAAAGCTGGGTCTCGATCTAATGAAGTGTGCACTGGCCCAACAAGCTGAGTATTATAAGAGAAGTTTTCTCGAAATAAACCTCTCATTATTATGATAATTTGTATTTTGTAAGGTCAGAGAATAATTTAATGGCTTGGTGATCAATTTTGCACACTGGAGGGGTTGGTTAGGTTTTTAAGGTTGCACACTGTAGAGGTGTTATGAACAAGTAGACTCTAGTCATCTCAGGGATTTATTTCATCATTGGACCTTTTTGAGGATAGTAAAATTTGAGATATGATAGTTTCCCCTACTTTATGTGTGTTGCATAGCCATTAGCACTAGTGTCAATAAACATGAAGCAAATGCAAAGATGAAAAAAACATTTTAGTAGGGAAAGAGGTACTTACCTGTGGGTTGTCTTTTAATGTCTTGTCAAGATTTGACTACTATTATTGTGTTTTGTTTGTTGCTATTATTCTATGACTTGGTTATCACATAAGGTGCTATTTGGGACATATGCAAGCTTATGATTCATGCAAAGTGTATTGGGATTTATGTGATTATAATCTTCTTAGGTGTCACACAAATAAAGATGCTACTAAGTAAAAAGAGATGTGAGTATAACCTTTTTAAGTGTTAATCAAATGAAGATGATATTAAGCAAAAAGAGATGTGACTATAACCTTTTTAAGTGTCACACAAAATAAGGATGCTACTAAGCAATAAAAATGCGACTATAACCTTTTTAGGTGTCATGCAAATGAACATATGATTATAACCTTTTTAGGTGTTACATGAATGAACATACGATTATAACCTTCTTAGGTGTCATGTGAGTGAAGATGCTACTAAGGAAATGACAATGCTCCTAACCAGTGTGGATGCTCCTAAGCAATGTGAGGATGCTTCTAAGTGGTGAAAGTGCTTTTAAGTAATGAGAAGATGCTACTAAGCAGTGAAAGTGCTTCTAAGTAATGAGAAGATGCTTCTAAGCAGTGAAAGTGCTTCTAAGCAATGTGAGAGTGCTTCTAAGCAATGAAAGTGCTTATAAGCAATGTAAGAGTGCTTTTAAATAATGAAAGTGCTTAGAAGCAATGTGAGAGTGCTTCTAAGCAATGAAAGTGCTTTTAAGCAATGTGAGAGTGCTTTTAAGCAATATGAAGATGCTTCTAAATAATGTGAGTGCTCCTAAGCAATGATTGAGTGCTTTTAAGCAATGAGAGTGCTTCTAAGCAATGTGAGAGTGCTTCTAAGCAATGAATGTGCTTCTAAGACATGTGAGAGTGCTTCTAAGCAATGTGAAGATGCTTTTAAGCAATGTTAATGCTCCTACGCAATGAGTGAGTGCTTTTAAGCAATGTGAATGAGGTAGTAGTAATGATGTAGTGATGATGCATTAATGATGTAGTAGTAATGCAGTAATGATGCAGTGATGATGAAGTTATTTTGATGATTTGGAAAGAGATATCTTTATAGTGAATTTTCCTTACTCTTTTTCTTTCATGTGGTATTGAATTCTTTAAAAAAGGTAATGCATGCATAGTGTCTTTAGATAGATGGAGTCTATATTAGTGTAGTTTTGTGTGAGTTTAGTGCATCTCTTATGCTCAAATGAAGGTTTAGGACCGTAGAAATGAGTGTGCAAAGTCTTAAAGTGCACATAAAACCATAGAAGAGCACATGGAAAGGGGAAGTGTGCATGGTCATGCACTTTCTTCCCTTCAGGCCTATTTAGATGGATGTTTCAGAGGTCTTGGGAGGCTTTGTCCAGACTTCTTTGAGTGTTTTTTGACTTTTCTTAACCCTTTTTATGTTTCAGGTGCTATCTGCTCTATTATTACTTCTATACTTCCATTTTCTTTTGTATAAAATGGAGTTTCCTAACATTCCTGAGGGTCTAGAGGATATTTTTATTGATGTTGATGTTGAGGGTGACTTTACAAAGGCCACTGGAGTTGGGACATCTGCTGCAGGGACTAGCACATATGGTGCTAAGAGTTCTCATCTATATAGGCTTTCTTATGGAGATCTAATCCTTGTTGTTTATAGCTTAGAGACTCATGCTTCGGTACATCATCGTCATGAGGTAGGTCCTCCTTTACCCTTATTTTCTAAAGATTGTTTATTGGCTGCTTTGCTATTTATTTTGCTGTATGAGGTTGTTGTAGCTGTACTGTAGCTCTTACTGTAACTGTCTATTAAGTCATAGCTTTATTGTAAATGTTAATGGCTAATAGCTCTTACTTTATTTTCTTTTTATAATTATCTGCTAGTGTTTGCTGTGATGCTTTTCTTTTATACTGTTGTTATTATTTTGATCTTGTTAAATGACAGAGCAAGAGATGTGTTAGCATTTAGTAGCTATGCAAATGTTTGATAGTGTACCTATAGTTTATAGCCTCATAGGTATGTTACTGTGCAACCTGGTAGTTTTAACATAGTCAGCACATATTATTAAGGTCTCCTAATGCGTATGAAGTAGATGATTACCAGGAAGGGCTTTAATGAAGTCATTACTGCATTATCTTATGACTCATATGCATCGAGTCAAATTGCCATGTATGCGTTGATAGATCAAAGGATCGACATGATGCATATTTCCATATGCCTATTAGGGATATGATTATTACCCCTTTAGATTTTGCTGCTATCATGAGATTGAGCTTTTCTAAAGAGTCTATTCCTTTCAGTGAGGAGGAGTGTTCTACTATTATTGTGAGGAGGCGCCTCATGATGGATTTTCTTGGGGCAGTCACACCAATGCAGTCTCGGTGCCCGTATCTCGCTTGTTAAATTGAGTTTATTTTTGCCATGCAAACTTTGTACAATAATGGTCTTGTCTCAGTAGAACAGCTAGCTCAGTACTTTTTATTTTATTTACTGAGTGCTATTATCTTCCTGAACCCTTTGGGTATGAGTGATATGCGATTATTGTCTATCTTGAGAGATTTGGATGGCTAGTCGAGCTATTACTGAGGCACTACTGCCTTTGCTCATATGCACTCAAGCCTTAACGTAGCATGCCGAGGTGGCTCGAGGATCTATGGATGCTTGTTCATGCTGGATGTGAGTAGGATTTCTATTGTCTATTCTTTCACTTTTAGTTTGTTATTTTTGACCCTTTGATTTTAACAAATCTAGGTATATGAGGTCGGGATTTTCCTTCATCCATCCATTGAGCATTTCCTAGAGGATGGCTTCCCTCGTTATTCTCACTGGATCAGGAAGACTACTGATTTGATTAAGGATTGCATGGTAGCTCGGGGACCATATAGGGGAGCTATCCCTTAATCAGGCATGTCTGATTCCTGCTGCGTTGGTTATTTCTCTCTTAGGGATCTTTTATTCATTCTTGTCCTTTGAGTGGATTTTTCTTCATTGGTGGGTGGCAAGGTCTCATTAGATGGCACAGATGGTGACTACATCGTAACTGATGGAGAGACAAGTGTTACTCTCTGGCCTCATCGGTAGAGTATGGTATTTGGGTGAGCAAGTCCATCGTTGGTAGGATGGCCCATATATAAGGAGAGTTCCCATCCCTCCTCCAAGTGGCATGTTTTAGGGCCACGAGCATTGTGGTGATGATATTGCTACTATTATGATGGGATTCCCCTTTGAGAGCCTATTAGAAAGTGTACGTTTGCCTTATGCTGATGTATCGATCCCTCAACTGATTGACGCTGTAGCTAGTGGGACCTTTCCTCCACCTCCACCTTCTCAAGTAAATACTTCTCGTCGTTCCAGTTCGAGGATTAGGCCATCACACGAGTCATTGAGAGTTGCTTCTTCTGATCTAGTAAGCCTTTATTCCTATTTTGGTGCAAGCATGTAGCAAACTTTATTAGTAATAAATTATAATTGACGTGAGTTGTGAGATCTTATTTACAGTAACATCAGAGAAAATCTGGATCTTGTTTTGAGGAGGATGAGGGCACATTCCGTACTGAGGTGACTGCCTATGCTAGTGGTATGGCTTCTGGTAGTACTACTCTTAGGGACTTGGGTTCATCCATCTTTTCTTTACTTGGAATGTGTATCCTTGGTAGAGTAGTGAGTTTCAATCTGCCTAGACTTGGCTTTCCTAAGTTGGGTGTTGCTCATGCTGATGCTACCTATGTTCGTGTTCTCCACTTATTCTTACTTGTCTTTAAAAAGTGGTGGTTGACTTATTTGCTTGCTTTTGTAGATTTTTGTCTCATTTGGTTTGTACTGGTATACTATTGTAGGTGTGTAGCAGTGCTTTTTAGAGTTTGCTATAACTCAGTGGTATGCCTTCTTTATTGTACGTGCTTATTTTATGCATATGTTTTATGTATGAGTGTATGATATGCAATATGTAATGCAGGTTGAGCACTTGTTACTCGCAAATGGGAGTGTGAGCATGTAGCTTATCGTGACTGTATTGGTGAGCTAGAGTTATGGCTAGCATCCATTGCGATGAATGATGATGAGTCCAGATCAGATAAGGGGGATGCTTGAGCAGTATTAGTGCTTACTTCTGATGGTAGCCATAACCGATGTAGTTATTTAAGGAGCTAAGTGTAGGACTTTTGGCCTGTGGTTTGCTTTGTTGTATTATTTTTCCAAGGTTATGGACTGTGGGTGTTGTATCTGGGCTTTTGTCCTTCATGTTGTATGATGCTTGTATGATGATGATTGTATATGCTTCTTATTGTGTATCATTGATGATGATGTTTGCCATTACTATTGTCTACCTCTTTTTTATTTTTTGCCTAAGGTATCTCCTTTTTGGAGCTTTTCGCACTTAGTTGGGTTTCCTTTTTCTTCCCTTTTTTGCCTATGGTGTCTCCTTTTGGAGCTTTTCACACTTAGTTAAGCCTTTTTTTTGTCTTCAATGATAGTGGCTGATCTTGAAGAGAGAGCTCAGAGAGCATGGTAAGAACCATGGTAATGTAATGAAAGAAAATGTAAAGCATGCTTAATGCAATTCATGATGATAAAATGTGTTGCACTTTTTAAAGACATTTTGCATAAATTAGCAACCATTCTCATTTCACTGTAATCATTTAAGAAAAGTATAGGTGCATTCGTATAAATTTCGAACTTGAGGTTAACCCTATCCTTAACTAGCCTTTTTAGGTTTTCTAGTTAAGTATTTTCTCTCTTTCCCTAATTTTTGCTTGAGCTATCGTTCTTAGGTTTTCAACTTAGTGGGATGATGATATTTTTATGCCTTAGATATAGTACTTATTCAAGCGGTCTGTATTGATAGGTTCAGAGAATTCATTGCCTTCAGAATCCATCAGCGTGACTGCTCCTTTTGATAGGAAATGTTTGACTAGGTATAGGCCTTCCCAGTTTAGTTTGAATTTCCCTCTAAGTCTAGAATGTTCTGTCTTGCTTGCTTTAGCACCAAGTGTAGACGACAGGGTTTAGCGTGCGTCCAAGATTTTAGCAACCGCGACACTGTTTAGGCTTAGGGCCTTAGGGAACACACTACTATGTCACAAAGTCATAGCATGGAGAAGAGGAGTTGCCACCCAGGGTAACAACTGGGACAATTTGATTGGTGATACTCGATTCTCTAAAAGAAAACTAGCACCACAACCAGGAGATTCTGGATACGGAATACTAACTTCTTTTAGTCTCGTGTTCATTTAGAATAATTCTATAAATGATTATTTCATCATCTAATTACATGCAATTTTATTAAACCCTAATTAACATCCATCTAACCCAAAAGGCAACAAGTCAATAAAATTATAAGTAAAAAATGCATCAAAAAGGCAATGTCCCTATGTTTAAACTATGTTAATTTTATTAAAAAGTTAGCTAGATTTACATTTTATTTACAAGTGAGAAATGGACTAAAGGTGGGCCTACATTTTTATTAATTAGTAAGCCTAAATCTATTTATTTTAGTCTGCCTAAAGAATGGGCTTAAGTCTATTAAATTTTAAAGGAAAGTTAAATTAGTGGGCCTAAGTCTAACTTGATTTTATTTTAAGTGAAATGTGGGCCTAGGTCTATTTATTTTAAAAGAAATGAAATTAAGTGGGTTGAGCTAAGTTTAAACAATTTTAATTAACTAAGTGGGCTTAAAATCTGATTAACCTAATGGGCCTAAATTAATTTTAATTATTTAAAGTCCTAAACCATTTTTAAGCCTATTTAAAGTGAGTTGGACCTAAGCATGGGCTTGAGGCCCAAAAGGATAAAAACATAAAAAAACAAGCCCAAAACAAATAAAACATAAAAAAAATGGATCAAATAAGTATTACAGTGATTTTCTAAAAAAAACCTAAATTAATTACATGTAAACCCTAATTTAAGCTACTGCCACCGTTGATTTTAATTGATTTTCTTACCCAATTGAACCTAATTACTAATTAATTTTAAAGTACAAAAAATTAAAATTTTCACTATTCCCACTACTAGGGCTATTACAAACTACATACAAAAATTAAATTTAAATGATTATACACCCAAAAATTAAAATAACTATATAGAACACCAAAAATGGAAAAATAAAGACAAAACCCTAAATTCTACTGGAAAACAACACAGGTTCTTCCATGGCATTCCATGTACCTTCTGTTCAATTTAAATATAGGTAGTATCCTCTTCAATCCACATGCACATATCAAAATAAAAAAAACAAAAGTAATCAGATTAGTAGTGAAATTAAACAATAAAAAAGAATAACAAAATAAAAGAAAAATCATAAAAAGAAAAAAATAGAAAGAATAAAAAATGAAATAGAAAATAACACTGATGATTTAGATGCTGTGCAAATGCCCTTTTTTGGCCCCTCAGATTAGGATTTTCACCGTTGAAATTGACTCAGTATTGATTTGATTTTGGACTGGGACTAAAAAAATGATGGATCGTCTTCGTTAAATGAACTGTAAAAATTAGGGTTTTTTGAAAGACCAGGGTGTGTGTGAGGTATTCTTCACGTCTAAATTTAGGGTTTTTGTGTTTTTTTCTCTGTGTGTAAAAACTCTTATTTGTATGTGAGTCTCTCAAAGAAAGAAAACTCTTCTCCCCAAAATCCTTTTTCATTTCTCCTTTTCACGCAGGCATGTAGACTTTGCTTTTAAATACAGAGTTTGTGCGTACTGACTTCCTCCAAAGGAGGAACAGACTTATCTGATCAAAATGCCCTGATAAGATTTGATTTTTGAAACTTATTTACGTGCTTTGAATGTGTTGAAATTTTCATCAGATAATAATAATAATTAAATTAAATTTTCGACTAATCAAAACATTGAAAAAATTGACAAAAAATAAAAAAAATACACGATATTGCGCGTCAGCACTTTGCAATGTTGATCCTAAAATTTTTTTTAACTTTTAATTACCAAAAAACCCCTAAAAAATTAATTTATTTGCAATCAAATCCTAAAAAATGTTGTAATTTAGTCCTTAAAGTCCAAAAAATTGACAACCAAGTTCAATTTTTAAATGAATTTCATATAGGGGCTTAAGTCGCAATTGTGCGCAATTGCATTCCAAAATTTGGTGCTTACAGTTGCCCCCCTTTGTCGCTATTTGCTTGACAAATTGCGGCAAAGCAATAGAAGCATAAAATTTCAAAAGAAAGAAATTAGGACACTTGATCGTATCCTAAGTGATATATTGATGCCCAAATTGTTGAACAAGGTGTAGTGTTTGATAAGTCACATTGTATTTCCTGTGGAACGTCTAGTGGACTTTGTGCAAATGAGTTTCGCTATATTCCCTGTCAGACATTTAGCGATGATAAATTGAAAACTTGCTATAGTTCCTGTGGAACGTCTAGCAATGATGAATTTCGTTATATTCCCTGTGGGACGTCTAACGATGCACATTATATTCCCTATGGGACTTCTAGTGTAGATGAATTAAAATTTGCTATAGTTCCCGTGGAATGTGTAGCAATGATGAATTTTGTTATATTCCTTGTGGGACGTCTAATGATGCACACTATATTCCCGATGGGACGTCTAGTGTAGTTGAATTGAAATTTTGTTATATTCCCTGTGGGACGTCTAACGATACACACTATATTCCCTGTGGGACGTCTAGTGTAGATGAATTGAAAACTTGCTATAGTTCTTATGGAACGTCTAGAACTGATGAATTTCGTTATATTCCCTGTGGGACGTCTAACGATGCACACCATATTCCCTGTAGGACGTTTGGTGTAGATGAATTGAAATTTTGTTATATTTCGTGTGGGACGTCTAATGATACACACTATATTCCCTGTGGGACGTCTAGTGTAGATGAATTGCAAACTTGCTATAGTTCCTGTGGAATGTCTAGCATTGATGAATTTCGTTATATTCCCTATGGGACGTCTAAAAATGCACACTATATTCCCTATGGGATGTCTAGTGAAGTTGAATTAAAAACTTGATATAGTTCCTATGGAACATCTAGTACTGAGGAATTTGAAAGTTTATGTCATAACTGCTATGCAGTACATAACATAATGAAGGTTATGACCACTGTGCAACATATAACATAATCATTTGAAATTCATATCATAGCTACTGTGCAGCATATGAAACCTTTGATAGAAATCATGCATGTAAAATGAAAAAAATGAGTTCTGTAATCTTGTTCTGTATTCTGTACCTGACAGAAAATTCAGAATCACAAATTGATTATGCAGTCTTAATAATTCAATGAATTATTAATTTGATGAATGTCATGATTCAATTATGAATGTATTCCTAATCCGAATGCAATAATGGACCAAATTGGAATGAAAGAACTTGAATTCATATGCACATAAAAGTAATGGACTAAAGTGGAATACACTACACTCGATCATGTAGTGTTGATTGATCTATATGATTATGTTGCAATCTATAATTGCTCATGATTAGCTGCAACCCTTTCATTGCTCATTGATGATGTTGCAGTCCATAACTGCTCACGATTAGCTGCAACCCTTTTATTACTCGCCTTTGATGTTGCTACAGTCCATAACTACTTGTTGATTCTTATCTTTGGTTGTTTGAGTTGAATGCTTTGAATTCTTTGTACTGAATAATTTTAATTCCACTACGCACTTCCTTCTAGTTTTATAATTCCTGCAGACTTGTTGAAGTTAGTTTCAACCATGATGAATATATAAAAGTACATTATAATATTGATAATTTATGAGAAAATTCATCATTTGATCATGAGATAGCATGTACTTAACGAATCTCACTATTTTTATTTTCATGAATGTCACTTATTTACCATTTGCAAAGGTCAGAGGCATCGTTAACCATCTTATGCTGAGAGTGTATCTTTAACCAAGTGAAGAGCTTACTTCCACACCTAATTTTAAAGAGAATTTTCTAAACAAAACTTATGGTAATTAAGCATAAAAATATTGAATTCGGAGTATCAAAGCAGTCTTTAAATTATTTTTATGCTTTTCTTCCTTATCCAAGTATTCCCCCACCTTTCTCATATTACTCAGTGTGGATACCGTTGGAAAGGTCCTTTGGATACTCATACTCTTATAAAGCATTGGAGTAAATAGAGCAAGTTTTTTTTTCGTGGGTCCTCTTTTAGTATTCCCCCGCCTTTCTTGTATTACTCAGCGTGGATACCACCAGAAGTTCATGTTGATACTCTTGCTCATATCTGGGCATTGGAGTACATTATGCTTGCTCTTATTTTGATTCTCCTCTTAGTGTTTTCCCGCCTTTCTGGTATTAATCAGCGTAGATACCATTGAGGGATTTGTACTCATACTCATTTCTGAGCATTGGAGTAGATTATATGCATATTTATTATTCAAAAGACTAAAATGACACTTTGAAATTCAACTAATTTATACTGTAAGTCCATAGATTTTGTCTTTGCATATTCTTCCCCTCTTTTGAGTGTAAAGTAAGCATTAGATTGATTAGAGTTTTAGAAACTCTCAGCATAGAACTGTTAACAAGACATCTAAATTCTGTGAGGCTAATAAAAAAAGCCATTAAAATCAAAGGTCATGAGATAAGTTTTCACATATGACATTATGAAGTGGATGAATTTACTCTCAATTTTATAAATTTTCTTTGTACTTTGTTTCAGAATCAAAAGAGTTATACTACTTCCTTTTGCCATTTATCAGGCTATTTGTCACATAGAGTGAGATTTTGATGAGTGATTGACATTTGCTATCCTGGTCATTCTTATTGATGTATCAATTCCTTTCCTCTTATTCATTCTCTTTTATTTTCCCTATATAAAATACCATAATTTAGTATGGTTTATTTGTAAGTGAAGAAATTTTGTCAAAATGCAATGTTATTCTTTTGCATTCTTCCCTTTTTGATCGGTAATGATGTCTCGGATCACAGGGTCATGATATTCTGCCATTAAGGTTATGGTTTTAGGTTGAATTTGTTTTTCTGCTATTCTATTGATGCTTTGGTAAAGGGCCTCATTCCTCTTCCCAATGTTTCCTGCAAAAGAAAAGATTTGGGAGTTTGAGGTTTTTTATTTCATAATCAAAGAATTTTTTAGAGTGCATTTGTTCGAAGTTTAGAGTGCATTCTTCCCTTTTAATCATGATGTCTCTGATCATAGGGTCATGATATTCTACCATTGAGGTTATGGCTTTAGGTTAAATATTGATGCTACGGTAAAGGGCCTCATTTCTCTTCCTAATATTTCCTCTTTAGGGCCAAGCGCGTGTATCGCTGACATGTTGGACCTTCTCGTTACCATATTCCACACCCTACAATGGTCTAACTATTATAGAGAGATATTCTAAATGATGCTCCCAATGAGACTATGGAGATGGATATTGAGTTTGAGGAGCTTGAAAGTCTTATCCAGCCTCTTGAGGTCACCAGGATGATGCTTTTTAGTAATGTCACTCCTTTTATTTTTCTTCCTTCAGATGCTTTACCTGTGAATACTCTGACTACTTTCCTGCACTTTTATAACACTAATCTTGAATGTTAGTAGCAAAGTGTTTGGACAATCTTGACTAGGCTCAAAGACTTTATTATGCAAAGAAAGTATTTTATAACAAATTTATGCAAGTGTATGCATGTTATGCATATGATATGGTGTTTTCTATGTATGCAAAGTTATTCCAGCAGTCTAGAGCAGGAGAATAAGATGCTTTGTCAGTAGCTTGCAGACTTAGGCTTTGATCCGTATAGTGCTGGGACTTCATCTGCCAGATCTCCAGACACTTATCATTATGATGACCCTACCAGAGGATGGAGCCCATGCCCTGATACTAGAGCACAAGACGAGTGATTTAGAGTTTCTATATTCTTGACTTTCTGCGTGTCTGTATCTAACTGCTCTCTATTGTACTGCTATTTTCATTCCTGTATTGTCTCGAACACTGTTAGATAGAAATGAAATAGTGTTTGCATCTTAATGGATTTTTTTTTACCTAAGCCGCCCTTTTGGGTTTTCAACTTAGTGAGCTTGCCCTAACTTTTGCCTAAGCCACCCTTTCAGGTTTTCAACTTAGTGGGTCTTTTTTTTTGGTTATAGGAAAAGCTGAGCTTGCTTAATGTACCCCTCAATCCTTTGACTTATCAACCTCATCAGCTATAATCTCGTCCTTTGAGAATGAAGGACAAACATTCTATGGACCAATGGGTTGACTGGTTAAAGAAGATTTCAAATGCTGAGATCACATGGGTTTGCCCTTAGTGGAGATTGAAGTTCATGACTATTGAGCTGTATGATCACTATGTTCCTATCCCAGGGCTGCACTTCTCTACCTTTTTTACCCCTTTATGCCTTTATTATCAATATGGTTGCCCTCAGTTCATTGTTACTATTCTAACTAACTTTGAAGGCTTTCCTTTGAGATAAGATTAAGAGCTTGTGGCCTTGTAGAGCCCTTGAACGAAACATACACCTGGATGTTGATGTTACTACTAATGATGATTACAAAACTTGGGGTTATTGTCCAAAAGATAGAACCAATAGGCTTTGCTAGGTATAAGAGAACTCAAACTTTGTATGATGAGTTGCAAAGGAAGAAACAAAGACATCACTAGATAGAATGGCATCATAGAGCTAGTATGAGGCTTTCTTATGTTTTGTTATCCCTTCAAATACTTATGCTTTATAATAAAGAAGGATATGCAAAATTTAACAAAACTTCAATTTCAATTTCATTCATTAATTAGGGCCAAAATGAGTACATTTAATACATCAAATGACATAATTCCTGTTATTAGCTAGTCCTCATGGATTTTCTAACTGAATATTTTTTGCTCACATTTTATTTCCTTAGTTTTTGCCTGACTAGCCCTTTGTGGGTTTTCTAATTAGTGGGACCATTATTTTTATTTATTTCCCTAACTTTTTCCTGTCAGCCCTTTGTGGGTTTTCTGAACAATGAGAATGTCCTAACTTTTGCTTGACTATCCTTTCAGGTTTTCTAACCAGCAAACTTTATTTTTTTATTCTACTTTTATTCATATTTTTTTATAGGTAGTACTTCTTAAGGCGATCCAGATTGACAGGTTCCATAAACTCATTCCCTTCAAAATCTGATATCTTAGTAGCTCCTTTAGGTAGGACCGATTTGACCAAGTACGGTCCTACCCAATTTGGTCTAAATTTACCTCTCAGATCGAGCACCATGGCTCTAGACTGTTTTAGCACCATATCTCCAGCTTTGATCTTCTCAGGCTTAACCTTCTTGTTGAACGCCCTTGCTATCCTTCTCTGATATATCTAAGTGTGGAATAAAGCATCCATCCTTTTCTCATCTAGAGATACTAGATGATCATATCTTTTTTGTGCCCATTCATTCTTAATTAGTTTAGCTTCCATGACTACTCTCAAGGACTTAATCTCAGTTTCTATGAGCAAAACTGTGTCATAACCATATACCAATGAGAACGGTGTTTGGCCTATGGTGGTTCAAGCTGTAGTCCTATATCCCCATAAGGCAAAAGGAAGATATTCAGACCAATCCTTATAGGTTTTAACCATTTTAGAGAGGATTTTCTTGACATTTTTATTAGCCACTTCTACTGCTCCATTAGCTTGAGGGCGATAAGGTGAATATTTATGGTGCTAAATCCCATACTTTTGTAACAACTCTGCTGTTTTTGCTTAAAATTGAACCCCGTTATCTATCACGATATGATGCAGAACCCCATAACTGCATATAAGGCTCTTCTCGATGAACCGTGCCATCTGTTTTGCTTTCACAGTGTTAAAAGATTCTGCCTCTACCCATCTCAAAAAGTAATCGATTGCCACCACTATATATTTATTCCCATTTGATGCTGTCAATCTTATTTCTCCTATGATATCAATTCCCCATGCTGTAAAGGGCCAAGGGGATGATAAACTATTAAGCATTGTTGGAGGCATGTGACTAAGATTCTCGTGGATCTAACACTGATGGCATTATCTTACTGTCCTGATACAATCCTTTTCCATAGTCATCTAGTAATACCCTTGTCTGAGTATCTTCTTAGCTAGAATTATCCAGTTCATATGAGAACTGCAAGCCCCTGCATGAATCTCTTACATGACCTTTTCAGCTTCATCCTTTTTGAGACACCTGAGTTGCATCCCGTTCGACATTCTTTTGTATAATACCCCATTATGACTTGCATAGTTACGTGCAAGAACATGAAGAGCATATCTTTCTTTTGAGATTGCTTCATCTGGATAAATTCCTTTTTCAATGAATCTTTGGACATCATAAAACTAAGGCTTTTCTTCAGGCCCCATTTGAATATTCATAATCTACTCACCCCCATAACATGGTGCTCTAGACTTCATGTTCACTAAAGGTTTCATAGCTAACCCAGTTGCACTATCCCATATTGAAGAGAGTGTTGCCAGTGCATCCGCCATCTGATTATCATCTCTGGATAGATGGATAAAGAGAAATTTGGTGAAATTCTTCATTCAGGCTTTCAAATAGCAGATATAAGGCTTCAGCTTTTCCTCTTTTACCTCCCATTCTTCATTAGCCTGATTGATGACTAACATTGAATCCCCATAAACCAACAAATCTTTTGCTCCAGCTGCCACAACTGCCTCAACTCCATAGATACATGCTTCATACTTAGCCATGTTGTTTGTGACCTTGAATTCTAGTTTCTTTGCCATTGGTATGGTTTCCCCTTCCGGTGTAATAAGAATCACTCCCAATCCAGCTCCTTTATTATTTACAGCTCCATCAAAGTAAAGTTTCCACTCCTAATGCTCTACAACTGCTAAGTTCTCATCTGGAAACTCCAAATTCCACTGCTCTTCACCTTTGATTGCATTCTGAGCTAAGAATTTTGCCACTGCTCTTCCCTTAATTACCTTTGTAGTAATGTACTCTATATCAAATTCATTTAAGAGTACCAACCATCGAGACATTTTTCCAGTTGAAGCTAATGCTTGAAATAGATACCTTAGAGGGTTTATTCTTGAGACAGCTTGAATCTTGTAAGATTGAAAATAATGCCTCAATTTCCTTATAGCCCAAATCATGATCAGACATGTCTTTTCTACTAAATCATATTTTTCCTCATACGGTAGAAACTTCTTACTCAAGTAGTACACCGCGTGCTCTATTCCATCTGACCCTTCTTGTGCTAACATTGCCCCCATTGCATCCTTTTCTAAAGCTAAGTACAAAACCAATGGCTTACCATGTCTAGGTGGATTCAGAATAGGTGGATTAACAAGATACTCCTTGATCTTATCGAAAGCTTTCTGACAATCATCATTCCACTTAATTGGCTGATCTTTCCTTAAGAGCTTAAAGCTAGGATCATAAATGTTAGTGAGTTTTATGATAAACCTACTGATATACTATAACCTGCTAAGGAATCCTCTTACTTCTTTCTTCGTCTTTGGTGTTGGCATTTCCTAAATGGCTTTCACTTAATCTGAATCCACTTTAATTCCTTGGCTGCTCACTATATGCCCTAACAGCTTCCTTGAAGTAACCCCAAATATGCACTTCTTTGGGTTGAGTCTTAGCTTATACCTCTCAATTCAGGCTAAGAACTTGTCTACGGCTTCAAAGTGTCCTCCTCTTATCTCTAATTTGACCATGTCATCCACATACACTTCAACCTCCTTATGCATCATATTATGGAAAAGTGCAGTAGCGACTCTTTGATAAGTTACACCTATATTCTTCAGTCTGAAAGGCATCACCTTGTAACAATAGGTCCCCCATTCTATGATGAAAGCTATCTTAATCTTATCCATGACTGCTATCATTATCTGGTTGTACCCAAAAAATCCATCCATAAAAGAATACATTGCACTTGCTGCAGCGCTATCCACTATTACATCAATGTGAGGAAACGGGAAGTCATCCTTTGGATATGCTTCGTTCAGATCCCTAAAATCTACACACATCCATACTTTTCCATCTTTCTTAGGAACAGGTACAATGTTTGCTAGCCATTGAGGGTAGTGTACTACTTTTATGAAGTTAGCCTATATTTGCTTGGCAATTTCCTCCCTTATCTTTTCTGTCCATTCTAGTCTTAATTTGCACAATTTTTGCTTAATCGGCTTGGTTTTTGGATGAGTTAGAATGTGATGCTCTGCTATTTCCCTATCCAAACCTGGCATGTCTTCATAATTCCAAGCGAATACTACCTTTCTTTTTGTTAATATTCTCTCAAAATTTTTCCTCTCTTCAGGAGTTACATCATGTGATAGAGAAATGTTCTTTGGATTATCATTTATGCCCATGTTAAATGAATCAAATTGAATTGAATTAATGTCAAACATGCATGACCGATCAAAATTATAATGTACAGAACTATCAGGATGCACATTACACAAGTAAGCAAAACCAACATTCATGTCATTGATCATAGGAAAAACAACATCTTTGTCTACATAAAGACTGGATGTTATTACATCAGTTTCTTCATAAAAAACATCAATAAAACTATCACTAATGATAGTAGCTAAGTCCTAGGGTGGTTCCTCCTCAAGTGCCAGACACAGCAGCTCCTCAATAGCATCATAACCCATCCTTTCAATTACTTGCTTCATGACTTCCTCTTTGTTGTTGACCACTAGGCTTTCCAAAATTTGCTCCTTAAAGATCTCAAACCCAGGGACATTTGCTCCAGCAACACTGACTGATTCCTTGGCTCTTAGATAGTATTTTTCTTCCCCTGGCTTGATGAAGTTCTGACTCAAAGGACCAACTTTTGCATAAAGCTTCCTCATTTTTGCATTGAATCTCTTCCTTGCCCTTCTACCTTTTAGCTTTGCTTCCCTTGTAAAACCTAGTCCTATTGTGTCATCTTGATTTTTGAATCTTAGGAATTCTGGACTTCCTTGTTCATTCTTTTCGAGCCCATGTCTAGGTCGATAATTCATGCTTTCCATCATTTTTGCAACCCTAGGATCCGTCCCATTAAATATTCCAACAACTTGGAAACCAGGTGGAACACACACTTGCTTCTGTTTATCAAGTATAACTACCACAGCTGCATTAGTTCTAGCTTCTATTGTCATGACATCTCCTTCATAAGGGAATTTTATCTTTTAATGCACAGTTGAGGGTACCCTTCCCAAGATATAAAACCATAGCCTTCCCAACAACAGGGCATAGGTGACAGGGATGTCCAACATAGTAAATTCAATAGTCAACTCTATGGGCCCTGTTTTGACCAAAGCCTAAAATGTTCCCTCCACATTCCTAGTACTGTCATCATAAGCTCTGATTATGAGGTTTGAAGCCGTCAAGTCATCTACTTTCAATCCCAGATTAGGTAGGATTTTTAGCGGGCATACATTTATAGCTGAACCATCATCCACCATTACAAAGTTGGTTCTCTTCTCTTTTACTTCAGCTGGGATAAATAATGCCTTGTTATGGTTTCTTCCCTTCAAAGGCAAGTCATCATTTGAGAATGTTACTAGCCCATATTTCTTTTCTATCACCTTTGCTACCATAGCCTCAGGCATAGTTGCTGTTTCAATATTCATGTTCAATAGAGCTTTAACTAGAGCCCTTCTATGACTACCTGAATGCATCAATAATTCCTAGATGCTCACATTCGCTTTAGCTTCTTGAGTTGTTCTAGGATCAGGTATTCTTTTTATCATTCCTCTTCTTCTGCATCTTTTGTTTCTTCCCTTTCTACAATCCTTTCATTTTGCTTTTTTGCTATCCGGTAATTCCTCCCACTTCTAGTAACATGATTCACATTAGGATCATCACTCCAGACACCAAAACTTCTTGGGCTTTCTTTATCAGAGTCATGCCAGATGTCAATAACTCCAATGATTCAGTGTCTTTTCCCATCTTTCCATGCTTCCATTGTGCATGTTTACTTCCCTTTCAAATCTTGCATATTGGGCTTGCCTAAGTGTTGATTCAGCAAATCTTCAACTCCTTCTTGAGACTGTTTAGGTTGTTTTAGGCTTTTCTTTTACTGGCTTATCATCAAACTCATCTCCCTAACCTGAGGGCTTAATTGATTTAATAGGGATATCAACAGAGGGTGGTTTTGAGTAAAATACCATATAATCAAACTTGCATGAGGGCTGGCCCAATAAATCTTCTACTCCTCTTTGTGGCTGTCCGAAAGGTTCTCCATTGGGTATAAGGTTAAGGTCCTCGAAGGAGCTTAGCACTTCTTCTTCACTAACCCCTGAGTTGATCATCATGGTGTATGGTGGTGGAACATTTCGATAGTCTAGGAAAGGGTTATTTCTAGTGTTTGGGTTGGAATTGGATTTCTTAGGGTCGGTGATTTTTTCAGAGTCTATCAAGTTTTAGATTTCGTGTTTTAGGCAAATGCAGGTATCTGTGGAATGGCCAGCTACTTGATGAAACTTACAGTAACTGTTTGGATTATAACCAGGGAGATTTGGATTCGGGGGTTTGGAAAAGGTTAAGGGTCAGAGCAGCCCTTTTTGGATTAGCCTCTCTAGGACTTTGGAGAGTGGTTAGTTGAAGTTGGAGAACCTTCTAGGTTGCTGAACTGCACACACCTCTACATCTCGACTAGTACTTCCTTATTGTATGCCCCCTAGTTGGGTAGTTTTGAGTTCCTGTACCTCTAGTAGTTTTCTTTTTCTCTCTCTCAATTTCCTCAGCTTATAACCCATCATCATACAAATCAACAAAGGTTTTGGGATTCATCATCTGTAGCCTATTGACCAAATTAGGTGACACATTATGAACTATCATTCTAACTTGATCCTTCTCAGCAAGCTTATTTTTCATCATCCCTGCTTTATTCATGAAACAAGTTAAGAAATCAGAAAAAGACTCATTTGATTTCTGTTTAGTCAACTCCAAATTCCTAATTGACACTTCCAATCGAGTGTTATAATCATATTACTTTAAAAATGCAGTACATAGTTCCTTCCTGTCAACTCTAATAGACTTTTCTAACCTATGGTACCAATTCATAGCCATTCCTTCCAGGGACAGCACAAATAACCTAGCAACTACTGACAATGGTGCTTTAATAGTGCTCATGGTTGTGGTGTATTAACTCAAATGAATTCTAGGGTCTCCTCTCCCATTAAATTTCTGTAGTTGAGGCATTTTGAATTTTTCAGGCAACTTGTGGCCCTTCATTTGTAACATATCATCAAAGTCAAAAGAATATCCTGTTCCTTATCCTCTAATCAGCTCTTCCTTCTTGGACATTTTCTGAGTCAGTGCTTGCATTTACTTGGACTCAAGGTCTTAAACCAATTCAAGTGTTTCTCTCTTTGCCTTTTCTACCATGTAGTTTTTAATGTCTTCCATTCTCACATTAGTAGCAAGCACATTTCTAGTAGCAGGTTGCCCCTCAGCATTATTAGCAGTAGGTGGAGGAGCTACAGTAATAGGTGGAGCTCCTACAGCAAGTGGCTGTTCAATAGTAGCAGCAGGTAGTTGTTTAATAACAGCAATAGGTGGTTGTTCAAAAATAGGTTGCATAAGTCTGGCCAAAGCCTTTCTTAGTTCATCTTGCATCATAGCTTTCATGTCATCCATCAAAGCTCCCTTAATGTCCTCTAAGGTCCACATCTCTGGCTATTGTTCCATCTCAGTCTGAGCTGGTTCAGCTTCTAGGAATAGTGGATTGATTGAACTCCCCTCTAGTCTCTCCAATCTTTGAAGAATGCTTTGAGGTATGGATTTCAGACTTAAATCAACTCTGGTCAATCTGGCACCTCTTCGTCCCCAGACACTGAGAAGACCCAGATGAATCTATGATGGCTACAAAACAAGGTATTAGTATGATGTATGGATTGTATGTATGCCTGTATGCATGATGCATGTGTTTATGCAATAAATAGCAGGCAAGCACTTAGCAAGTAGCAAGTATCAAGAAGCAATCAATAAGTAACATGCAAGCATAAACCTTCCAACCTTATTCCTCCCACACACATGTTCAATGGTGAGTTTCTTTTCCTAGGATTTTTGGTCTTGGCCTTTATATCAATAGGGGATATTAAGGGCTGATGTGCATGCCAAATCTCTCTTAAAAGAGAAAGCACAGAAGTAGCATTTCTAAATATAAAAGTCTAGCCTAATCCTTATTAGCCTGAATGAGCTTCAAAGGTATAGGCCTGGGCTTTTATAAATAGAAATACCTCATGGTAATTCAAACAAACAAGCACTTTGGGTGAAGATCCTAGGGGAAGTAACTAGGCCATTATATGTGGTTAAGGTTTGGTGAAAAGTTAAGGTTCCCTTAGCAAGATGCTCTCCATTATGGACTTTAAGTTACAGGCCAAGGTCAGAGGGGCCCAACATCCTTTACCAGAAAAATCAAAAAAAGAAAAAAATAGAAAGAATAAAAAATGAAATAGAAAATAACACTGATCATTTAGATGCTGTGCAAATGCCCTTTTTTGGCCCCTTAGATTAGGATTTTCACCATTGAAATTGACTCATAATTGATTTGATTCTGGACTGGGACTAAAAAAGTGCTAGATCATCTTCGTTAAATGAACTGTAAAAGTTAGGGTTTTTTAAAAGACCAGGGTGTGTGCGAGGTATTCTTCACGTCTAAATTTTAGGGTTTCTGCATTTTTCTCTGTGTGTAAAAACTCTCATTTGTGTGTGAGTCTCTCAAAGAAAGAAAAATCTTCTCCCCAAAATCCTTTCTCCTTTCTCCTTTTCACACATGCATGCAGACTCTGCAATTAAATACAGAGTGTACGCATACTGACTTCTTCCAAAGGAGGAACAGACTTATCTGATCAAAATGCCCTGATAAGATTTGATTTTTGAAACTTCTTTACATGCTTTGAATGTGTCAAAATTTTCATCAGATAATAATAATAATTAAATTAAATTTTCAACTAATTAAAACACTAAAAAAATTGATAAAAAATAAAAAAATATGCAAAAAAATTGAAAAAAGGACTTATTGTGCGTCGGCACTGTGTAATGGTGACCAGCATTGTCTAATGCCAATCGGCATTGTGTAACACCAATTGGCATTGGTGTAATGTCGACCAGCATTACACAATGCCGGTCCGATCCTAAAATTTTTTTTAACTTTTAATTACCAAAAGACCTTTAAAAAATTGACTTATTTGCAATCAAATCCTAAAAAATGTTGTAATTTAGTCCTTAAAGTCTAGAAAATCGACAACCATGTTCAATTTTTGAATGAATTTCATCATAGGGGCTTACATTGCAATTATGCACAATTGCATCCTGAAATTGGGTGCTTACAGTTGCCCCCCTTTTTCGCTGTTTGCTTGACAAATTGTGGCAAAGCAATAGAAGCACACAATTTCGAAAGAAAGAAATTAGGACACTTGATCATATCCTAAGTGATAGATTGATGCCCAAATTGTTGAGCAAGGTGTAGTTTTTGATAAGTTGCACTATATTTCCCGTGGAACGTCTAGTGGACTTTACGCAAATGAGTTTCGCTATATTCTTTGTGGGACGTTTAGCGATGATAAATTGAAAACTTGCTAAAGAAAAAGGAGTTGCTCCTGTTGAAGTTTTGACTATTGTTTGGTATCCTCATAAGGCATATGGCAATTTGTGTACCCAATCTCGGTAAGTCTGAGTCATCTTTGATAAAATCTTTTTGATGTTCTTGTTTGCAGCTTCGATGACCCTATTTGCTTGTGGTTAGTAAGGAGAAGATTTATGATGTTCCACCTTATAAATCCTTAGTAGCTCTCTAACTTCCCCTTGCAATTGGACAACGTTATCAAAGATAAAGTGATGGGGGATCCCATATCAATAAAACATATTTCTTTTGATGAACTTAGGCACTTGCTTGGCTCCTATCCTTATGAACGATTTAGATTTGGCCCATTTTGTGAAGTAGTCTACTACTACTAGGATGAACCTATGTTGGTTTGAGGTTTTCGAGTGGATTTCCCCAGTTATGTCTAGTCGCAATGCTAAGAAGGGCCATGGAGAGGAGATGTAGTGTAGTTCTGTTGAGAGAAGGTGACTAACATTCCTATGGATCTAACACTTGTGGCATTTCTTTACAAATTTGATACAGTCTTCCATCATCATCATCCAAAAGAACCCTTTTCTGATTAGCTTTTTAGCCAAGATTGCTCCATTCATGTGTGGACCACAAACACCCTCATGTACTTCTTCTATTACTCTTGCAACCTCAGTTTCATATAGACATTGGAGTTGTAAACCATTTGAGGTTCTCCTATATAACACACCCTGGTGTGATATGAATTTTGATGCTAGTCATCGAATGACTACTTTGTCTCTTTCATTTGCTTGATCATGATAGGCTTATTCCTTCATATATCTTTGGATGTTGTAGAACTAGGGTTTTTCAGCTATTTCTATCTTCACTATTCTACCGTTTTTATGACAAGGTTGTCTTGATCTGAGTAGAATCAGAGGATTCATGGGCATTTTGGATGGTCCTTCCCATAATGATGTTAGGGAAGTAAGTGCATCTGCCATTTGATTGTGATTCCTGGGGAGATGAATGAATCTACATTTTCAGAAGGACATGGTAAGTAGCCTCTAATGGTTCAAGTAAGGCCTTAAGTGCTGCTCTTTCAGTTCCCACTCATTTGTGGCATGGTTGAATACTAGCATGGAAACTCTAAAGATTTTGACTTTTATGATATCTAGGGCTATCAGTGCTTCTATTTTGAGTGCGCGTGCCTAGTATTCTGCTTCATTGTTTATGACTCTAAACTTGAGCATTTTAGCAATTGGTACTACTTCACCTTCTGGAGATTATAGTATGACACTGACTCCTACGCTGAACTAATTGACTACTTTGTCAAAGTACATGCACCATCCTTGGATCTCAATAGCTAAGCTAAGGTCATCTAGGAAGTTTAGTTGGATTTCTTCTGAGTCTAGAATGGGGTTAAGAGCTAGAAATTTAGGTACTACTCTCCCTTTTACTGCCTTCTTAGTTAAATATAGCATGTCAAATTCTGTTAGCAGTACAAGCCACTTGGCAAGTTTCCCCACTAGAGAGGGAGCTTCATAGAGGTACTTTATTAGGTACATTTTAAACACAACCTAAATTTTGTAAGACTAAAAGTAGTGTCCGAGTTTCTTCATTATCCATACCATTGCCAAGCATATATGTTCAACTTGGTAGTACTTATCCTCATATGGTAGCATCTTCTAACTCAAGTAGTAGACTATGTGTTCTGCTTTCATTTCTCTCTCTTGGGCTAACATTGCACTAATTGTATTCCCTTTGATGGTCAAACACAGGGTTAGAGGTATCCCTAATTTAGGTGATCTTAGAACCTATGGGTTGGCTAGGTAGCTTCTGATTTTGTTAAATGCTAGCTGACACTATTTGTTCCATTCAATCGACTGATCTTTTCTGAGTAGCTTGAAGATCGGTTCACACACTATTGTAAACTTAGTGATGAATTTGTTAATGAACTATAGTTTCCCTAGAAACCCTCTAATTTCCTTCTTTATTTTTAGCATTGGCATCTCTCTGATGGCTTTTGCTTTGTTTGGATCCATTTCAATCCCATTCTGATTGACAACATACCCTAGCATCTTTCCTGGAGTGAACTCGGATATGCATTTCTTTGGATTTAGCCTGAGACTATACTTTTCAACCCTTTTGAGGAACTTTTTGAGATTAAAGGGGGTGTTCTTCCCTGGTTTTTGACTTGAACATCATGTCATTGATGTATACCTCCACTTCTTTGTGTCTCATGTCATGGAACATTACAATTGCCATTCTCTGGTAGGTTGCCCCTGCACTCTTTAGTCCAAAAGGCATTACTTTGTAGTAGTAAGTACCATATTCTATTATGAAAGCTGTCTTTGCTTTATTGATAATGTCCATTAGGATCTGATAGTACCTAGAGAATCCATCCACGAAGGAGTACATTACACATATGGTGGTGCTGTCAACTAGTATATCTATGTGAGGTAGTGGAAAATCATCCTTTGGGCAGGCCTTGTTCAAATCTTTATAGTCAATGTAGATTCTAACCCTTTCATCTTTCTTTAGTACTAGCACCATATTTGCTATCCATTTTGGATAGTCTACTACCTCTAGGAATTTTGCCTTAATTTGTTTCTTGAGTCCTTTTTCACTAGTTAGGCCCATTCTGGTTTAAGTCTTCTTAGTCTTTGCTTTACTAATTTGCAACCTTCTTTGGTAGGAATGAAGTGTTGAGTAATGTCTCTGTCAATACCAAGCATATTATCGTATGTCCAGGCAATTACTTGTGAATATTTTATTAATATTTTTTCAATTTCTCTCCTCTCTTCAGGGTTAACAACTTTCAAAATATACAGAATGCGTGGTTCAGATTATGTGCCAATGTTAAATGATTAAGTGCATATAGAATGAATGTCAAATATGCTAATGTTTTGATTAATGCAATGCACACTATCATCAGGAAAGACATCAAACAAGTAAGCAAGATCAAATTTCATTGCATTAACTTCAGAGTTCATTACATCATCAATTTCAAACAAAGAAAAAGTATAGAGATCATCATCAATAATGTCTTTGAACATGATGTCATCAATGCTCAATTTGAGGATGGCAGCAGCTTGAGCATGATTGATAGTTTCACTCTCAAATTCTATCTCCAGATTTTTCATCAGCTTACAGATGTCAGTCTCAGTGATCATGTTTAGTAAGTGCTTCTCATTGAGGGTGTCATTAAAGATCTTGAACCCTGGTTTCTTGATTTCATTGCTCATTCACTCCTCAGCTTGTCCTTGATAGACTTGGGCTAAGCTTTTAGCCACAAGAGAGGTTAACTTCTTAGCACCAGTATCCTTTTTAGGATTGTACCCTAGACTATTTTTGTTGGTCTGTACTTAGAAGTCAGGGAATTCTGTGACTCCACTATTTCTTCCTCCTAATCCTGTTCCAAATAGATATTGTATCTTCTTCATTATAGTGACAACTTTAGAACTTTAGGATCGAGATGAGCATCACTGATCATAAAAACCTAGAATCATAGTGGGATCACATTCAGACAGGCAACAATGTTATTTGTTTTAGTAAGGATGGAATGACCTTTCTATTAAGAGGGAACTTGATCTTTTAATGCACAATGGAAGGTATCCTCCCTAGTGGGTAGAACCAAGGTCTTCCTAGCAGTAGGGCAAAAGTCAGAGGGATGTCCAAGATGGTAAATTCTATTACTTATTCGATATCTCCCACTATAACTACTGCTTTAAAAGTGCCAAGACTGGCTTTTTTGAATCATCATAGGCTTATATAACCACATTGGATTCTTCTAGGTTTTCAACATTCATCCTAAACTTATATAGCAACCTCAGGGGGCAAACATTAATGGCATACCCATCATCTACCATAACACATAGGGTCTTCTTAGACATGAAAATTGCCTATATAAAGAGAGGACAATCATGGAACATTCCTTCAAGGGGTAAATCTTTGTCTGAAAAGGTGATTGCATTGGAAGGAGATTTGATTAGAGAGGCTATCATCTTGTAAGGTAAGGCTTCATCTAGTGCTCTGATTAGGGCATCTTTGTGCTTTTTAGAGGCTATGAGTAGGTCCCAGATACTGGCTTGTGCCTGAGTCTTCCTAAGCTATTTGAGGATAGTATCTTCTTCTTTAACCGAAGCTTGATTTCTTGCTAATTCTTTCTCCTTAGAGGGTTCCTTATTTTTCTTAAGAGGTTGATATGCTTGCCTGCTGTGAGTAACATGATTGACTACTAGTGAGTGCTTCTCAACTGCTTTCTTATCTATTTTTATATTGCTATTCTAGTCCCAGACAATGATTTTAGGATCATCAGAGTCGTACCATATATCTATCCCATGACTTGTAGGTTCTAAAGTTAAATAGTACTGACCATCCCATCTTTGTTATCAAATCCTTCTCCCCATCTTGAGGGTACTATGCCTTCTAAGAGTATATGGGCAGCAAGGGGTGTTTTATACTTCACTTTATAGTTGAACTTGCCAGATGGTTGGCCCAGTAAATCCCATATCTCTTAGCACTACTGAGATTTTTGTCTGTGTCTGCTTCCTGTGAGTAAGGGCAGTTAATCATTTCACTATTCATAGGGAGGGCTGTATCCCTGGCTTTTTTTTACATCATCAAGTGGGGAAGGAATTCTCAAGGCATTGGAATGTATTCAAAAGTAGAAAGGCATTGCTTATCTTCATTAGAATCATGAGGCTCAAGAATGGGATTTAAGGGTTTGTGATTTGAGGGCTTATCTTAGGTTTATTATATGGCTTGGATTGATTTTTCAACAAGGTCTTCTAGTAGATTGGAGGAGATCATGCTAATGGTTGGTAGAGGCATGTTTTGGTAGTTCGGGAGAGGATTGGTCTTAATACTGGGTCATTTTTCTAGAATCAATGAGGTTTTGGGTTGCATTTTTGAGAGTTTTGCACTTATTAGTGGTATGGCTAGACATCTAATGAAAGTGGCAGAACATAGTTTTGGTTAATTTGAAGTGGTAGTGGGTTTGGAAGAGGCCTAGGCTCTTGTGGCTATAGGAGGTTCTCTTGTTGAAGCCTCTAGAATACTTTGGATAGTGGGAGGTTAAAGTTTAAGAATTTTCTTGGTGGTTTGATGACATTGATAAATGGTGAGCTGTGGGTGTTAGGCTGGATCATGTTTATTTATTTAGGTCAGGTGAAGGTGTTTTGGAAGTTTGATTGGGTATTACAGTGAAAAGTGTAATATCCCGTATTTTTAAATATTTTAATACTGTATCAGGATATGCAGTGTTAATAATTCTTATATATAATATTGATATTTCATGAGTTGTTGTTTAATTAGAATTGATTTTTGATTATTTTATATTATTTTAAGTATCTTACGTAAAATTTTCCCGGGATTTGCATTTTCGGGGAAATTTTCACATAAATAATTTCCTATTAATTATTTTAAATAGATTTACGGACTTGCATGAACTCATACATATTTTTAAAATACTAGATAAAACATATATGTGTATTTATTTATTTAATTAGGGTTTAATTAATTACCCTAATATTTTATTATTTATTTATTAGTTTTATTGTTATTTAATTATTTTTATTTATTATTAAATTTTAAAATATTAAATTATAAGTGTGTGGTGTATATTTAATGTGTGTAATTTAATATTATTTTAATATATAGTATAAAGTATATATATATACATATATACATTTAATATTAACAAATTATAAAAGTTTGGTTTAATTACAAAATTGCCATTCTTCCTTCTCCCTCATTCCCGACCGTTCCCCCTCCCCATCCGCCGTCGTCTGGCGTGCCACCTCCTTCCTTAGCCTTCCCCGCTGCCTGTTGTAGCCGTTTCCGGCGTCTGGAGGTCGATTTTGGCCAGAGAAGCCGAAAGTGGGAGCAACATCGTTCACGACATTTTCGGCCACCGTTTTCGACACCGCCGGTCTCTTTCTTCTCCTTGAGCTCAGGTGAGTGTGATTCTAAGCTTTGTTTCACTTGATTTGGTCTTGATTTGCTTAGGTTTCGATTTTTCAATTTCGGCCTATTAGGGTTCTTATTTTTTTGAACTTCAATTTGATTGATTCATGATAAATTCCTTCACAAATGTTGTTCCCCTTAGCTTAATCTACATGTATGAATTTTTGTAGAATTTTTGGGAATTATTTTGATTTTTGGGTATTTTTGAATATTTTAATATTATTTTCTAATTTTCCAAAATTAATTATTTAAATTATGAAATTGTGTTTTATGGTTCATATATGTGTTAAAATGAATTATAGGAATTTATTTGGAATTTTTATGAATTTCTATGTATTTATTTTGAATTTAATTAGTTTATGTAATTTTGAGAAAATAGGGTTAAATATGTTTTTAATTGAAATTAATTGGTTAATTGGGTATATTTATTGATATTATTGATAAATATGTTGAGAAAATTAATTTTGAGTAATTATATAATTTTTGGTGAATTTTTTATTAATATTATGTTAATTTATATATAGGGGTATTTTGGTAATCTTACACTAAATTGGCTAAAAATGTAATTTAATTGGTTTTAATAGTTATTTAGGGTATAAAAATGATTTCTACAAATTATTGATATTTTTAACTAATTAAAACTATTTTTCGTAAATTATTTTCAATTATATATATAATATACGATTTTTCTAATAAAATGAGTTTTTATTGGTTTTTACTGTGTTTTAAGGTTAATTATGTAATTTCTATTTATAAAATGAATTTCTATGATATAAGGGTATTTTTGGTATTTTCATAGTTGTTCTGTGAATTGTAGACCCCGGTCGGTAGGCTGTAGTTTGGAGTCCAACCGAGGGATTTTGGTTGTGTTTTGTATCTGTTTTTCGAAGTGTGTTTCTTTGCAGGGCCGGCTTTACTTTTTGAGTAGAGAAATGTCTATTTTACAGGGGAGGTTCTGTTGGATTTTTGATAGAATTCTCGTAAAACGTGATGTCCGGTCGAACCCTAATTCTGATTCTGTGTCTAATATTCTAGATTGAGTTTCTAGGATTTTCTGTTAGGTTTATTCTGATGTCTGTTATTTATTATTTGTTTAGTTGCGCCGAGACTGAGGGCTAGTGGACTAGGCCCGTCGGACCTATCTCGAGGAACGCACTAAGTGTGAGTTACTATTCTATATATATATGCTTTAGGATGCATGATTTAGAAATGCATGTTTTATTTTGATTAAATATGCATAAATAATTTGATTAATACTTAAGTTTATTTTTAGTTTACTTTTGGTTTATTTTTGATATATTTTAGATTATATGCATGCTTTATTGATCAATTATGTTTGAAAATGTTTTTAAATATATTTTTAGTTTATTTTGCTATTATATTGGATTTAATTGACATATATATACTTAAAATATACCTGGTTTATTTTTGGTATATTTTTAGTATATATATAGTTTATGTTGTTATTTTATTTAAATTCATGCATCATTTATTTTTATGAATGTATGCTTTATATTTTAAAAATGAAGGATATCAATAGAACGTGCTACCTAGTGGGCAGCACTAGGACCGAGTACGTACCGGTACGCTGATAGCATTTAGGCTATATTACTAACCTATTTGTGGATATTGAATTGGATGGATTGATTTATGTGATGTGAGATATGATTTGAGAGTGTGATTGCTGGAGCTCGGTTGACCAAGTGTCTCGGGGCCAATCACACTGACAGTCAGACTGCTGGAGCTCAGTTGACTTAGTGTCTCAGGGCCAGTCTACTGTCCAAATGGATTAAGTGAATATATTTGGAATAAGTGAGCCTGTATGGCTAGAGTGTTGTCTAACACTGTTTTCGAGGTTGCGATATTCTAGGGTTCTATTTGATCCTTCATAAACTGTGATTTTTTAATAAAAATTTATAAAATGATTTTTATTGCATATGTGTGTATTTGCTTGTATATATACTTCTTATATTTATACTTTTGATTGTGTGCATTTCCATTTAGCATGCATGTATATATATTATAGTAATTTACTCAGTGAGGTCTGACTCCCCTCCGTTGACTATTTTTCAGAAGAGTCATCGTCTTCAGACCTTAGTAGCAAGCCTTTACGCCGGATTTCTTCCGCCCCGGCTTCTTTATGTAAACTGCTTACTTGAGTTTTATTTTTATAATCTAGACACTGCAGTAGTTGTGAATTAATTGTGGGATTATATGTATTTTATTTATGCGAGATGTATTTTAAGAATTTAAACTGGATTTGTATTAAAAGATTTATATATATGAGATGAGGATTTGATTTAAATTGAGTTAGTGCAAATGTTATTTTAATATTTATGATTTTATTTCCGCTGCATTAAATACTGTTATTATTACTATTGTATGTTTTATTTTATTTTTAGGCTTGCTACGGGTTTCGGATTCGAAAGAATTCCCGTTCCCTAGCGTCGGTCATGGCCCCTGTTTTAGGTCGTGACAAAAAGTGTTTTTGGCTTATTGAGGTTCCTCATCCTCAATTCTGATCCCAGCCTGGTAAAGACCTTTGAAGTTAGGATAATAAGCAACAATTATCTATTTTCTGAAGTGTGGTAGTGCCTCTTTGATTATCAGCTCTAATTGTTCATCCTCAGGAGGATGGTTTCTCATATTGACTACCTTTCCCACCATCTTATGATATAATAAGAGAAAGCTTCATTGAGTTTTTGCTTTTTGGTCTAAAGGTCCCTTTGAGTGATGTCTAACTGAGTATTGTATTCATATTACTTGATAAACTTTTAAATTAGTAGTAGCCAATCGCTTTTGATTTCATCTTTAAGGTCAAAGTACCATGCCCTTGGTCCTTCCTCTAGTGATGTGAAGAAGAATCAAACACTATGTGATTTTATAAGCTTTGTGGCAGCCTTAAAGGTAGCATATTGCCTTAGATGGACCATTGAATCCCCTATTCCATCAAACTTAGTAAAGTTTGGTAGTTTAAAATCATCTGGAAGTGACTCATCTTTGAACAATGCCAGGTCGGTGCAGCTTTTGGAGCCATGAGTTCCCTTATCTTTGAATGCAAATTCCAACTGAGCCATCCTATTGACTAATAGTTTAACCTCCCCTATTAATTCATACTTGGTCATGTTAGTAATTTTTATAGCTTTTGGTGCATTCTTGAGATCTTGGTAGTAGCCATTGTCATCATTAGCTTGAATTGGAGTGTAGGGAATTCCCTTTGCCTTATCTACCTTGGGTGAATAGATGTAGAGTCTTCATTCAATGGTATGCTATTCCCATCTCAGGCACTTTTGGCTTTGATTTGGGCTTGGAGGATTTCAGCTATGGTGCCATCATCGAGTAACTTTTAGATCCCCTCTTTTACGTTGTCTTCAAATTATTGACAGGAGGTATCTTCTTGGTCACTCATGCTATATTCCTTTACATTTATTAAGGTTAGATAAATGAATGATGCATGATGTCTGCCTAAAAAAAGGGTAAGCATGTATGCATGGAGTGGATGCAAAATCCTATGATGAAAAATGATTATTCCTACAAAAAAATAGTGGTTAGCACATGCTATCTACATGTGTGTTATGTATGCATGATTAAATCTAGTTAGTTTTCCTACACAGTGAACAAACCAATCACAAGCAAGTTCTCACTTCCAACCTTATTTCTCCATGAGGTTATTCAATCTCTTTCTTAGGTGGGATTTGCACCTGTAGTCATCAAGGGACTATGGTTCTGCTCTCCGAACTAGGCCATTTTGATTTATATTGGTAAGAACCAAAGGGTAAACTAAGGAATAATACTTAAATGTGCTTGAGGTAATCACATGATGCCAATGTGAGGGTTAATTGTTGGGCTTCAAATGATGTCCAAAGCCCATATGTGCTCGTATGCATAGGACTAAGGTTAATCAAAAGGAGTCCGAGTTCTTACCCCCATATCGATATTCGATATGTTTATCGGGAGTCATGAAAGTATCGTTTGATAGTTTACAGTTTGATTTTGCTAACATAAAGGTCCACAATCTAGTTGGGTTCCAAACCCATTCATTTGATATGATAAGGATAAATGGATAACATCTCATAGGTTCCGTTATTGAGAGATGTTGTTATTTTGTTAATTTACATAGACTATTCAAGCTGAGGTACATGATTCTTATCATTCCTCATGCTTCGAGCTCATATGAATTATATGAGAATCACATGGTCTTGAGCATAAATATTTTATGAAAACTGGAATTACGATGCCATTCGATGATAAAAACTAGGAGGGTTATGTCATTTATAAACATCGGGTCAAATAGACAACGTTAGGACAAGGATAGCATACATAGCTTGGTTAAATCCTAGTGGATGTTACTACTAGTTTATCTATATAAGCTGAGTCAGGGTGAGAGGCTAAGGGTTCCTTTAGCGAGAATGCCCCCATATGGCTAGGGTTACAGACTTCGGTCAGTGATTCTAGCATTCTTTTGATAACTCGGTTGCCCCCTTTAAAGACTTGGGTTATAGACTCTAGTCATATGAGTCCAGTGAATGCATGAATAAAGATTAAAAGTGATAATACCGTATCTTCATCGCCCCATAACTCGAGTGGAATCATGGTGGCAATGTCATTTAGTATTATCAAGGCTTTTATTAGGACAAGTGGTGCACATATGATGTGTAGTGCAAATGCAGTGGTGAGGGACTATATACAATTAAGTATTACATAATGAGAAATAGTCATTTTTGAGTTTATCCCTCTTATTTAGAAGTCCCAGTGGAATCGCCACTATGAGCATCCTCTTTCGGTTTTGGATAGTGGTATGTTTTCGTGGGATATTATGTGGGTCTTTTCGTGACATGGCAACTTTACCAAATAAGGACAAATGATTGGTCTGGGGGGATGAGACGCTTTTAATTTTGTGGAGTCACCACCTGATTTTTAGAAAATCAAGAAAAGAAAGGGACAATATCAGGTTACTCACTGAGTATTGTCCCCAATAGAGATTTTCGAGTTCAAGGATCATATATACTTTTTGACTATTTCTCATTATATGATATTTAATGTATAGCTACCGCAACACTCTAGTTTCAGTAATGACGTATAGCATTCACACAATACATCAGATAGTGGAAGATAATAAAGCTAAAAATTTAATTATTACATCATTTTCCTGATAAAATACATATAAAAATGAAAAGATTATGGAAAAGTAAATCTAATTTGGATATGATTGATCTGGATGATTAACACGACCATCTCACTAGCTTGCTGGATTTTATGAATAACAAGATGATCATGCATGCTTGCAGTGATTATTTATGCTATAATGATGTATAACAATAATATAAAGGATGCATAAGGTCATCACTGGATCGAGAGCATGATGACTCTATTCCAAGATATGAACTTTTCACATTATTGGTATTACGATGTGATTTCATGATTTCAGAAATAGAGGATGCAGAATGATGATATAAAATGAGCATAATAAAGCATATATTATTCACATAGCATGCAAGACTACCAGTCCCATCACACAAGTACAATAGTATTCCTGAATACTGGCGACAGTAAAATAAAATGCAATATGATAAAATAAATGTGCTAAAATAATTGTGTGGTCCTCAAACTCGATTGAGCTTATATGAGTTTTGAAGCTTTAACTTCGAGAGATCATCAAACTTTCCTCGTCGGGAGGTTTAAAATGGCAATCGAATGATGCTAGATTGTATACCTTTGAAGCATGCTTTGACAAATATGAAGCTTAGTTTGGTGGAAAAGGGATCTAACAATCTAAGAGAAAGGTTATGGAGAGTAAAAACTATCTGGAAAGGGGTTTTTAATGCCTTTAATTGGGACTAATTTTTAAGTGGGTGTTTCCACTTGCTAGGGTCTATTTATTAGGAAAAATTGGGTAGAACAAGGTGGTAGGGGCGTGGTCGCATGCGTATATCTAGAATTTTGTGCGTGGCCGCATATAGTGTGCATGTGGTCACACACTTGGCGCGTGGCCACATGTGCATGCACATGATCCATGCACACTTTGGCTTTCCACGTTCCTAGGTTTTATGGATGCTATTTAGGGTTGGTTCCTAGGGTTTTTAGGCCTTCTAGACTTATTTTCAGAGTTTGTTTGCCAAATTTGGCCTCGATTTTAGCACGACACATAGGGGCATTTATGTGCACATCTAAGCGATATGCATTGATCCTTAGGTTGTGTTGGACCATTCTGGGACCATTTTTGGAGGTTTTGGGGGACTTTTGGATATGTTTTCAAGGTTCATTTTATCAAAATCTATTTTCATTTTTCCACAAAGCTGGGTTTTGGTTTGATAAAGTGCGCATCGACCCAACGAGCTGAGTATTCAGAGAGGAGTTTTCTCTAAATAAACCTCTTATTGTTTCAATAATTCATATTTCACAAGGTCAGAGCATAGCCTAATGGCTCGGTGATCGATTTTGCACACTGGTGGGGTCTGTTAGGTTCTTAAGGTTGTACACTTTAGAGGTTTTACGAATGAGCAGACTCTAGTCATCTTAGGGATTAGTTTCATCATTGGACCTCTTTTAGGACAGTCCAAATTTAAGGTATGACAATCCATCCCATAAAATATTAGCCTTCTCTAATATTTAGGCTATTTGTATTCTTTCTCTCTCATTTGTAATATTTCCTCAATTAGTGAAATATTATTTGGTAGTGTCCAAGGATGTAGGCATAATTGGTTGAACCTCATTAAATCGTTGGTGTTCTTTTTATGTCTATTTAATAGCTATTGTCAGGTATAGTTGTTGTTAATTATTATGCTATTAAAATTACTTTTCTTGGTAAAATTCTATCTAAGGAGTGTGGTTTTTAAGTGGAACCATTATGACCCCAACACTGTTTCCTGGGAATTTACCTTAGGGTGATTTTTAGTATAATCATTTACACTTTAGTCACTTGTGCAATAGTTGTCAAAGTGAATTTGTTATTATTGGTGGAAATTAACCTGCATTCCATAATAATGTTATGGTAGAATGATTACTCAAACCGCAAACTTAATAAGAGATGGTTGAGTTATTATAACCATGGTGCCCTCCTTGTGATGTTGAATGACTTTGAGTCTAATTAAATTGAGAACCAGTGACAAATTAAGATTGATTGATTTTCTGAATAAAATTAAACCTTGAGTTCAATAGCAACTTATAAGCCACTAATTGGCCATGGAGGTCATTAAAAGAAAGCTTAGCTGTTCACTATTGCAAAGCAGCAATTATTCATTGTATTCAACACCCAATTTATGGAAAATAATTGCATTAAACTTGAAAGTAGTAATGGTTGTCTGGCTAGTGTTAAAGAGTCAAAAAGCACCTTTGCCTGATAGAGATACTATGAAATAAACTTGTTATCCTTTAACAAATTATGTGACTCAATATGAATTTGAGTTTTCTGTGCATGGCTGATAATGCCATAAATAGTCGCCCAAGCTCTTTATACTTCAACAGTGGAATTCAACCCAATAAAATGGGGATACACTTCCTTTGGGATGGAAGAGAGTAGTTAAGAAAAGAGCAGTTGATCTTTGTTAAACTAGATTATATACTCATGACTAATAGTAACATGATTTGTATTAGGATCAATGATCTCCTTAGGTGGTGGGTTTTTGATTCCATTGAAAATTCCATGTAGATTATAGTAATTGAGGAGAGGAGTAAATTTTAGTTTCCATAGAATGTAGTTTTTAGAGGTGAGTTTGATAGAAAATGAGTGTTGAACATGAGTTGAGGAAGGAAAAAATAAATAAAATGAAGGTATAGTAGCGGAAGCAGTTATGGAAGAAGAGATGAGAAGAAGAAAGTGATGTAGAAGAGGAGCTTGACATTGTCATGATTAATGGTTATAGATGGTGGAGTTTAGCATGCGTCCAAGACTTTAGCAACTGCAATACTATTTGAGCTCAAGGCTCTACAGAACACACTAACCACTGTCACAAAGACATGGCATGGAGATGAGGAGTCACCACCCTGGGTAATAACTGAGATAAATAGAAAAATGGTGGTACTTGATTCTCTAAAAGAAAGCTAGCACCATAACCAGAAGATTCTGGATACATAATACCAACTTCTTTTAGTCCTGTGTTCATTTAGAATTATTTTATAAATTATTATCTTACTTTCTATGTACATGCAATTTCATATAAACCCTTATTAAAACAATAAACTCTAGGCAAACTAGTCATGAAAAAGACATGTAAATAATGCACTCATGAAATTCACAATCCTAAAGTTAGTCAAATCTACATTAATTTTAATTAAATGGCTAAATCTACATGTTTTAATTTATAAGTCAGCCTAAAGACTAATGAGCTAATTCTTATTTAATTTTAATTAAGTGAACCTAAGTCTATTTATTTTAATTCTAAGAGTGGGCCTAAATCCACAAATTATGAAGTATTATTAGTGGGCCTAATCCTACATGTTTTAATTCTAAGGTGATCATAAATCTGTAAATTATGGAAAAAACTTTTATTTAATGGGCTAAGTTTAAATTAATTGTAATTAACCTAAAATGGGCCTATGTCTAAATTAATAAATGAGCCTGAATTATTTCTAACCTAAATCTAGTTAATCATGGGCCTAAAATGCATTTCAATTAAAATCTAGACCTATTAAATGAGATGGGCTAATGAAGAACTATTTAAACATAAAATTATTTAAATGGGTCAGAGCCTAATATGGGCCTAGGGCCCAAAACACATAAAAAGAATAAACAAGCCCAAAAACACAAAAAAATGAACACAAACAAATAAAAAGATCAACCATGCAATTAAATTACTTCTTTTAAAAAAATCTAATTTTAATTAACATGCAATCTAAATTAATCTACCTCCTTCATTGATTTTAATTAGAGTTTACCAAATTGAATCTAATTTACTAATTAATTTTTAAGAACAAGAGAACTAAATTTCATTATTTCCACTATTAGGGCTATTACAAAATCTACCAAAATAATAAAGAAAATAAAATTAAAATACAACCTTTAAGAATAAAAAGTAAACAAATTTAAAACCTAAAAAAAAATACAATAAAATAAACTAAACTAAATAGCACAAAATAAAATTAAATTGGGATCTTGAATCTTAGCTTTCATTCATGGATTCTCTGTGAGTTTCCTTGGTTAATCATATATTCATAACCAGAGTCATGAAACACAAAGAATCAAAAAAGAAAATAAGATTAGAATTAATGAACAAAGAAAACAAAATAATGAAAATAAAACCTAAATAAAAACACAGAAATAATAAAATAAAAAATAATGAAAAGAAAATAATATGAAAGAAAGAACTAATAAAAAGAAAGGAGTAGAAGATGAGTAATATTGTGCATATGAAGTTTGAATGCTCCTTAGAATGAGATTTCACCATTTTGAGAAAATTGACTTTGTGCTTTCTTGGTTTCTAGACTTTTTTTAAAAGAACGTACTTTGTTTCTTTTTTTTTTTTAAAAAAAGGGGTTTTGAAATGACAGTATCAGGTTAGGTCTTCTCTCTTTTTTCTCAATCAACCTCTATTGCAGTAGTTGATTAGGGTTTTTTTACCCCCAATTTCCCTTTTTTTCTCTACCATTCTTTTCTTTTTATATCCCATTCCTCAGCTAATCGCTTATGTGATCACAGGAGTTACATGATCATAGTAGTTATGATCTCTCCATGCCCAAAAAATAGGATAAGAATTTTAACTTCAAAAAAGAAGATTTTACGCCTAAGATACGCGTACTGGATCGAAACCTACAGATAAATACTCAAATCAATTTATTTAAAAATTAAATTTGGACCAATCATAGTGAGAAAAAATATTTTTACTTAATTTTTTGGCACCTCGGCATTCTAAAATGTCGACTGGTATTGTGTAATGCCAATTGACATTACATAATGTCAATCGACATTGTGTAATGTTGATTGGCATTGCATAATGCTAATCGGCATTATGTAATGTTGATTGGCATTACATAAAGTTGGTTGCACATTTCTAAATATACCCCCTACAAAAGTCAATTTTTTATAATTAAACCTAAAAAATGTTACAATTTAGTCCTTGAAATCACGAAACTTAACACTAGAGGTCAATTTTTTATTAAATTGTCATTATAGAGGCTTTTGTCGCATTCATACACAATTGTATCTTAAAATTGGGTGCTTATAGTTGGCCCCTTTTTTGGCTATTTGCTTGAAAAATTATGGTAAAGCAATAGAAGCACACAATTTCGAAGGAAAGAATTAGGGTACTTAATTGTATCCTAATTGATGGATTGATTCTTAAATTGCTATGTAATTTTTAAGTAAGATGCTATGTTTAGCATGCTTCACTATATTTCCTATAAAATTTCTAGTGAGATATATGAAAATGAGTTTCGCTATATTCCCTATAGGACGTTTAGTAGTTCATGATTTGGGAACATGCTATAGTTCTTGTGGAACGTCTAGCAATAATACTATAACTATTGTGTAGTGTTTGGTGAACTGCACTATATTCCCTTTAGGATGTCTAGTGACAATGAATTTCGTTATATTCCCTATGAGACATTTAATGAAATATATGTAATGATTCTCGCTATATTTCCTGTCGGACATTTAGCGTTTTATGATTTGAAAAATGTGCTATAGTTCTTGTGGAATGTCTAGTAATGATACCATAACTACTGTGTGGTTTCTGGTAGATCAAAAGATTTGAAAGTTCATGTTATAACTATTTTGTAGCATATAACATATTGAATTTGAAGTTCATGTTATGACTATTGGGCAGTGCAGAGCGAAAGAATATGAAATTTCTGTTATAACTACTGTGTAGCATATAACAAAACATATTTAAAATCCTTGACAAAAATGATGATGCATGTAAAATGCAAAAATCAAATTTTGTAATTATATTATGTATTTTTTACTTGACAAAGGATTCAAAATTTTAATACAGACTAACTATGTAATTAATAATTCTATGAATTATTAATTAATGATATGAATTTCATGAGTTAATTATGAATGGACTAAATAGTAAAGAAGAAATTTGGACTTGAATGCAAACAAAGTTAAAGGACTAAAGTGGACATTTGCATTTTAATATAAACTTTTTATTTTGCCAATTCATTCTTCATTTCTCTTATCCCTTTTATTGCTTATCGATTATGCTGCAATCCATAATTGCTCGTAATTAGCTATAACCCTTTCATTACTCGTTGATAATGCTATAATCCATAATTGCTTGTGATTAGTTGTAACCCTTTCATTGCTCATTAATGATGTTGCAATCCATAATTACTTGCGATTAGTTGCAACCCTTACATTTCTTGCCTTTGATGCTACAGTCCATAACTGCTCGCTGATGATGCTGCAACCCATAATTGCTTGCAAATTGATTGTAATCTTTTCATTACTTGCCTTTGATGATGCTACAGTCCATAACTGCTCACTAATGATGCTACAACCTATAATTGCTTACAATTTGACTACAATCCTAAAAAGAGTCCTAGAGGGGGGTGATAGGACTATCAAATAAAAATGAGAAATTAAAAGAATTCTTTGCAAGAATTGAATGGAAGTTGAGAAGGAAGATTGAAGAACATAAAGATTTAAGGAGTTCGGATTCAACAACAATCCTAAGTCTCCACCTAACTTATCCCCAATTTAGTATTTTTAATCACCCATAATTTTATTCATAAGATTGAGATTAGATAAGAGTTTTATGCTTACTCTTATAACCTTACAACATGAGTTTTCAAGGCTCACTCAGAAAAACCAAAACCCAAGTGTTTCAATAGACAACACTTAAACCAATTCCTTTAGAAATCAATCTCACTTCACTTCTAATCTAACCCAAGATTTAATATGAAGAGAAATTCTATTTCTAACACACACCCAACTCTCACAAGAGTTATACAAACAAAGAATTGTTTAAGAGAATTTGAGAGCTCAATGAATACTTAAGAAAGAATGAATGATAAACAAATTTATTAACTTTTTTTCAGCTCTAGAGGTATTTATACTTAAAAATATAGCTATTGGAGGTGCAAATGATGTGTCCAACATCTATATTTTGAATCATTGAAAGTGATGTTATCAAATAGTTTTTCATGGATTTAAACCATGATTGGCTACTCAAGACGTTTTAATTTGCCCACACTTTCTTCATAGAAGCTGTATGTATTTGAATTATCTTTCCATATCATTTTCAATCACCTAAATTGGATGTCTGTATCCCAAGATATGTTCAAAATAATAAGAGTTATGCAATTTGAAATGCAGAATACTATCAGACAGCTATACCCAAGTTGAAGCCATGATTGTTTCCTAAAGAAATGTTAATTTGCCCATGATTTCTTCATGAAAGTTGTAGCTCTTTGACTTATATTTTCATATCATTTTGAATCACCTAAATTGAACTTTTGGAGTTCAGGATATGTCCAAAATACTAAGAGCTGTACAATCTAAAATGTAGAATACTGTAAGACAGCTATACACAATTTGAAGCCATGATTTTATCCTGAATAAATTTGAATTTTTCATACTTTATTCATAAATATTTTAAATATTTGACCTATCTTTCCATATCACTTTGAATCACATTAATTGGACTTCTATAACTCAAGATATGTCCAAAATACTAAGAGATGTGCAGTTTGAGATGGCAGACATATACGTAGATTTTGACTCAAAATTTTCATAACCAAATGAACTTGGATTTTGAAAAATAAGCCCAATTCAGAAATATCAAGATTTCTACTTCAAATTTTAAGAAGATAAATTTCTCATTATAAAGCTCTAAGGATGTCAAAAGCCTTCTTGAATCTCAAAGGTCTAATTAGCCCAAGATAATTATACTTCATTTTAACTTCCAATAGAGTCCTAAATTATACACACTTAAATAAACAAATTAAATGCTCAAAATTAAGTTTGTTAAGATAAAAATTAAGATTGATTATTGCTAAGGTCAAAAATCTCCCTTTTTGATTTTGACAAACTTATTTTGAGTTTGATTAAAAATAATACAAAGTAAAGTGTATGATAATATTTGTGATAATAATGCTATCAAATGTAATAAAATATATTTATTTATTTCTCCCACTAAAATATGGACATGATAAGAAATATAAATTTATAGATTATTCCCCTTGACAAAAAAAATATAAACAACATAAAATATAGCAGGAGGGATAAAAACATGGTATTCTTATGACAAATGTATTAAAAACATAAACTATGATATCATGATCATTTTAACTAAATGTTAGACAATGTGAGGAAATAATTTTAAATATATATACATATAGTCCTACTAAAATGCATCACTTCTTATAGGAACAAAGCAAAGATACACCACATCTTTGTAAAAATATTCATGCCTTATCAAAGATCAAAACAATTCATAAGAAGATATTCATGCCTTATCAAAGATAAAAACCATTCCTAAGAAGATATTCATTCCTTATCAAACATAAAACCATTCCTAAGAAGATATTTATGCCTTATCAAAGATAAAAACTATTCCTAAGAAGAAATTATACATGAATTATGCATGCATAAACACAATAATAAAATATTATACACATGTATAGTAATGAATAACAAACTCAAATATATTTCTCCCCCTTTGTTAAAAGCAAAAAGAAAAGAGAGAGATATAAAGGGAAAATGAAAAACAAAGATACTCAAAATCTTTATGAAATCTATGTCATACATAAAGTAAGCAAAATAAGACCTTTTGTAACATATGATGTACGATAAAATTAATCATAATGTTAATATGCATGAAAAAATTTAAATAAAATTTCTCCCTCTATATCAAATAAAAATATAATATGTCACTAACATAAGCACAATTTTTAAGGGAGTTTTAAAATTAAAAACAAACTAAGCTAGGTACACATGCAAACTCAAATTATTTCTCCTCCTTTGACAAAATGCAAAAGGAAATTTATAAAGATAAACCAAATATAAGCTTAGAATAAAAAAAAGTTTAACATCAAAATCAAAATATTTATCAATCAAAGTAATCAATAAGCACAACATGATTTCACATGAAAACAGTTCAACCATCGATTAAACATAAAATCAAGATAAACTTGAACCATTAATCATGCCAAGTTCAAGCTTAATGAAATTTAATCTCTCTTCATTTAGAGGTTTGGTGAAGATATCTGCAAGTTGATTATTTATATTAACAAATTCAAGTGAGATATCACCAATTTGAACATGATCACATAAGAAATGATCTATAATGTTTATATGCTTAGTTCTAGAATGCTGAATGGGATTTTTGCTAAGCACTTGTATTATCACATTTAATTGGAATTTGATTAAGTTTTACACCATAGTCTAATAACCATTGTTTTTGCCATAAAACTTATGAACAACAAAGACTTGTTGCAATATATTTAACTTTAGCAGTGGACAAGGTAATCAAAACTTGTTTCTTGCTAAACCAATAAACTAAAGATTGTCCTAAAACTTAAGAAGTTTCAAAAGTACTTTTTTTATCTAGTAAACTACTAGCAAAGTCTACATCAGAATAACTAATCAAGTCAAAGGATGAACTCTTAGGATACCAAAGTCCTAAATGCATTATACCACAAAGATATTTGAAAATTCTTTTGATAGCATTCAAATGAAACTCTCTAGGACTTGATTGAAATCTAGCACACAAGCAAGTAGCAAACATAATATATGGTCTACTAGTAGTTAAATAAAGAAGAGATTTGATCATACCTCTAAATCACTTTTCATCAACCGGTTTGCCATTCTCATTTTTGTTAAGTTTGGTTATTGTGCTCATTGGAGTTTTACTTATCTTAACTCCATCCATGCCAAACTTCTTAAGAATGTCACTTGCATACTTGGTTTGATTGATAAAAATCCCATTTTTGCATTGCTTGATTTATAGTCCAAGAAAGAATTTGAGTTCACCCATTATACTCATCTCAAATTCTCCTTGCATTAAATTAGAGAATTCCTCACACAAGCAATGGTTAATAGCACCGAATATAATGTCATCAACATATATTTGAACACTTAATAAATTATTTTTGGATTTCTTTATAAAAAGAGTTATGTCAACCTTTCCTTTAGAGAAACCTTTCTTTAGTAAAAAGTTACTCAATCTTTCATTCCAAGCTCTTGGAGCTTATTTCAATCCATATAATGCTGTTGAAAGTTTAAACACATGATTTGGAGAGTTAAAATTTTCAAAACTTGGAGGTTGTTCAACACATACCTCATCTTCAATAAAACCATTTAAAAATGCACTTTTAACATCCATTTGATAAAGTTTAAAATCCATGTATGATGCAAATGCAAGTAGTATCCTAATAGCTTCTAACCTTGCAATGAGGGCAAAGGTTTCATCATAATTAATGCCTTTCTCTTGATTATAACCTTTAGCTACTAGTCTAGCTTTGTTCCTTGTTCATTCATCTTATTTCTAAACACCTATTTGGTGCCTATAATAGGATGATGTTTAGGTCTAGTAACCAAGGTCTAAACCTTATTTCTCTCAAATTGATTTAACTCTTCTTGCATAGCAAGGACCTAAAATTCATCATACAAAGCATCATCAATATTTTCTGGTTCAATTTGAGAAATGAAGGCTAAATTAATAATAGACTTTAATTGAGATCTAGTAGTTACCCCTTTTTTAGTGTCACCTATAATGAGATCTTGAGGGTGAGCTTTCTTGAATTGCCAATCCTTTAGAAGTTCTTCCTTCAAGGTAGGTTGAGATGTCTCCTCATTTTCCTTCTTGCTTGGATCTTCAAGTTCCAAAGGCTTACTAGCATTTTCTTCTTGTGTTTCCATAATCTCATTATCACCTAAAAGATCATCAACACGACAAATATCCTTTCTAGGATCAAGTGAGTTTTATTCATCAAATACCACATGCATTGACTCTTCAACTACTAGAGTTCTCTTATTAAAGACCATATATGCTTTACTAGAAATAGAATAGCCCAGGAAAATTCCTTCATCAGCTTTAGAATCAAATTTCCTAAGATTGTCCTTGGTGTTCAATATAAAGCACTTGCATCTAAATACTCTTAGATATGAGATTTTAGGTTTTCTATTGTTCCATAGCTCATAAGATGTTTTATTTAAAATTAGTCCTTTGAAAACTCAGTTTGAAATATAACAAGATGTGTTAACAACTTTTGCCTAAAAGTATAAAGGCAAATTATACTCATGAAGCATTGTTCTAGCTATTTTCACAAGAGTTCTGTTTTTCCTTTCACCTACCCCATTTTATTGAGGAGTTCTAGGAGATGAAAATGTATAAGAAATATCATTTTCATTACAATAGTTTTTGAAAAATTCATTTTCAAATTTGGTTCCATGATCACTTATAATAGAAGAAATATAAAAGCTTTTTTCTTTTTGAACTCTTTTTGTAAACTTTTTAAAAGCTTTAAATGCATCATTCTTATGAGCATGGAAACATACCCATGTAAATCTAGATTAATCATTAACCAATACATATGCATAATGCATTCCACCGAGACCAGTAACTCTAGTTGGTCCAAATATATCCATATGAATAAGTTCAAGTGGCCTAGAGGTGGACACTACATTTTTTAGCTTAAATGAGGACTTGGATTGTTTTTCCTTTTGACAAGCATCACAAGGTTTATCCTTAGTGAATTCAAGCTTAGGTAAACCAATTATAAGTTCATGTTTACAAAGATCATTCAAAAGCTCAAAATTTGCAGGTCCTAATCTTCTATACCATGTCCATGTGTTATAGGAGATAAACACTAAGAATTTTATGTCTTTGTTATCAATTTTATTCAAATCAATTACATAAACATTGTCTACTCTTTCACCACTAAAAATAACTTTGTTTTCATCAAGACTACTAACAAAGCAATTTTTAGGATAAAAAGTTACTTTATTTCCCATGTCACATAATTGACTTATACTAAGAAAATTATGTTTAAGATCATAAAAAAAAAATAGATGATGTATATATAAGGATTGAGGATTACCTATTTCTTCAATGCCAATAATTTTTCCTTTTGCATTATCTCTGAAAGTAACGTGTCCTCCATCCTTAGTATTAAGTTTATTGAATTGCTCTTTGTCTCCTGTCATATGCCTTGAACATCCACTATCAAGATACCACTTGATTTTTGTTCTTGTGGATTTTAAGCACATCTACATAGTACAATTTAAGTGTTCTTATAGACCTAAACCTTTCTTGGTCTAGGTTGGTTAGTTTCAAGATAATCCGTAGGAAGTAAATTCATATGCAGTCTTCTATAGAAGCACACATTGTTAGTATGTCCTTTGATCATGCAATAAGAACATATAATATTTTCAAATTTATTCCTCCTAGGATGAAATTCTTTCCTAGTGTGTGCAACATGCCTTTGGTGTTGTATGTATCTCCTATTGTTTTATGTCATTAAGTGAGACATGCATTGGTAATGGTGATGTGTATTTTGATAATTTTATGCAACATGTTTATGTGAATTGTATTATGTAGCATGCCTATTATAATTTTGTCTAATGTATATATAAGCATGCTTGGGTTTAGGTGCTCTAGTTTGAGCCTTACCTCTTTGTGTTAATGAAGGATGAATCTCATAAGACTTTCCCTTGCTATTTAACACATGAGATCTTTTAGCTTTAAAAGCTTGATTCTCATTTAATTTGGAGGTTGAAGGAGTGGAATCATGCGAAGCTTTTACAAAATTAATATATGATGAAGATGATGAAGACATTCCATTCTTCTATCCAATTCCACAGGTATCTCCATGAAATTTTTAAGAGTTAAGAAGATAATCTAAAGTTTCTTTTCCTCTCTTAAATTTAGCACTGGAATTCTTTAATTCTAAGACCTCCTTAGAAAGCTTATGATTATCATCATTTTCTTTCTTAAGTTGATCTTCCAAAGAATTAGAAGATTTTACATCACTAACAAGTTTTTCGTTTGATTCAACAAGTTTAGCACAATTAATTTTTAAAATTTCTAATTCTCTATTTAAACTACCTAACTCATTCTTATAATGTTTTTTCTTATATAAAAAATGTTTTTATTTAACAAGTAATTTGCTCATAATAGAGCTTTCATCATCATCATCATTATCACAATAATTATCACAATCATCAAAGGAAGAATAAGAAGTAGATGGTACCTCATTTTTGTTTTCAAGGGCTATGAAGCAAAGATTAGTCACCTCTTGTTATTCCTCTTCCTTTTTGAATTTGAAGGAATCATCCCAGGTAGATTTGAATGCCTTCTTCTTATCTTTTGCTCCCTTGTTCTTAAATTTAAGTTTAGGACACTCACTTCTAATATGTCCTAGTTTCTTGCATTCATAACAAGTAACTTCCTTTGTTTTCTTCTTCCCATCTCCTTCGAACTTCTTATTGAAGTCCCTTGTTCTTAAGAAGTTTTTCTTTCTTAAAAAATTCTTTAAGTTCCTAGTGAGCATGGCAATGTTACCATCTTCATCACTAGAATCTTTGATTCTTTCCTTTTCACTATCTTCTTGAAGAGCTTTTAGAGTAATGCTCTTTTTCTTTTTCTCTTCTTATTCTTCACCTCTTTTCTTGATAGTGAGCTTATATGTTAAAAGCTTACCGATGAGCACATCGGTTGATAGGGTGGAGCGGTCTTGAGCTTTCTCAATTGAAGTAACATGAGATTCCTAATCCTTCTTAAATAGGATTCTTAAAATCTTGTTGTTTACTTCTTCCTTAAAGAAATGTTTTCCAAGTTTCTTAAGGGTTGTGAGGAGAGCATTGAGAGGATTTGTCATCTCCATAATTGATTCATGAGGCTTCATCTTGAAGAGTTCATATTCATACATATGAAGTTGAACCTTCTTGCTTCTTACTTGAATGTTGCCTTTATAGTGGTTTTCTAAAGTCTCCCACATTTCTTTGGCCGATATATAGTGTTGAAGCTTGCCTCCTTATTCTCTTGTCATTGAAGAGACTAGAGTAATCATAGCCTTTTTATTTTTATGATTTTTTTCCTTTTAATCAATACTCCATTAGCTTCTTACAAGAGTAGTTACCAAACCATCAATCATAGTTGTAGGTGGTTCCCAAACTCTTAGGATAATGTCCCAAAGTTTAATGGAATCACAACCAAGATATAATTCCATTTTGAATTTCCAATGTGGATAGTCACTACCATCAAAGAATGGTCTAAGAGGAGATGTTTTATTATTCACTCCCCATGATCTTGTATTCTAGCAATGAAGTACCTAGAATTCAAGCTCTAATACCAATTAAAAAGCTTCTTAGAAGGGGGTGAATAGGACTATCAAATAAAAATAAGAAATTAAAAGAATTCTTTGCAAGAATTGAATAGAAGTTGAGAAGGAAGAATAAAGAACACAAAGATTTAAGGAGTTTGGATTCAAAAATAATCCTGCATCTCCACTTAACTTATCTCAAAGTTAGGATTTTCAATCACCCATAATCTTATTCATATGATTGAGATTACATAAGAGTTTTATGGCTCACTCTTATAACCTTAAAACATGAGTTTTCAAGTCTCACTCAGAAAAACCAAAACCCAAGTGTTTCAATGGACAACACTTAAATCAATTCCTTTACAAATCAATCTTACTTCCATTTTAATCTAATCCAATATTTAAGATGAAGAGAAATTCTATTTCTAACACACACCCAACTCTCACAAGAGTTATACATACAAAGAATTGTTTAAGAGAATTTGAGAGCTCAATGAATGCTTAAGAAAGAATGAATGATAAACAAGTTTCTTAACTTCCATTCAGATCTAGATATTAATACTTAAAAATATAGCTATTGAAGGTGCAAATGATGTGTCCAACATCTATATTTTGAATCATTGAAAGTGATGCTATCAGACAGGTATTTATGGCTTGAAACCATGATTGACTACTCAAAAATTTATATTTGCCCACACTTTCTTTATAGAACCTATAGAAATTTGAATTATATTTTCATATCATTTTGAATCACCTAAACTGGATGTCTGCAGCTCAAGATATATCCAAAATACTAAGAGCTGTGCAATTTGAAATGCAGAATACTATTAGACAGCTATACCCAAGTTGAAGCCGTGATTTGATCCTAAATAAATTTGAATTTTCCTATAATTTATTCATAAAAGTTGTATATATTTGAATTATATTTCCATATCATTTTAAATCACCTAAATTAGAGTTTTGTAACTCAGGATATGTCCAAAATACTAAGAGCTGTGCAATCTGAAATGCAGAATACTGTCATATAGCTATACACAAGTTGAAGCGATGATTTTATCCTGAATAAATTTGAATTTGACCATACTTTCTTCATGAAAGTTGTATATATTTTACTTATATTTCGATATCATTTTAATCACCTTAATTGGACTTCTATAACTCATGATATGTCTAAAATATTAAGAGATGTGCAGTCTGAGATGGCAGATGTATATGTGGATTTCAACTCAAAATTTGCATAACCAAATGGACTTGGATTTTGACAAATAAGCCCAATTCAGAAATTTCAAGATGTCTACTTTAAATGTTAAAAAGATAACTTTCTCATTGTAAAGATTTAAGGATGTCAAAAGCCTCATTGAATCTCAAAGGTCCAATTAGCCTAAGATAATTATACTTTATTTTAACTTCCAATAGAGTCCTAACTTATACACACTTAAATAAACAAATTAAATGCTCAAAATTAATTTTTTAAGATCAAAATTAAGATTGATTATTTCTAAGGTTAACAAATCCTTTCATTGCTCACCTTTGATGATGCTACAGTCCATAACTGCTCACTGATGATGCTGCAACCCATAATTGCTTGCAAATTGACTGCAATCCTTTCATTGCTTGCCTTTGATGCTACAGTCCATAACTACTTATGATTATTTGCAATCCTTTTATTACTCATCAATGATGATTTTGATTAACTGCAACCCTTTCATTGCTCACCGATGAAGCTGCAATCCATAATTGCTCACGGTGATGCTGCAATCGATAATTGCTCACTGATACTGTTACAGTTCTTAATTGCTTGCGATTAGCTGAAATCTTACATTGCTCACTAATGATGCTATAATCCATAATTGCTCTTGATTAGCTACAACCCTTTTATTGCTCACTAGTGATGCTACAATCCACAGTTGCTCACGATTAACTGCAACCTTTTCGTTGCTCACTGGTGATGTTGCAATCCATAATTGCTCACGATTAACTACAACCCTTCCATTGCTCACTGGTGATGCTACAATCCATAATTACTCATGATTTTTTTCTTTGGTTGTTTGAGTTGAATGCTTTGAATTCTTTATGCTGACTAATTAACATTTTTACTGACTAACTTTGAAATTTGCTGTGTTGACTTATTAGAATTTCTCTGCTGACTAATTTCAATTTTGCTATGATAGTTGTCACGACCCAAACCGAGAATCATGACTGGTGCTATGGAATAGGAATTCTTTAGAATCCAAAACCTATAGCAAGCCTTAAAAATAAAAACACCTGTAATAAATAAATAACAATATGCCAAAAAAAAGCTTAAATTGATTTAAAAATAAATACTTAAATGTCATATCATAATAAAATATTCATACAGTATTTTGATACATAAATCTCAATATCTGAAATAACACAATACTAATACAATACTACTACTACTACTATAGTCTCTAGAGTATAATAAGATATCAGATAATAAATTTACATAGTCTAGCTGACACTGAAGAAGACCAACGAAGAGGTATACTACTGAGGTCTGATGACAAGAAATCTCCTGAAAAAATATTAAGGGGGATCATACCTCATTAAGTGAATTATTATAATATATTTACATGCAACCTAAGTCATATACAGTCAAGCATCAGTATATATATAAATATATATAAGCAGTTCACACATATGCTAAAATCCACTTTTATATATAATAAATGTAGAAAATATTTACTTAAGTGGAGGATCAAATAGAACCCTAGATATCTGCAACCTCAATCAAAATATATCACTAGCCATCGGGCTCACTTAATTCTAAAGTAATTCTCTTATTCTATTTTTGGAAAGTAGACTGGCCCTGAGAAACTAAGTTAATCGAGCTCCTGCAGTCTCACTGTCAGTGTGATTGACCATGAGACACTAAGTCAATCGAGCTCCCGCAATCACACAACTCATTCATATAAATTCTCAATAATCAATTAATCAAGTGTCACCTCAAATGATTTTATAAATTCATCCCTAAAATCTATCGCACTGGTACGTACACAGTCCTAGTGCAACCCATTAGGTAGCACATTCTATTGATATCCTTCAATAAATCGCATAATTATTAAAATAATTATACGCATAATTCAAACATAATAGCATCCTTTTGTAAAGAAATATACTAAACATATCCCGAACATATACTGGAAATATACCAATTGCATACTGAAAATATGCCAAATATATATGCTGAGTATATACTAAAAATATACAGAATGTATACTAAAATATACTAAGCATATATAGCACATATGTACCAAAATATACCAGAAGAATACCAAAACTATACTAAATCATTTAATGAAATAATTCATGTTTAAACATATAATGAAAATATGCAAACTCTCTTTCATGCATCATAGATGTAATGCATATACAAAATAATAACTCACAAGTTTGGTCTCCTCGAGATAGACTTGATGGGTCTGGTTCGATAGGCCTCTGTATCGGCGCAATTAGAAAAATAAATAATGATAAAATTAGAATAAACTCCTAACTTATACTTTTAAGAATTCTAAAGGAAGACTTGATCTAAGAATTAAAACTCAGCTAAAATACAAAAACTTAGAATCAACCCGATGTCACGTTTTACAAGAATTCTATCAAAAAATCAACAAAGTATCCTTTGTAAAACAAACATCTTTCTACTGAAAAGTAGAGACGATCCTGCAAGAAAATATACTTCTATATTCAAAATGCTTAACACCTCGGGTTGGGACCCCCAAACTGCACAAATTCCCAACCGAGGTTCACAATTTACCAAAAATCAATATTAAATAATAAATATAATAAAAATCATTAAATTCTATAAATATTAATAAAGTACCAAAATAAAATTTACTTAAATAACAAAAACATTAAATATAATTATTTTCACATTAACTAAATAAAATCTCAAATAAATTATATAATATTAATAAAAATCTAACTTTTCAATTATTCGACATAAAATAGTAAAATTCACAATTAATTACTTAAATAGGTTATATATATAATAAAAATGGTTAAAAACTTATTTAATCACAAAAATAGTATATAAAATTATTATTTGAATATATTTTCAAAAATTAGTATTAATTAGTTAAAAATAGTAAATAATTTGCAAAAATTATTTTAATACCATTTATTATTCCAAAATTGTTTAAAACATATTATTTAACTATAATATCAATAAAAATCCATAATTTACCCATAAATTCAAAAATCACATAATACTAAATATTTACTAAAAATTACTAAAATTTATTTTCTCACTTCTAAAATTAATAATTTAAATTAACTATGCTAACCTAACATAATTTTTCATAATAACACACAAAACACATAATTAATTAAAAATTCATTTTTAATTCTTAAAAATTCAATAATTACCCATAATTCAAATAAATTCAAAAAAAATAAACTAAAAATATATTTGAGAAGCTTAAGTTCCATATAATAACATTTCCAAAAGGATTTATCAAGAATCAAACAAAATTAAGCTAAAAAAAATAAAAACCTAAAATAGACATAAACAAAAATAAAAAAAAAAACTCACAATCTGGACGTTGTAAAATCGCAACAACTTGAGAATCGATAAGCACACGTCGAGAGGAGTCTAACGAGCCCAAAAACTAAACCTAAAACCACCAAAAATTCGTCGGAGCTACAATAGCTCTTCTCGATCCCACGTGATTTCTGGCAACTCCGGGGCTTCAGATGACATCGAGAAGGTGAGAGAGTGAAATGGCGAGCTTTGGAGGTGATATGGTGTTGACTGGTGCTTGGGTGGCAGCATTGGTGGAGCTTGCAGAGGCAAAAATGGCGGAACAAAGGGAAGAAAAGAAAAAGAAGAAGAAGAAGAAAAAAAAAGAAATATGGGGAGAGGTTGACCCGTTACCTTTTTTACCTGCTTCTCACTATATATATATATATATATATATATATATATATATATATATATATATATATATATATACACACACACACACACACACACATTCACACATATTAATTTTACCACTTGTCACCCATATATATACATATACAACATAATACACACATGCATCCATGCACATCAACAACAAAAATAATAATAATACTAATAATAATAACAAATAATAATAATAATAATAACAATAAAAATAATAGTGTTGTGAAATAAAGATTGAATTACTTATTTTGTTATAGAACTAAACTTGAATTTAGTAGTATTTAACTAGAAGAAAAATATTTTATAGTAGAATGATTTTGAGAGAATTTAGAGAGAGTTTGGAGAGAATTTAGAGAACTATAATATTGAAAGAATTTGGAGAGTAATCTATCTTTTCTTCTTCTTTTTCTTAACCTCCTCATTAATGAATTTCAATCCCTTTATATAGAGATTTTCTTTTCACTATTTGAGTACTATTCTCTCACAAGCAATATATTGTTCATTCACAAGCAATATATTGTTCATTCACATTCATAATACTCCCCCTTGAATAACAATATTTTGCAATTGCCTCGTTAAAACCTTGCTAAATAAAACCCAGTGGGAAAAACTTTAGCTTAAGGAAAAAGAGTACAGTGCATGATATTCTCCCCCTCAAGTTGATATGTATAATCTTCCTTCACATAGTATGTAGATGTCGTATTCCAATATCGTGAACGTGCTTTCTAAAGATTGTAGTTGGAAGTGCCTTTGTGAAAAGATCAGTTGAATTCTGGCTAGACTGAATATACTTGATATCTATATGATTGTCTTTTATTAGCTCTTAAGTGTATGAAAAGAATCTTGGAGGTATATGTTTGGTTCCATCACTTTTGATATATCCTTCCCTTAACTGTGCAATGCATTCTGCATTATCTTCATATAAAATTGTTGGACTTTTATTGACTGGAAAACCACAAGATTCTTCAATATGATGTGTCATTGATCTAAGCCACACACACTCTCTACTTGCTTCATGTAGTGCAATAATTTCAGAATGATTTGAGGAAGTAGTGACAAGCATTTGTTTCTGGGAACGCCAAGAAATTGCAGTTCCATTATTTGTGAACACATAGCCTGTTTGAGATTTCATTTTATGAGGATCAGATAAATGCCCTGCATCTGCATAACCAATCAATTCTTGTTTTGAATTGTTAGAATAAAATAAACCCAAATCAACATTTCCTCGAAGGTATCAAAGTATATGTTTGACTCCTTTCCAATGCCTTTTTGTTGGAGCTGAATTGAACCTCGCTAATAAATTAGCTGCAAAAGAAATGTTAGGTCTAGTACAATTAGCAAGATACATTAGAGCTCCAATGGCACTGAGATATGGAAATTCAGGACCAAGAATTTCTTCATTTTCTTCACAGGGTCGAAATGGATCAGTTTCAATATTGAGTGATCTAACGACCATTGGAGTACTTAAAGGATTTGCTTTATCCATATTAAAGTGTTTCAAGATCTTTTCTGTGTAATTTGATTGATGCACAAATATCCCATTGTGCATTTGCTCAATTTGTAAACCAAGGCAATACTTGGTTTTTCCAAGATCTTTCATTTCAATTTCTTCCTTTAAGTATACTGTTGCTTCATGGATCTCATTTTCTATTCCAATGATATTCAAATCATCAACATATACAGCTATAATCACAAATCGGGATATTTTTTTCTTAATAAAAATGCATGGGCAAATAATATTACTCACATATCCTTTATTAATCAAATAATCGCTTAAATGATTATACCACATGCGCCCAGACTATTTTAACCCATATAAAGATCTCTGGAGCTTGATCGAATACATTTCTTTGGGTTTTGTACTTAATGCTTCAGGCATTTTAAATCCTTAAGGGATTTTCATATAAATGTCATTATCAAGTGATCCATACAAATAAGCAGTCACAACATCCATAAGACGCATTTCTAATTTCTTAGAAACTACTAGGCTAATCAGATACCTGAACATAATTGCATCCATAACAGGAGAATACATTTCATCATAATCAATTCCTGGCCTTTGTAAAAAACCTTAAGCTACAAGTCTAGCTTTGTACCTTATTATTTCATTTTTCTCATTTCTCTTTCGTACAAAGACCCACTTGTATCCTACAGGTTTCACAGTTTTAAGCATAGGAATAATTGGCCCAAAAACATTTCGTTTGTTTAGTGAGTCCAATTCAGCCTGCATAGCATCTTTCCATTTTTTCCAATCATGCCTATTTTGACATTCCATGACTGATTTTGGTTCAGGATCATCTTTGTCATTTATGATTTCATATGCAACAGTATATGACAATGTTTCATGACTTTATTTATTTTCTATTTCTTTAGGGATATTTTCCTCACTATCAATATGATTATCTACTCCCTTTCTCTTTCGAGGATTTTTATCCTTAGAACCAATTGGTCTTCCACGCTTTTGGCGTGTTTTAGACTCATGAGTGTCTTTATTCTCAGGTTTTATTTCTGGAATTTCAATACGAGCAGGAGTATTGGCTGCTGGTATATATGATTTAGTCACTCTGTTTGTATCAGTAAATGCATCTGGCAATTGATTTGCAATTGCTTGTAAGTGCACAATCTTTTGCACTTTTAATTCACATTGTTTTGTGTGAGGATCCAGATGCAATAATGATGGTTCATTCCATGAAATATCCCTTTTCCCTTCTTTCTCCCCTTTTCCTAATGTTGGGAAAACAACCTCATTAAATTGGCAATCAGCAAAACATGCTGTAAAAACATCACCAGTTAGAGGTTCAAGATATCTAATAATCGAGGGTGTTTCAAACCCAACACAAATTCCCAATCTTCATTGAGGACCCATTTTTGTGCGCTGAGGTGGCGCAATGGGTACATATACTGCACAATAAAAAATTTTGAGATGGGAAATATTTGGCTCTTGACCAAATGCCAATTGTAGTGGGGAGTATTTATGATATGCACTAGGTCTGATGCGAATTAATGAAGCAGCATGTAGGATTGCATGACCCCAAACTGAAATGGGAAGCTTTGTTCTCATTATTAATGGTCTAGCAATAAGTTGAAGTCGTTTAATCAATGATTCAGCTAAACCATTTTGAGTATGTACATGGGCAACAGGATGCTCAACAATGATCCCAGTAGACATACAATAATCATTGAATGCTTGAGATGTAAATTCACCAGCATTATCAAGTTTTACCCTCTTGATTGTATAATCAGGGAATTATGCTCGTAATTTAATAATTTCAGCAAGCAACCTTGCAAATGCAACATTACGAGTTGACAATAGACAAACATGTGACCATCTACTAGATGCATCAATTAATACCATAAAATATCTGAATGGTCCACATGGTGGGTGAATTAGCCCACATATATCACCTTGAATTCTTTCAAGAAACATAGGTGATTCATTTTGAATTTTAGATGGTGAAGGTCTCAAGATTAATTTTCCGAGAGAACAAGTTGTACATGGCATTTCATTTGATTGAGGAATTCTTTGCCCCTTCAAGGGATGCCCATGTGAATTCTCAATTATCCTTCGCATAATTACTGATCCAGGATGACCTAATCTGTCATGCCATAAATTTATTATTGAAGGATCATAAGATTTTTCTTTTACTACCATATTTGATTCAATTACATGTATATGCATGTAATGCAATCCATTAGGGAGTTTTGGCAGTGTTTCCAATACTTGTATTTTTCCTTATTCATAGGAAACTATATTTAAATATTTGTTACCATTTATAGTAATAGATTGGGTATCACACCCATTTCGATATATGTCATCAAAACTCAACAAATTTCTTGTTGACTTTGGTGAAAACAAAGCTTCATCAATTATAAACTTTTTTCCATTTGGTAACATAAATTTAGCTTTGCCAATTCCTTCAATCAGATCTACAGGACCTGATATTGTTTTTACAACTGCCTTTGTGGGCTTTATTTCAGAGAAATAATCTCTATTTTTCAAGATAGTATGTGTAGTACCACTATCTGGTATGCACAGATCTCCAATATTGTCTTTATGTTGAGTACAATCCATATTAAACTTCAAAATAGATAAACACAAAATTAATCAATTAAGGTAAAAACATAAAATAATTGTAAAGTAGGACATTTTATTTAATTTAAAAATAACATACATAACAATAACATATTCTTCAGAATCAAATAAGTAATAACAATATACTTAAAATTAGAGATGTCTCAATTTCCATTGTCAGTAAAATCATCAGTAAAATCAGAAACATCTAGATGAGTTCTATCATTAACATGAGTATGATGCTCATTGAAGTTTATTTCCTTTTCTTTGCCTTTCAATGATGCCTTATAAAGTTGGCAAAGATGTGGTGGTGTTCGACAAATTCGTGACCAGTGTCCTTTACTACCACATCTGAAACACACAGTTTCAGACTTATGTTGAGGCCTTTCTTGAACACCACTGATGACTGATTTTAACTTCTTTTGAGGTTGAGTCTGAGTTTGTTGTGGAGTATTATTATATTTATTTCCATGACCATGGCCAAAGAATTGACCTCTTCCACGTCCACGACCTCTACCTCTCCCACGTCCACGGCTATTGTAATTTTTATATCTGGAATAATTTGTAGCATTTGCTTCTGGAAATGCTATTGAGCCAGTGGGACGAGACTGATGATTTTTCATCAAGAGTTCATTATTTTTCTCAGCTACCAATAGGCATGAAATTAGTTCAGAATATTTTTTAAATCTCTGCATCCTGTATTGTTGTTGCAGTGTAACATTTGATGCATGAAATGTGGAGTAAGTTTTCTCTAGCATATCCTCATTTATGACTGTCTGTCCACAGAATTTTAATTGTGATACTATTCTGAACATTGCAGAATTATAGTCACTCACTTTTTTGAAATCTTGAAAGCGTAAAGCTCTCCATTCATCAGTGACTACTGGTAGTATTACATCTCTTTGATGATCATATCTGTCTTTTAGATCCTTCCAAAGAACACTTGGATCTTTGACAGTCAAATATTCACATTTTAATCCTTCATCAAGATGACGACGGAGAAAAATTATAGACTTGGCCTTATCTTGCAATGAGGTGTTATTATTTTCTTTTATGGTATCAATTAACCCCATTGATTGAAGATGCATTTCTACATCTAGAATCCAAGACATATAATTTTTTCCCGTGATGTCAAGAGCAACGAACTCAAGCTTTGCTAGATTTGTCATTATGATAACTAATAAAAAAAATAGAACTCAATTAGAATTCATAAATTTGATGACTATTAAAAAAAATCAAACATGATCAGAATTTACTAATTAATTATATCATGAATGAATATTTTAAGAAAGAATAGTGGTACAAAAAATGATACAATAATACTTAAAATTATATCAAATAGAAAATCATCTTCCATATTAATTATTCCTAAAACTATTATAATAGTCATGATCAAAACACAAATATAAATATACCAAATCATGTTTACAATTTAGAGCAAAGAGAGAAAGAGAAAATGTATGAATTTGTGTGAATGAATAAAATTTATAGCTCATCTATTTATAATGAAAAATATAGCCATTTATTACCGTTATATTACCGTTGGTAATAAAAATATAGCCGTTAGAATTTTTTTTTAATATAATATATTGAGAAATAAATTATATAAAGTAAAATCAATAAATAATGTTGATATGATTATTTATAGCAAGTGAGTTAACATAACGATATATATAAATATGAGGCAAAACCGTCCATTAATATAAAATGGGATATAGCCTTCCATTAACATAAATAATAAAAAAATAAATGTGCATAAATATAAATTGGTAGGAGGCATAGCCATCCATAATGTTAGAACCATTTCTAGCAATATTTGCATCAATGGTGTAGTTAGTAAAACAAAATAAAAATAACAATTAATATAAAGTTAGATTGAAGAAATAAATATAAATATATAAATTAGTAGGAGGCATAGCCATCCATGATAATATATAATCAACTAATATATTCATAAATATTAAATATTAAGAAATAGGTACCTTATTGTTTTGATCGAGAGCTCTTCGTGCTGATAACGTGTTGTGAAATAAAGATTGAATTACTTATTTTGTTATAGAACTAAACTTGAATTTAGTAGTATTTAACTAGAAGAAAAATATTTTATAGTAGAATGATTTTGAGAGAATTTAGAGAGAGTTTGGAGAGAATTTAGAGAACTATAATATTGAAAGAATTTGGAGAGTAATCTATCTTTTTTTCTTCTTTTTCTTAACCTCCTCATTAATGAATTTCAATCCCTTTATATAGAGATTTTCTTTTCACTATTTGAGTACTATTCTCTCACAAGCAATATATTGTTCATTCACAAGTAATATATTGTTCATTCACATTCATAATAAATAGTACTAACAATAATAATAAATATGCTAATACACATGCATGATACATATGCACTGTAATAGTAATGAAAATAATAATAATAATAATAATAATAATAATAATAATAATAATAATAATAATAATAATAATAATTATTATTATTATTATTATTATTATTATTATTATTATTATAATGATGATGATGATGATTATAATAGTAATGATAATAACTTTAATATTTTTAAATAATAAAACTTACAAAAAAATTCTTTACATAATAAAAATATTTAACGTAAAACAAATAAATACTAGTCACAAATAATTATAATATAATAATATTTTTTAAACAAATAAATAATACTTAACAATAAATTAACTTTTAAATCTTAATAAAATAATCATAATAAATAGAAATTTAAAATATTATTAACACTGTATATCTCAAAATATATTTTTATAATTTAAAATAAAAGGTTATTACAATCTTCCCCCATTATAAGAATTCGTTCTCAAATTCAAATACAAGAACAGAAAACAAGAATTTATCGAGGAAAGAGGCAAGGGTAGGCAACCCACATCTCGGCTTTTATCTCCCAAGTATGCTCCTCCATGTTGTTGCTCCGCCATAACACTTTAACCATCGGAATCTGCTTGGATCACAACTAATGAACTTGATAGTCAATTATCGTGATTGGTTCCTCCTCGTACGTCAGGTCTTCATTCACTTCCACACTTTCAGGCTATAACACGTGGAAGGGTCAGAAATATACTTCCTCAGCATTGAGATATGGAACACTGGATGCACTTGAGATAAATTCGAAGGCAAATCCAACTGATATGCAACCATGCCCACTCTCTCCAGAACCTCGAACAGTCTAATATATCTTGGTGCTAATTTCCCCTTCTTGCCAAACCTCATCACACCCTTCATCAGAGACACCTTCAAAAACACATAGCCTCCAACCTGAAACTCCACATCTCTACATCTCGAATCTGCTTAGCTCTTCTGTCTGCTAACTATGGTCTCTAATCTCCTTTTGACCACAGTAAATTTCTCCACTGCATCCTGAACCATCGTAGGTCCAATCAATGCTCTCTTTAATCTCATCCCAACTTAGAAGAGATCTACAATTCCTTTCATACAAAGCCATTACGGTGCCATCCTAATACTGCTATGGTAGCTGTTATTATATGCAAACTCTATGAGCGGCAAATGATCATCCTAGCTACCTCTAAGATCCAATACACACATCCTCAACATATCTTTAGGTGGCTAGATCATCCTATCAGAGTGACCATCTGTCTGAGGGTGAAAAGTAGTACTAAAATAAAGCCTGGTGCTCACTGCTTCTTGTAAATTTTGCCAAAATTGAGAGGTAAACACTGAACCTCTATCAGATACAATAGACACAAGTACTCTATAAAGGCACACAATATACTTAATGTACAGCTTTGCCAACTTACTTACAGAATAACTAGCTTTAACATGCAAAAAATGAGCAGACTTGTTTAACTTGTCCACAATCACCTAGATGGAATCATATTATCCTTCGAACGAGGTAACCCAACCATAAAATCCATAGCAATTCTCTCCCATTTACACTTAAGGATAAAAAGTGGCTGAAGCTTCCCAGAAGGCTTCTAATTTTCAGCTTTCACCTACTGACAAGTCAAGCACTTAGAAACCTAATCAATTACATCCTTCTTTAATCCATCCTACCAGTATAAATCTCAGATGCTAAGGTACATCTTAGTGATACCTGGATGTACATTGTAACCTGTAGAACGCACTTCCTCAAGGATCTCTTCTCTCAAATTATCCACATCAGGAATGCATAATCTACCACTGATGCACAAAATACCTTCACCATTAAGTGTGAAATTAGTGAACTTCCTTGCATGAACATTTTGCAAAAGCTCTGCTAGAATAGGATCTCAGCCCTGAGCTACCTTAATCCTATCTCTCAGCACTGATCAAACTCTGAACTAAGCTAACAGTCCACCTGATCTACTAATCTTCATTATCAGACCTTGATCCACTAACTCATGCAACTTTTGGATCAAAGGTCTCCTCTTCACACTAATATGAGCAAGACTACCCGAGGACTTCCTACTTAAGGCATCTACTACCATATTAGCCTTTCCTAGATGATAAAGAATCTTGCAATCATAATCCTTCAGGAGTTCTAACCATCTCATTTGCCTCAAGTTTAAATCTCTCTATTGGAAAATGTAATTTAAGCTCTTGTGATTTGTAAAAATCTCACAAGTCACCCTGTACAAATAATGTCTCCAAATCTTGAGAGTAAAGATCACTACAGCCATCTTTAGGTTGTTCTTAGGATAATTCTATTCATGCTTCTTCAACTACCTCGAAGCATAAGCTATCACCCTACCATTTTGCATTAACACATAACCTATGTCGACTCTGGCGGCATCATAATACACAGTGAATTTATCTACTCCATTAGGCAAAGCTAGAACTAGAGCTATTGTCAACTTCTCCTTTAATAATTGGAAACTATTCTTATAAGCATCTGACCACACAAACTTCACATTGTTATAAGTTAGGCAAGTCATAGGAGCTGTAATTCTTGAGAAATTTTGCACAAATCTCCTATAGTACACAACTAAACCCAAAAAACTCTGAATCTGTGTGATTGTCATCAGTCTGGGCCACTCAGACACTACCTCAATCTTGTGTGGATCAACCTGAATACCATCTTTGGACATTATCTGTCCAAGAAATGCAATACTCTCCAACTAGAAATCAAACATCAAGAATTTAGCATAAAGTTGATGTTCTTTTAGTGTTTGCAGTATTGTCCTCAAGTGATATACGTGCTCTTCCATACTCTTCGAATACACCAGTATATCATTAATGAAGACTACCATAAATTGATCCATATATGGTCTGAATACCCTGTTCATGAGGTCTATAAAAGCAGCTAGTGCATTAGTCAACCTGAATGACATCACCAAAAACTCATAATTGCTATATCGAGTGTGGAATGTCATTTTAAGAACATCGGCTTCATCCGCAACTGATGATAACCCAACCTCAAGTCAATCTTGGAAAAGAATTGTGCACTATAAAGTTGATCAAACAGATCATTTATCCTCGGAAGAGTATACTTGTTCTTCACTGTCACCTTATTTAGCTCTCTATAATCTATGCACAATCATAGGGTACCATCCTTCTTCTTCACAAACAAGATGGTGCACCCCAAGGAGAAATACTAGGTCTAATGAAACCCTTATCTAATAAATCCTGCAACTGTTCCTTCAACTCCTTTAACTTTATAGGAGCCATTCTATAAGATGGCATCAAAATAGGAGTGGTGCCTGGGACCACATCTATACAGAATTTGATCTCTCTGTGAGGTGGTAAACCTAGTAAATCCTTACGAAAAATGTCAAGAAACTCATAGGCAACTGAAACATCTATGAGAGATAACTTCTCCATAGAAGTATCTTTGATAAGTGCCAAATATCCCTAACAACCGTTCCTCAGCATCTTCCTAGCCATAATAGCGAATATGAGATTTTGAGGTGAAGAACTCTTATCACCCATTAACTTAAATTCTTCTTCATTTGGAATTCTAAAAATCACCTCTTTACTTCAACAATCCATAACGACATAGTGCTAAGACAACCAATATCATACCAAGGATCACATCAAACTCTATCACATCGAACAATAATAATTCCACTAGCAATTCTCTACCTCCCATAAACACCTAACAATTGGAAAGAACAACCTCGTTGTTTAATGAATCGCTTAGAGGAGTGGCGACAAACAAAGGAAAAGCCATCCTTAAATCTTTCCAATATGATTTTGAAGCAAAAACAAGGGACACAAAAGAATGTGTGGCACTAGGATCAATCAAAACTCTAGCATCCAATGCTGGTCCCTCAACAGATAACACAATGATCATGATCCTTTGATACTCGATGTGAGCAGTCCGAGTCCTCATCTCAATGGTATGCAAAAAATCTAGAGGATCTGACATCCCATTGAAAGCTCTACGGCTAACTCTGGTATAGAACAACGCTGCCTTATGGTCAGACACACTCTGCTGATAGACAGGCTGCATCTACGCTGCAACTAGAGGTATATCAGCTTCCTCATACTCTAGCTCTACAGGTTCCTCATCCTGTAGCTCTCTTTGTCTATGGTGACCTGCCATCCTCAAGGTCTACCTTTGCACCTGACTGGTGGCTCATGAGATAAAAACTTATCCTAGAAGGACTCATCATCCTTAGCCTCAATGATTGGTAGAGTGACATGTGCTCGCCTCCTCCTTTTGAAAATACAAAAACCAAAGAGATTCAGATAAAATAGACAACCTAACGATTATGCAAAAAACTAAATCAAGGAAAACTTATTGAAGACGTAACCGAACCTAATTTACTATAATAGTTCAAAGAAAACACAACTCTAAAAATCTAGGCCCACAACACTAATAACCTAGGCTCTGATACTAACTTTCTCACGACCCAAACTGGGAGTCATGACAGGCTCTAGGGAACAAGAATTCTTTCAAATCCGGAACTTGTAGCAAGCCTTAAAATAAAAACATATGCAATAAATAAATAAAAATATGCTATAATTAAAACTTAAATCAATATAAAAATAAATACTTAAATGTCATATCATAATAAAATATTCATATAGTATTTTGATACAGAAATCTCAATATCTGAAACAACACAATATTGATACAATAATACAACTACTATAGTCTCTAGAGTATAATAAGATATCAGATAATAAATTTACGGAGTCTAGTCGATGCTAAAGAAGATCGGCGAAGAGGTCTACTACTGAGGTCTAACGACGATGAATTTCCTAAAAAAAATATTTAGGGGGATCAGACCTCACTGAGTGAATTATTATAATATGTATACATGCAACATAAGTTATATACAGTTAAGCATTAGTATATATATATATATATATATATATATATATATATATATATATATATATATATACAGGCATTTCACGTAGATGCTAAAATCCACTTTTATGTATAATAAATGTAAAAAATATTTATTTAAGTGAAGGATCAAATAGAACCCTAGATATCCACAACCGCAATCAAAATATCTCACTAGCCATCAGGCTCACTTAATTCCAAAATAATTTTCCATTTTTGGACAATAGATTGGCCCCAAGACACTAAGTCAATTGAGCTCCCACAATCTTACTGTCAGTGTTATTGGCCTCGAGACACTAGGTCAACCGAGCTCCCGTAGTCACACTACTCATTTATATAAATTCTCAATAATCAATTAATCAAATATCACCTCAAATGATTTCACAAACTCATCCCTAAAATCTATCACAATTGTATGTAGATAGTTCTAGTGCAGCCTACTAGGTAACATGTTCTATTGATATCCTTCAATAAATCACATAATTATTAAAAATAATTATATGCATAATCCAAACATAATAGCATCCATTTATAAAGAAATACACTAAACATATCTTGAACATATATTGGAAATATACTAATTGCATACTGAAAATATGCCAAATATATATGCTGAGTATATACTAAAATTATACAGAATATATACTAAAATATACTAAGCATATATAACACATATGTTCCAAAATATACCAAAAGAATACTGAAAATATACTAAATCATTTAATGAAATAATTCATGTTTAAACATATAACGAAAATATGCAAACTCTCTTTCATGCATCCTATATGCAATGCATATATAAAATAATAACTCACAAGTTTGTACTCTCGAGACAGACTTGACGGGCCTGGTCCGATAGGCCTCGGTCTCGACACAACTAGAAAAATAATTAATAATAAAATTAGAATAAATTCCTAACTTATACTACTAAGAATTCTAAAAGAAGACTCAATTTAAGAATTAAAACTCAGCTAAAATACAAAAACTTAGGATTGACCTAACATCATGTTTTACAAGAATTCTAACGAAATATTGGCAAAGTCTCCTCTGTAAAACAATAATCTCTCTACTGAAAAGTAAAGTAGATCCTATAAGAAAATACATTTCTATATTCAAAATGCTCAACACCTCGGGGTTAGGACCCCGAACTACATAAATTCCCAACCGAAGTTCACAATTCACCAAAAATCAATATTAAATAATAAATATAATAAAAATTATTAAATTCCCTAAATATCAATAAAATACCAAAATAAAATTTATTTAAGTAACAAAAACATTAAATATAATTATTTTCACATTAACTAAATAAAATCTCAAATAAATTATATAATATTAATAAAAATCTGACTTTTCAATTATTCAACATAAAATAGTAAAATTCACAATTAATTACTTAAATAGGTTATATATATAATAAAAATGGTTAAAAACTTATTCAATCACAAAAATAGTATATAAAATTATTATTTGAATATATTTTCAAAAATTAGTATTAATTAGTTAAAAATAGTAAATAATTTGTAAAAATTATTTTAATACCATTTATTATTCCAAAATTATTTAAAACATATTATTTAACTATAATATAAATAAAAATACATAATTTACCCAAAAATTCAAAAATCACATAATACTAAATATTTACTAAAAATTACTAAAATTTATTTTCTCACTTCTAAAATTAATGATTTAAATTAACTATTCTAACTTAACATAATTTTTTATAATAACACACAAAACACATAATTAATTAAAAATTCAATAATTACTCATAATTCAAATAAATTCAAATAAATAAACTAAAAATATATTTGAGAAGCTAAAGTTCCATATAACAATATTTCCAAAAGGATTTATCAAGAATCAAACACAATTAAACTAAAAAAATAAAAACCTAAAATAGACATAAAGTAAAATTAAAGAAAACTCATAATCCGGATGTCGTAAAGTCGAAACGACTTGAGAATTGAGAAGTACACAACTAGAGGAGTCTAACGAGCCTAAAAACTCGACTTAAAACCACAAAAAATTCACCAGAGCTACAATAGCTCTTCTCAGTCGCATGTGATTTCCGACGACTCTAGGGCTTCAGACGACATCGGGAAGGTGAGAGGAGGAAGTGGCAAGCTCTGGAGGTGATATGGTGGTCATTGGTGCTCAGGTGGCAGAGTTGGTGGAGCTTGCAGAGGCAGAAATGGCGAAAAGGAGGGAAGAAAAGAAGAAGAAAAAAAAAGTGGGGAGAGTTTGACCCTTTTACCTTTTTGACTTGCTTCTTACTTTATATATATATATATATATATATATATATATATATATATATATATATATATATATATATATGCACACACACACACTAACTTAACCACTTGTCACCCATATATATACATATACACATATACAACATAATACACAAATGCACCCATGCACATCAATAACAAAAATAATAATAATACTAATAATAATAACAAATAATAACAACAAAAACAACAACAAAAATAATAATATTAACAATAATAATAAATATGATAACACACATGCATGATACACATGCAGTCTAATAGTAACGAAAATAATAATAATAATAATAATAATAATAATAAAAATAATAATAATAATATTTTTAAATAATAAAACTTCCAAATAAATTCTTTACGTAATAAAAATATTTAACGTAAAATAAAAAAAATACTAGTCACAAATAATTATAATATAATAATATTATTAAACAAATAAATAATACTTAATAATAAACTAACTTTTAAATCTCAATAAAATAGTCATAATAAATAGAAATTTAAAATATTATTAACACTGCATGTGTCAAAATATATTTTTATAATTTAAAATAAAGGGTCATTACAATAACTATCTCTACATGTTAGGTGCACTTCTTTTTGGATTTGCAATTCTTATAGACTTATTGAAGTTAGTTTCAATTATGATGAATGTACAAAAGTATATTATAATGTTTAAAATTTATGAGAAAATTCATCACTTTTCCTGAGATAGCGTGCACGAATCTCACTTTTTTTTTATTTTCATAACTATCATTTATTTCCCATTAGTAAAAGTCATAAGCATCGTTAACCACCTTATGTTGAGAGCATATCTTTTACCATGTGAAGAGCTTTAGGGAGAATTTGCTAAACAAAACTTTTGAAAATTGAGCATAAAAAGGTCGAATTCTGAGTATTAAAATAGCCTTTGAATTATTTTTTATGCTTTCCTTTCTTATCCAAGTATTCCCTTGCCCTTCTTATATTACTCAATGTGATACTGTTGGAAAGGTCTTTTGGATACTTATACGTGTATAGAGCATTAGAGTAAATATAGCAATTTTTGGCATGATCCTCTTTTAGTATTCCCTTGCCTTTCTTATATTATTTAGCATATATACCGTTAAGAGGTTCACATTGATACTCTTACTCATTTCTAACCATTGGAGTACATTATGCTTGCTCTTATTTTTTATTCTCCTTTTAGTATTCCCCCGTCTTTCTCATATTACTCAGTGTGGATACCGTCAAGGGATTTTGTACTCGTACTCATTTTTTAGCATTGGAGTAGATTATATGCACATTTATCATTCGAAAGATTGAAATGATACTTTGAAATTCAAGCAATTTATACTTCATGTCCATAGATTTTATTTTTGCACATTCTTCCCCTCGTTTGGGTTCAAATCAAGCATTAAATTGATTGGAGTTTATAAGTTCTCAACAAAAAACTATTAACTTCTCCTTTGAATTCTATGAGGCTAAAAAAGAGTTATTATAATCAAAGGTCATGAGATAGGCTTTTCGCACATGATCTCATAAAAGTGGATGAATTTACTTTCAATTTGTGAATTTTATGATAGAGATGGTACTTTATTACAAAATTTAAGGAAAGAGAGTTTTGTTACTTCCCTTTTAATTATCTTGATGAGTGTTTGGTATTTACTATCTGGCCCATTCTTATTAATGTATCGGTTCCTTTCCCTTTCTTCATTCTCTTTTATTTTTTCCTTGCATAAAATACTATAAGTTAGTATGGTTTGTTCGCAAGTGAATAAATTTTGTCAAAATGCAATGTTATTCTTTTTCATTCTTCCTTTTTTATTGTGGTGATGATGTCTCTGATCACGAAGGTCATGGTACTCCACCATTAAAGTTATGGCTTTAGGCTATATTTGTATTTCTGCCATTCCATTAATACTACAATAAAGGGCTTCATTCCTCTTATTGATATCTCATACAAAAAAGGTTTAGGAGTTAGAGATTTTATTTCATGATAAAATAATTTTTCAGAGTGCAAAGTTTTGAGTGCATTCTTCCCTTTTAGGGCTAACAAATGTATCGCTGACATATTGGACCTTCTTATCACCATATTCCATTCCTTACACTGGTTTAACTGTTTTGGAGAGATATTTCAGATGATGCTCCAGATGAGACTATGGAGATGGATGTTGAATTTGAGGAGCTTAAACATCTTATCTAGTCTTTTGAGGTCACCAGGATGATGCCTTTGCAAGTATTATTGTCATTGATATTCCCTTAGTGGATGGGCCCATGAGGCTCCTGACGTCTAAAGTCTCGTTGAGTATCAAGTTCACCTTGTTAGTGCTATCCTTTTCCTTTTATATGCTTCACATGTGCACATTCTTATTTCCTTTCTACATTCTTATAACACTAATTTTGAATATTAGTAGTAGAGTATTTACACAATCTTGCCTAGGCTTAAAGACTTTATTATGCAAAGCAAGTATTTCAAAACATATATATGCAAGTGTATACATGTTATGTATGACATGCATGATCCTAGTAGGTCTCCTATTTGGAACAGAACTATATTGCTAATCTTGGAGTGTAAGAATGAGGTGCCTCATTAATATCCTATAGGTTTGAGCATTGAATGCCTTACAGTTGGTACTTCTGATGTTAGATCCTCTGATATAGTTTGTCATATAGATGACCATACTAGCAAGTGGGATCTATGGCTTAACATTGGAGCTTGTGATTGATCGATGCACTATTGAACTTTTCCTTTTGCTATTACTTTCACTGTATAATACCCGATGTATTTATATGCTTCTTTTTGCCCTGAGATCTCTTATACTTCGGTGTTCCTTTTTTGTTCTTTGAGTGCAGACCTACTATTCTGTAATTTGCCTCCAGAATTATATTTTTCCCCTAGTTTCATTTTGGATTCATTCACGCTATTCTAGCAGTCTCCTTTTTTTGTGTGTAAAAGACCCGGTTCATTCACTGCTATTGTTGATCATTTGACTTACTAACCTTATTAGTTACAATCTCATGCATTAAAGATGTAGAGGAATGGGTGAACTAACTTATAGACAAAATCATAAAGGGTGGCAAAAAGGAAAACATAACCAAAATAGTGATCTCATAGCTTTAATTTATTTTTTATTATGTATTGTCTTTCCATTTAGATACTTAAGCAGTATGATAAAGATGAATATGTGATATGTGAATAAAAATTTCAAATTCAATTTTACTCATTCATTAGGGCAAAAATGAGAACATTCATTACATCACATGGTATAACTCCTGTTATCAACCAGTCCTAAAAAATTTTCTCACTAATTTTTACCTTACTGTTCTTTTTTCTTTTTCTCTCCCTTTATTTTTTCTTTTTTTTATCACTCTTTTTCTTTTTTTTTTCAAATTTTCTATCTTTAAAAGTTACATCATGTGATATATAAATGTTCTTTGAATTTGCATTTGTGGCCATTCTGAATGAATCCAATTGAATCAAATTTTTACATCAAACATGCAGATACGATCAATATTATAATGCACAGTACCATTAGGATAACAATACATAAGCAAGCATCATCAGAATTTATATCATCGATCACTAAAATAAACAAATTCTAAAAAAACTAAAGTTTTATTCAAAGAAGATAATATGAAAATTTATTTCCTATTTTAGATGTTAAGGATTCTAGGTCTCAAGGTGGTTATCCTTCAAGTGGCTGACATAATAACTATTCTTACATCTTCTTGCCAACTATCTTTATGACTTCATCTTTCTATACCTCAACTATGCATTTTCTTTATTGTCTAGTAGCTTCTCATCATCAAACTCATCCCCCATCCTATAGGCATAATTGACTCAAAGGGTATGTCAAAAGAAGGTGGTTTAGTGTAAAACACCTTATAGTCGAACTTGCCTGAAGGCTGACCCAATAAGTTGTTTGCTCTTTCCATGTCTTTAGAGGCATTAGGAGATTTCCCTTTGGTTTTAAGGTCTAGGTCCTCAAAGGAGCTTAGCACTTCTTCCTTACTAACTCCTGAGTTGATCATCATAGTAGCTAGGGGTAGTGCATTTTGGTAGTTTAGGAAAGGATTATTTTTGGTGCTTAGGTTCTTAGGTCTGTGATCTTTCTAGAGTCTATAAGGTTTTGGATTTCATGTTTGAGGTAGATACAATTATCTGTGGAGTGTTGGAGGTTTTGATAGAATTTGTAGTGCTTGTTTAGGTTATAGCCTGGGGTGTTTAGGTTTGGTGGGTTTGAATTAGGTAAAGGTTGAAGTAAGCCCTTCTGCATTAAGCGCTCTACGACTTTTGACAAAGGTTAGTTAAAATTAGAGAATCTCCTTAGTTGTTGAATAACATGCACTTCCACAATTCGGCTAGTGCTTCTTTGCTATGTTCCCCCAGTTGGGTAGTTTCTTGCTCTGGTGCTTCTAACAAACTTCTTTTTCTCACTTTCAACCTCCTCAACTTGCAACCCATCATCATAAAGGTCTATAAATGTCTTAGAGTTCATCATTTGCAACCTCTCAACTAGATTGGGCGACACATATCAGACTATCATCCTAACCCGATCCTTCTCAACCAGTTTGTTCTTTATTAATCCTACCTTATTCATGAATCTAGTTAGAAAATTCAAAAATGGTTCATTAGGATTTTGCATGGTCAATTCTAAATCCTTGATAGACACTTCAAGTCTGGTATTGTGGTCATATTATTTTAGAAAAGCAGTGCACAGCTCTCTCCAGTCCGCTTGGATAGATTTCTCTAACCCATGATACCAATTAACAACCATAGCCTCCAAGGATAGTATAAACAACTTGGTAACTATAGAAAAATGAGCCTTAGTGGTTCTCATAGTAGTTATATATTGATTGAGATGAATTTTAGGATTTCCAGTTCCATCAAACTTCTGCAGCTGAGGCATTTTGAACTTCTCACGTAGCTTATTACCCTCCATTAGCAGTATATCATCAAAGTCAAATGAATATCCCATGCTTTGTCCTCTAATAAGCTCTTCCATTTTGGACATTTTCTAGGTCAGTGCTTGTATCTTCTTGGACTTATGATCTTGTACCAGTTCAAGTGATTCTCTCTTTGCCTTTTTTATCATGTAGTTCTCATCCTCAAGCTTCGCATCAATAACAAGTGGGTTTCTAGCAACAGGTTGTCCCCCAACATTATTGGCAGTGGGTGGAGCATCTACAGTAAATGGAATAGTTGGAGTAGCAGGTGGTTGCTCAATTATAGGTGGTGGTATGACAGCAGTAATAGATTGCATCAATCTATATAAAACATATCTCAATTCATCTTGCATTATAGCCCTCATGTCATCCATTAAAGCTCCCTTGATATCTTCAAAGGTCTTGTTCCCTCCTTATTAGTATTCCATTTCTATATGCTCAGTTGGAGTTGGTTCAGCTTCTAAGTAAAGTAGATTAATAGGACTCTTCTCTAGTCTATGAAGGATCTCTTTTGCTATGGCTTTAGGACTTAAATCTGTTCTTCTTAGTTTGCCAGCTTTCCATCCCTAAATATAAGAAGACCCAGATGAATCTATGATACCTATAAAATAAAGTGTTAGTGTGATGGATGAAATGCATGTATGCATGATGCACGTGTTGTGCAACAAGTAGCAAATAGCAAGTATCAATTAAGTGGACAACATTCATCCTTCCAACCTTATTCCTCCTACACACATGTTTAATGGTGAGTCTCTTTTCCTAGGATTTTTTATCTTAACCTTAATATCAATAGGGGATATCAAGAATCGACACACATGTCATATCTCTCAAAGTAGTAAAAGCATATAAATAGTATTTCTAGATATAAAAGTATAAACCACTCTTTATTAGTCCTGATGGACTTTTAAAGTATGGGCTTGGGCCCTTATAGATAGAAATACCTCATGGCAACATTCACAAGCAATTTTGGTAATCTTAAGGGAAGTTACTAAGTCATTATATATGGTTAGGTCCTGGTGAAAAGTCAAGGTTCCTTTAGTAAGATGCCCTCCTTTAAGACTTGAGTTATAGGCCAAAGTCAGAGGGGCCCAACATCCTTTGCAAACTTGAGAGAAGACTACCCCCCTTTAGGACTTAGGTTACAGACTCTAGTCAGAGGAGCCCGGTTATCTCTCTTGAACCAACTTAAGGCTAAGAGTGATGGTTAGCCAATTTACAACTCTATGAAGCTAGTGGAATCATGGAATCATAAACCAATGCCATAGGTTAATAGGGACATGCAGAATGAATGTAAGAATAAAATTATAATTAATAAAATATTTCTAAAGAACACAAGTAGAATCGGTATCTCTTATCCCTAGTAGAGTCGCCACCATAGACGATAAGGTTTAGCACGTGTCCAAGATTTTAGCAACTGTGATACTATTTGAGCTCAGGGCTTTAGAGAACACACTAACCACTATCACAAAGACATGACATGGAGATGAGGACTCGCCAACCACGGTAATAACTGAGACAAATTAAAAAATGGTGGTACTCGATTCTCTAAAAGAAAGCTAGCACTACAATCAGGAGATTCTGGATACAGAATACCAACTTCTTTTAGTCTTGTGTTCATTTAGAATTATTTTATGAATTACTATCTTACTCTCTATTTATTTGCAATTTCAAATAAACCCTTATTAAAACAATTAACTCCAGGTAAACTAGTCATGAAAAATATATGTAAACAATGCACTCGTTAAATTCACAATCCCAAAGTTAGTCTAATCTACATTAATTTTAATTAAATGGGCTAAATCTACATATTTTAATTTATAAGTGAGCCTAAAGACTAATGGGCCTAATTCTTATTTAATTTTAATTTAGTGACCTAAGTCTATTTATTTTAATTCTAAGAGTAGGCCTAAATCTACAAATTATGAAGTATTTAAATTAATGGGCCTAATTCTACATGTTTTAATTCTAAGGTGATCTTAAATCTACAAGTTATTGAAAAGGCTTTTATTTAATGGGCTAAGTCTAAATTAATTGTAATTAACCTAAAATGGGCCTATATCTAAATTACTAAATGAGTCTAAATTATCTCTAACCTAAATCTAGTTAATTATGGGCCTAAAATGCATTTTAATTAAAATCTAGACCTATTAAATGAGATGGGCTAATAAAGAACTACTTAAACCTAAAATTATTTAAATGGGTTAGAGTCTGATATGGGTCTAGGGCCCAAAACACATAAAAGAATAAACAAGCCCAAAAACACAAAAAAATCAAAACAAACAAATAAAAGATCAACCATGCAATTAAATTACTTCTTTTAAAAAAACCTTAATTTTAATTAATATCCAACCTAAATTAATCTACTTCCTCTATTGATTTTAATTAGGGTTTACTAAATTGAACCTAATTTACTAATTAAGTTTTAAGAACAAGAGAACTAAATTTTTATTATTCCCATTATCGGGGCTATTACAAAATCTACCAAAATAATAAAGAAAATAAAATAAAAATACAACCATTAAGAAGACAAATTAAACAAATTCAAAACCTAAAAAATACAATAAAATAAACAAAACAAAGCAAAATAAAATTAAATTAGGATCTTGACTCTTGACTTTCATTCATGGATTCTCCATGAGTTTTCTTGATTCAATCATGTATTCATCACCAGAATCATGAAACACAAAGAATCAAAAAAGAAAATAAAATTAGAATTAATGAACAAAGAAAACAAAATAATGAAAAAAAAAACCTGAATAAAAACAAAAAAATAATAAAATAAAAAATAATGAAGAGAAAATAATAATATGAAAGAAAGAACTAATAAAAAGAAAGGAGTATAAGATAAGTAATGTTATGCATATGCTGTTTGAATGCCCCTTAGAATGGGATTTCATTGTTTTGAGAAAATTGACTCTGCGCTTTCTTGATTTCTAGACTTTTTTTAAAAGAACGTACTTTATTTCATTTTTTTAGAAAAATGGTTTTGAAATGACAGTATCATGTTAGTTCTTGTCTCTTTTTTCTCAATCAACCTCTATTGCAGTAGTTGATTAGGGTTCTTTTTTTGCCCCCAGTTTCCCTTCTTTTTTTTTTCTCTGCCAATCTTTTCTTTTTATATCCCGTTCCTCAGCTAACTGCCTAAGTGATCACAAGAGTTACATTATCACAGTAGCTCTTATTTCTCCCTTCCCAAAAAACAGGATAAGACTATTAACTTCAAAAAAGAAGATTATACGCATATTAGACCGAAACCTATAGATAAATACTCAAATCAATTTATTTATAAATTATATTTGGACCAATCATAATGAGAAAAAAGATTTTTATTGAATTTTTTAGTGCCACGGCATTCCAAAATGCCAATTGACATTGTGTAATGCCAATTGGCATTACATAATGCCGATCGGCATTGTGTAATGCCGATTGACATTACATAATATCGATTGGCATTGCATAATGCCAATCGACATTATGGAATGTCTATTGGCATTACATAATGCTGGTTGCACATTTCCAAATATACCCCTGCAAAAGTTAATTTTTTATAATTAAACCTTTAAAAAATTGCAATTTAGTCCTTAAAATCATGAAACTTAACACTAAAGGTCAATTTTTGATAAAATTATCATCATAGAAGCTTTCGTCATATTCATGCACAATCATATCTTGAAATTGGGTTCTTACAGTGGCCCTCTCTTTGATACGAAGTTAGAGAGATTAACAAGGCTGTTAAGTTGTGTCTTTTATTAACCTGAATAAGTGTTAAATATGCAATATACATGTAGAAGGTAAATGCAATAGCAGTACAAGAATAGAAATGTAAATCAACTACAACACTTGCTTAACCAATATTTATTTCTATAGCTTAGCTTGACAATTCTAAATATAAGATTCAACATTCCATTTCATGAAATAATAAGTAAACAATTCAAAAAGTTCATGGGTACCTTATCAAACTAAGTTTCCAAGGCTCAATACTTTAATGGTTGAATAATAGTAAAATCATTTCAATTTAGAACTACAATAATTTTCATCCAAAATGTTTATCCCAAAAGTTAGCCCTTTTATAATTCTAATTTTTCTTGCCATCCTTCCTCACCTTAATCTTGAAATTTTAGCTAATGCAAATGCTGATCATCTTGAAACCTCAAAGCCACCATTCAGTTTCATTAACAATTTACAAGGATGTCACAAGTGTTGTTTTTTGGAAAAATATGTAATCCCACATCGGGATTTTGCAAAATATGGGAGGAGTTCTTTGGTTATAAAAGAACTCCTCCCCTTTTGGTTAAACATCCCAAAATTGCCTCATTTTCTATATTTATGCAATTGTATTCTTTTTCTTTCTTTTGTAATATTTCCTTAATTAGTAAAATATTATTTTGGCAGTGTCCAAGGACGTAGGAATAATTGGCTAAACCTCATTAAATTTGGTGTTCTCTTTTATATCTATTTAATAGCTATTGTCGGGCATAGTTATTATTAATTATTGTGCTATTAATATTACTTGTCTTAGTAAAATTCTATCTAAGGAGTATGATTTTTGAGTGGGACCATTATAACCCCATCACTCTTTCCTAGGAATCTAACTTAGGGTGATTTTTAGTACAATTGTTTGCACTCTAGTCACATATGCAATAGTTCTTAAGGTGAATTTGTTATTATTGGTGGAAATTAATCCAAATTCCATAATAATTAGTATGAGGGCTTTTGATTTATTTTAGTATGCTCTGTGGTTGCGGCTTAGGCTGAACTTCCACATTAAAAAAATATCCTTAGGCTAATTGGCATTCCGCATCGATAGCTATTAAATAGAATTTATAGCAGAAATAGCAGACAATACAAAAGTATCCACATGGGCATCAACAACATCATCTTCAATTTTGGCAAGAAATGCTATGATAAATTCTAGATTTACGATGGAGATTTTTTATGGCACTGGTCATTTCATCATGTGGAAAAGTGAGGTTCTAGATGCCCTCTTTCAATAGGTTCTAGACATTGCTATTGAAGGAGAAAAACCAGATGATGTTGAGGAGAAAGAAAGGAAGGTGATTAATAGATTAGCATGTGGTACAATTTGATCATGTCCTTATAAAGAGTAGAAGCATGCATTTTATAAAGAAACATCTGCAAGTAAATTATAAAAGGCACTAGAGGAAAAATTCTTGAAAAAAAGTAGTCAAAACAAACTCTATATGAAAAAGAGATTGTTATGCTTTAACTATGTTTCAGGTACCATAATGAATGATCACATTACTAGCTTTAATCATCTAGTAACTAATTTGATGAATATGGACCTAACTTTTAATGATGAAGATTTAGCTTTAATGTCGGTGAGATCACTTCCTGATAAGTTTGAGTATCTTGAAACTACTCCACTTCAAAGGAAGGTTATTGTGTCTCTAAGTGAAGTAATTATAGCCTTGTATAGTTGTGAATTATAAAATAAATAAAAGCAAGAAAATACAAGTGTTAAAGTAGAAGCTATTATTGTTAGAGGCTCTTCACAGAGCCAAAATAAAGGAAGGAGAGGGAGATCTAAGTCAAAGTCCAAACTAAGCAAAGATCAATGTGCCTTTTATCGAGAAAAAGGGCACTAAAAGAAAGATTATCCCAAGCTAAAGGACAAAGGCAAACCTGGAAAGGGAAATGTTATCTCAAATTTAAATGTTGCTGAGTGTGATAATGCAGATTTAGATCTTTCAATTACTGCTACACCATCAACCAGCTGTTTGAGTTTATGGTTGCTAGATTAAGCTTATAGTCACAATATGACTCCTAATCAAGAATGGTTCTTTGACTTTAAAGAACTAAAAGGTGGAGTTGTCTACACAGTGAATAATGCCCCTCTTAACACATATAGGATTGGTTCAGTTTGCTTGAGCAATCAGGATGGATCAATCAGAACTTTAACAGGTGTTCATTATATTCTAAATTTGATGAGGAATCTCATTTCTATAGGACCCTTAGAGTTAAAAGGTTTTGAAGCACAGGAAAAAGATGGGATAATGAGAATCATCTATAGTGTACTTATGATAATGAAAGGAATTCAAAAAAGAAATAATGTGTATTACTTTCTAGGTGGTACAATTATTGGGATAGTAGCAGTAGCAGCTTTTACTAATGATCATGAGTTAGAAGTGACTAGGTTATGACATATGCACTTAGGGAATTCTGGAGAAAAATCCTTGAAATTACTAATAAATCAAGGATTATAAAAAGGAGCTCGGCTTGCAAATTGGATTTTTGTGAACATTGAATCAAAGGGAGGAAGACAAGGGTAAACTTTGGAATAGCCATCCATGATACTAAGGGTATTCTGGATTATGTTCATTCAGATGTGTAGAGGCCTTCCAAGAATGCTTCATTAGGAGGAAAACACTATTATGTTTCCTTTGTTGATGATTTTTCCTAGAGAGAATGGGTGTATATAATGAAGATGAAGGATGAGGTGCTAAAAATTTTCCTTAACTGGAAAAAGATGGTGGAGACTCAAACATGCAGAAAAGTCAAATATCTCCGCATAGACAATGGTGGAGAGTTAAAAAAATGATCCATTTTTGAAAGTATATAAAAATAAAGTCATTTTCAGATACTTTACCATCAGATATACACCACAATAAAATGGGGTGGCAAAGCGAATGAACCGAACATTGCTAGAGAAGGTTCAGTGTATATTGTCTAATGCTAGGTTGGGCAAAGAATTTTGGGTCGAGGCTATAGTATATGCTTATCACCTTGTCAACCACTTACCATCAACTGTTATTAGTGGTAAAACACCATTAGAGAAATGGTTTGGAAAACTTGTTATAGATTATGATTCCTTACATATGTTTGGTTCCACTGCATATGACCATATTAAGGAGTTAAAGTTAGACCCAAGAGCAAATAAGGCAATCTTTAGAGGGATTACATCTAGTGTGAAAGGCTATTGTCTCTAGTGTCTAGAAATAAGGAAAGTAATCTTCAACGGGGATGTTACCTTTAATGAATCTACCATATTGAGAAAGGTGACTTCTGAAAAGATGGAGCAGACATATGGTACTCCTAAATAAGTGGAGTTTAATGGCAAAAAAATTGTCCTAGCTAATATAAAAACTGATGTTGACTCTCCTATGGTAGAAAAAGAGTCAAATGAAGAAGAGGTTCAGACCTAAGAACCTCCATAGCAATATGAATCAATTGCATTAAGGAAGGGAAAGAGGACCATTAGACAACTTGCTCGCTATCCTGATATGGTCTCTTATGCATCACCAATCGCTATTAATAACATTCCTGCCACTTATAATGAAGTAGTGCAAAGTTCAGAACAAGATAAGTGGAGGATCCATATGAATGAAAAAATGCAATCCCTTCAAAAGAATCAAACATGGAAACTAGCTAGTTTTCCAAAGAGAAAGAAGGCAATTGAGTGCAAATGGATATATACAAAGAAAGAAGGATTTCTTAATAAGGATATTGTTTGATACAAAGCAAGATTGGCGGCTAAAGGCTACGCATAGATGGACGGAATTGATTATAATGAAGTATTTTCTCTAATTGTAAAGCATTCCTACATTAAAATTTGATTGGCTTTGGTAACACACTTGGATTTGGAACTAGTTAAGATGGATGTAAAAAGTGTATTTTTACATGGAGACCTGGATGAGGAAATCTAAATTTCTTAGCCAGATGGATTCAAAGTTGCTGGTAGAGAAAAGATAGTTTACAAATTGGAAAAATTGCTATATGGATTAAAGCAATCTCTGAGGCAGTGGTACAAGCGATTTGATAAGTTTATGATAGGGCAAAAGTACATGAGAAGCAAATATGATCATTGTATAAATTTTCACAAGCTACAAGATAGATCCTTTATATATCTTGTTCTTTATGTTAATGATATACTGATAGCTTCTAGGAGTCAGATAGAAATTGAAAAATTAAATACTCAATTTAATAAGGAGTTTGAGATGAAGGATCTCGGTGAAGCAAAGAAGATTCTCAGCATAGAAATATCTAGAGATAGGAATTGGGGAGGCTTTTTTTATCTCAAAAAGAATATCTTAGCAAGGTACTAAAACATTTTGGCATAAATGAAAAGTCAAAGCCAGTTTATACACCATTTGCTCCTTATTTCAAGCTTAGTGCATCCATGTCACCAAAAAATGATGTAGAACAGGAACACATGTCAAAAGTACCGTATGCAAGTGTTATTGGTAGCTTGATGTATACAATGGTGTGTACGAGGCCCGATATTTCATAAGTAGTTGGGGTTGTGAGCAGGTACATGTATGATCTTGGAAAGGAGCATTGGTAAGTTGTGAAATGGATTCTATAGTATATTTTGAACACCATAGATATTGGTTTGGTATTTTAGTAGGATAGGCATGATGGTAAGTGTGTAGTTGGGTATTGTGATTCTGACTATGCTGGTGATTTGGACAAGTGTCGATAAACTACTGGTTATGTGTTTACTTTTGTAAAGGCAGCAGTCAGTTGGAAGTCCGCTTTACAGTCAATAGTTGTTTTATCCATTGCAGAGGTAGAGTATATGGCAATTATAGAGGCTATAAAGGAGGCAATTTAGCTTCGAGGGTTGCCTGGTGAACTAGGAATAGAGCAAAACCACATCAAAGTGCATTGTGATAGTCAGAATGCTATTCATTTAGCAAAGAACTAGGTTAATCATGCAAGGACAAAGCATATTGATGTTCGATATCACTTTATATGGGAGATTCTGGAAGAAGGTAGAGTCACAATACAGAAGATTTAGACTATTGAGAATCCTATTGATATGATGATAAATGTGGCAAAATATGTAATCCCACATCGGCATTTTGCAAAATATGGGAGGAGTTCTTTGGTTATAAAAGAACTCCCTCCTAGTTAAACATCCTAAAATTGCCTCCTCTTTTATATTTAGGCAATTATATTCTTTCTCTTTCTTTTGTAATATTTTCTTAATTAGTGAAATATTATTTTGGTAGTGTCCGAGGACATAGGCATAATTAGTCGAACCTCCTTAAATTTGGTGTTCTCTTTTATGTCTATTTAATAGCCATTGTTGGGTATAGTTATTATTAATTATTATGCTATTAAAATTACTTAGTAAAATTCTATCTAAAGAATGTGGTTTTTAAGTGGGACCATTGTGACCCCACCACTTTTTCATAGGAATATACCTTGAGGTGATTTTTTGTATAATTTTTTACATTATAGTAACTTGTACAATAGTTTTCAAGGTGAATTTGTTATTATTGGTGGAAATTAACCTGAATTCCATAACAACAAGGGTCAAACGGTCCAAGGCCTTAATGAGTTCAAAACGTACCTTACAACATTTGGTTACCTGACACCTTATTAACATTCTAATAGTAGTCAGGTTAATAATAATAGTAGCAATAATGATTATTTCAATGAAGTAACTGAGACTGCCATAAAAAAATATCAGATCTTTTTCAATCTTAATATGACCGGAATCTTAGACGCAACAACAGTGTCACAAATTAGGCACAACAACAGTGTCATAAATTAGGCAGCCACGATGTGACATATCTGATATTAACAGATTCCAAGTCTTGAGTTAAGAAATGTGATTAAACCTGATTACAATTTATACCTTAGAAATCCAAAATGACCAAAATCTAGACTTACATATACATTTAGGCTTAGGAAGGTATCAAGAGCTCGATAATTTATTATCAGGAAGTCTTTATCAAAATGGAAAGGGGTTACAAATTTTAATTTTATGTATACAAATGATTATGCAAACACTGACATAAAATTTAGCTTTGAAAAGGGTTGGCATGATGGTGACAATTCTCCTTTCGATGGTCCTGGAGGAGTTGTTGCTCATTCTGCTAGACCAATTGATAGAATGGTTCACTTTGATAGCATAGAAAATTGGACATTATGTCCTAAAGATTTTTGTAATGCTATTGGTTTGCTTCCTGTTAGCTTGCATGAAATTAGGCATACTTTGGGACTTAATCATAGCCAAGATCCATTTGCCATTATATGGCCTTCTATTCCTTATAGAACTAATAAGGAACTAGGGGCTAATGATATTTGAGGAATCATAAATTTATATAATCTTCCCCCTTTAAATAATTAGCACCCTCTTGTTTATTCTGAGTGTATTATTCATAAATTATTAATATAGTTGGTTAAAATTTATTTGTTTATTTTTAATAAAATCCTGTTGATTTCCAATTTTACAAAAATCACCATGACACTACCAAAAGCTGACACTCATTTATAGTCTTTTGTTTGCAATTAAACAAGAACAAGAATATTATATGTATGTGACTCATAAACAGCTATTTTTATAATCTAGCTGAGATTGAGATCATGGACCTTTTATATTGATAACTTATTTCTAGAACTCTTGAGCTTATAATCTTGCAAGTGACCAACAAAGGGCAAAGTGAGAGGTGGGGAGGATCCCCACAAACATTCTGATGCCTAAGTCAGGAAATAAAGAGATAATCTAGAGAGAGAATGCAAGAACAATTAGAATATAAGAGAATATAGTGAATAAGAATGATGGATATGGGGTCCTATTTATAATGATACTTAGACCTGAAAAGAGTAGGATTCCTCTTGGGATAGGAATCCTAAACCAAATAGGAGAGTATTTCTTCTTCATTTAAGAGTCTTCTTGAGGTAGGATCCTTTCCTTAAATGGATTTGGCTGCCTTCACTATCTGAGTAACCTATATAGGAAACAAAGTTTTTTAATTAATTAAGAATATATACATGTCGGGTATCAAGAGTCTCCCCCCCCACTGGTATGTCTGGATATTTATGTCTGATGTATCCGAGTCTATAAATGATAGAATATTTATTCTTCTGTATTGATAAAAAAAGTGCTTGAATCACTTCATTTGATATGGAAGTGTGAACTGAGGTGGCTAGCCTCAGTCAATAAAAGATAAAGCTCAGTACCGAGTCTTGAAACCATCATATGAGGATGTCACAAAAATGCCAGCTAGACTCTGGAGTGCACAAAAGCTGCAAAAAAGAATATGTAATAGATTAACCAGTCAGTGCGAAGACAATATGATGGAAATAGTTATCATTAGAGTTTTGATGCTCGGTGCATTAAAAGCGCATCCTAAGTGCCGAACCTCAATACTATAGAAGTGACTTGAGGGTGTCAGCTCCAGTCATTGGACTAATGCTTGAGGCTTAAATGCTTGGTACAAGGATGTGAGGCTTACATGCTTGGAACCTCAGTATTATAGAAGCAACCTGAGTGTGCTAACTTCAGTCACTGGACTTAATTTTTATGCATTAGTAGCGCGACCCAAGTGCCATATAATCTCAGTGCATTAGAAGTGTGGCCCGAGTGCCGGATAGTCTGGGTGTCTTCAAAGTGTGGCTCGGATGCCCATTCTCAGTACTATAAAAGCAACCTAAGGGAGCTAGCATTAGTTGCTAGTTATAATGCGTGAGGCATGGATGCTCTAAACCCTAGTACTATAGAAGCAACTTAAGCATACCAGCTTCAGTTGCTGATGAATCTTGCTATGCTGAGTGTGGAAGAACAACTAGCAAGGTTGTGCCTAGGGCAAATTTAAATTGTGTAACCATCGTATCTTTTTGTGTGTCAGAAGATGAGATGTTTCTGTTGCCATAATTATGACTACTTGATTAATGGGTTTTTCTATTTCCTAGACTGCCCTTAATGATGTAGGGAGAAATAAAGTAGTTAATGGTTTGTTCCAAAGCCTTCTTTTGCTTTATAAGTATCCTTGCATTTTCTAGTTTATGCATTTTTGCTCTTTTCTATTTTGCTGGTATCTTATTCACTTTGCCACTGCCACAAATCTTTTTTCTGCAGCGACTTCTCCATTTTGCAACCACGTGATCTTTTTCTTCCTTATTTCGTTCTTCTTATGTTTCATTGCTTAGATATACTTATGGCACCAAGGGAATAGGTTAGCTCTGATATGTTTGTGTCTAGGATAGATGAGGAGTTATTGGGGCAGTTTAGCATTGCTGCCAATTATGCCCTGCACACTATAAATAAGAAGTTTAAGGCCCATACCCTTATGCTAGATCTCAGTAACCTAGTAGTATACTTTGACCAACTAGAAGGGGGTCTAAAGTTCTTATTGGATCCTTTTGTAAAAGGATTTTTGAATAGGTATAACATAGTGCCGGATCAGCTTCACTCTAGTAGTTACTGGATTCTAACCGGGTTCATTCAGTTGATGCATGAGGAGGGTAGGGATTCAGACTTAGATGTCCTGTGGTATTTGTATAGGCTGACTAGGAAGAAAGGAGAACTAATGTTCTCTTTATTAGCTATCCTAAACTATACCCTATTTGTGAAGCTTTTGGATCTTCACAAGAAGTGGAGACATAAGTTTCTCATTGTCGAGCACATGTGGACTTCCTGGATGTCCAGCAAATGTGGTTTAATGAATGTCACAGGGTAAAATAGCCTCTAAAGCTTTTTGACCATGATACAAAGATGGTGTTGAGGCTTCATCTCGATGGCCTAGCCTAGGCTCGGTCAGCAGGAGATGTATCATGAAGATACTTATGGAGAGTCTGCCCAAACCATGTTCAGTATACTGGTATGTTTTGATTTTCGAGAGGTATCTTTTTGACTATCTTTTTTATTTTTTCAATTATAAATGGCTGCCTTTTTTGCTTTTATGGATAGAATTCAACTTGTGGCTGACGAACCAGTAAGGCCAGAAGAAGTACAGATTCCCTCCCCCTCTCTGGATCCTAAAGTACTTGCAGTCCTCAAGGAAGTGGCTAGTAATCCAAAAGGGAAGGCTGTGGTCAAGTCTCAGATGTTAAGGAGCTGGATAAGGAAATATACGTCCAGTGTCTAAGGCTTTCCAAGTGTCCAAACATGAGCACATAGATCTTGAACAAAGTGAAGCCGCTTAGTGTTAGGTTCGAGATCAATATATTGAGTTGCTGAGGCTACCAGCAAATATGCAATGCTGGACCGAGGAGGGTCCGGAGGAGCTATTCAGTTCTATGATCGGGCATTCACTAGAAGTAAGTGTTGAATACTTTTTATCTGTAACTTTTGAAGTATTCTTGTATTGAAGTGATGACACAAGTTTTTCCTTTTATAGATGACCCAGGCTTTGCTACTAGAGAAGGACCAATATTTCTACCTCAAAAGCCAATACAGTCTAAAGGAGACAGAGGTTGGAACAATAGCAATTGATTTTGAGAAGAAACTGGATAATGCAAAGGTGGCATTAGAGCTCTGCCAGACCAAGTATGCAGAGGTGAAATCTGAGGCCAAAGCGGGCCAGAAAAAGGTGGCCGAACTGGAGCATAGTCAAAGTCAACTGACCAAAAGGATCCAAGAGCAAGACTCTCAAATTGCAGATCTGGAGAAGAAGCTAGCTGAAGTCGAGAAATCTTAGGAGACTGATAAAAGATCCTATCAAAACATGGTGGGAAATCTGAGAAAGTTGCGTACTGTATTATTACTAAATTCAATATGCTTCAAGCTCACCAGATTCTTCATTTTCTCTTTAGGAAGCTCTCTAAGTGACCAACACATGAGGAATCTCAATGTTTGTAGACTGTAAAGTTTGGTGATGGACTCAGGCAAGGGTTTTAGTTCAATTTCTAACACATCAAGATATCTTAAGTGTTTCCACTCACCAATTGAAGATGGCAACTCCATAATTCTAAAACCTTCTAACTTTATACTCTGCAAGTTTTTCAACTTCCATAATTTATCAAATATAACACCCTTCTTTAGTAATAATATTGTAAGCAACTTCCTTGCATCATCTTTTAGAGCTGCCACTACATTTTCTACATCTTCACTATCCATATTAACACAGCAAATGCATGACAAGTCCACTGCACCTTATAAATCGCCTTTTGAATAGCTTTCTGAAGTCAATATTTAAGACTTGGAAATAGACACTGCAAACTCATGCACAAGGTCATGCATCTTGCATTTTACAATATTACCTAATGTATCCTTTTTCACGTCTTGAAAAAAGGAGTTATAAAGTAAGGCATTAAAATACCCGTCCCCTACATCCACTTTTTTTTTTTTTTAAACAATACCCACATCCATATTGGGTGGCACAAGAAAACCTTCAGCCATCTAAAGGTTAATTAATTCCTCTTTTTCCATGAACAAAATCTTTTGGAAAAATCGAACAGTAAACATAACATGGTTTCTAATATGAAGGCAAGTGATCAAAACTCAATTTTAATATAGCCTTCATATTTTCCTTTCCATCTACTGCATTCAGAACTTTACTATTCTAAATGGACAACTAAGCATCCTTTTCTATCTCAGAACTCAACATCCCACCTAAAGCTCTTGCGGCTAAAGGTACTCCACATTTTTTTGCAATTTCCTTTCCAATAGTCACCAGCTCTGAAAGGATAGGTGCTCCTTCATTTGCATGCGCTTCTCTTTCAATAGTGGACCAGTAATCTTCATCAGACAAGACATTCAAATTATGCCTGTACTCGATAGTAGTCTTCGCTATGGATGCCACTTCCTCACATCGCGTTGTGACAATAATGGCATTTCCTTTTTTGCATCAAACTTTTAATATACGCCTTATTAGGTCCTTCTACCCTTCAATGCATCACCCCACACATCATCAAGAACAAGAAGGAATTTCTTGCCCTCTAGCTCTTTTGCAAGCTGTGTAAGGATTGCATGCTTATTGTCCATTCCCGCCATGTTTCAATTGAGACTTTGCAACATTTCTTTAAAAATTTTTGGTTAGAAAAATTATCAGAAACACAAATCCACATTTTAACATCAAAAATCTTTCTAGTCATTAGTTCTGGATGATGAGACTTGAAGTTCAAGAATCGAAATAGCTTCATTCTGAATCTCAGCCAGAGACTTATTTATATTCTTAACTCTGTTAGCCATTGTGATATGTACTGCAGCCTTTCTAGCACAACGAGTGATTTTGGAGAATGAATTAGAGATGCTTACCTCTGTTCTTTGTTGATCTTGCATCTCCACCTTTCGATGAAGATTCTTATAGCCCAACTCATCAAACACATCCTCAGCATCGTAGGCTACATTTTTTAGCTTCTTGAGCCAAAGCCTAACATGCTCCCTTTTGATCTGCTGCTCTTCAGCATATTGTAGCTGATCACGAATCATGGTGAGTGATACTTGAAGTTTCGTAAGGTCATCCTTGAGATTTCAAGCACGAGTGATTTCAGTAATGATGAGTGGAACCAACCTTGATAGAGCTCCTTACACAACAGTAGTGAGGAAAGTCTTAGCCATAATGGTCAATTGATTCTCAAAGGGTTCAAAAAAGAAATATGGGTTAAGGAGAGGAAAATTGAAGATGTAGAGAATGGTAAAATATTATGTGAAGAGAAATGAGTTAAGCGATAAGCTACAGCGTACTTGTGATTCTTTCGGGTTGGATCCCACTTAAAGAAAAGTAAATAAATAGTGGGTTGGGTACTTCATAGAAAAGTAATGGCAAGATATGGTTTCGATTTGTTTAATTATTTAAAGACTCTGAACAATGACTCATCCTGTATTCACTATGCAAATGAAAATCAAAGTAAACGAAAGTGATATCTTTTGCAGGTTGAGACTTCACCCAACAATAATTGGCTCGGCACCAAACACTTCATTTCTTATATTTTTCTCAAAAATTAAGAATATATTTGCATCTATTTTAAAAAAAAAAATTAAACAAAATAGTAAATAATTTCAATACATTAATAAATTAAGTAATAAAAAATAATTTTTAAACAAATAAAAATTATTTTCAAAAAGTAATAAAAAGTTCACTAACTTGACAGACTGCTATTAATGCTTGCTGACGAGTATGTTAGGAATAATGACTTTAAGGGTGGTTCAGTTTACCTAGTTCTTGATGTTTGAGATTGATAAAAATCTTCATTTTGATAAGCAATATTTATTAACATAAAAATTATATTAATATAATAACTAATATTAATATATTTTAATTTAATTTATAAAATGTAATAATAAAACAAACAAAATAATATGAAATTTTTATTATCACAAATATATAAAATTTTTGTCCATACCAATGGCTTTTAATTAGTGTAGTTTATTTCATTAAAAAAAAATAGTATAGTTTATTTAGCATAATTTTATTTTAAAAGTTGGTCCTTACAATTCAATTATGTGTAAATTGGAAAAAAAAAATTATTTGCTGATGTTACCCAAGTTGATGTAATAAAAAAATCTCAATTATATATACATGTATAAAAATTGTTTTTTTGAAAATTTTTATGTAATTTTTTCAGTTCTTGCAATTGAAATCTAATTTCACTTTTCCCTTATAATTTTAATCAATTTGATATAATTATTATATATATTATAATTAAAAGGATTTTTCTTATTGGATGAATTGATTTTTTGATCTTGATGAATTGTAAGAAAAAAGAATTTTTTTTAATCAATTTTTTTTAATTATTTGAGACTTATTAGTCCGGCTATTGTTTTTTCTTCATTTTTAGTATCGATCTAAGATTCAATATTAACATTTTTTCTAAGACAAAAATAAAAAAATTTCCAATTAAAATATTTTAGACGCCCTCGTTTTAATAAAATTAATACTATATTATATCATTTTAATATTAATACTATTATTATTTATATTTAAAATGATATAAATCATGCGTTGGTTAAGTTAAATAAATTTTTAGTCAAAGATTGAGTAATATAGTGGCATAACTCCCTTCAAGACATGTGCAAGTCAACAGTTCAATCCTTAATTACCACCCTCTCCCCATTGTTTTTTACCGTGATCAATCTAAGCTCAGGGAAACCTGAGCTTTCTTCGAGAGATTAGACTTTCTAATTAACAACACTCTGTTAAGGGATATAATTTGTTGTAATTCAAAATATGCCTTATCTCTTGTAACAAACTCTTATTTACTGTGTATTTTACATATTCATTTATGTGTATATATATTGATGTAAATCTCTTTAATTTAATATAAGAAAAACAATTCTTCTTCTCTATTATTATTTTTACATGGTATCAAAGCAACAGCTCTGAATAAATCAATCAAATTTTTTTTTCCATGGCTAATCAAATCATTGTTGTTTCCAACACCTCAACTCCTATCATCTCTTCTTCTTGTACCCATACCTTCTCTATCAAGCTCACAAGCAAAAACTACCTAGCATGGAGAGCTCAATTTATACCTCTCCTCAATTACCAAAACTTACAAGGCTTCATTGAAGGCACTGCCATGGCTCCTCCCCAAACTATACCTTCTACCACAAATCTTGAAACACAAATCTCAAATCCTGACAATGATGTTTGGTTCAAGAAAGATCAACTCCTCTTATCATGGATATTATCCTCTCTTATTGAAGATATCTTCTCTTATATTATTGGCCTTTCTTCTTCCTTTGCTGTTTGGCAAGCACTTGCTCGTGCTTTTGGATCAGTTTCTCAAAACCAACAACTTCAGTTGCATATTGAGTTATAGGAGTTTAAGAAAAATGATCTTCCAATTTCTGATTACTTGCAGCGTGCCAAGGCCCTATTTGACAAACTTGGAGCTGCGGGACGCCCATTGTCTTCTGTTGTTTTTAATGCAATTGTTTATCGCAATATTAGAACTGATTTCCACAGTATAATCACTGCTTTGAATTTGTGCACTGAACCTGTTCCCTTTTATGAGCTTCACGCTCAGCTTGTTGCTTATGAGGTTCTTCTCAAGGCCTCTCAAAAACCACCCTTGGCTCACATTGCTGTCTGGAGTCATCTGCCCCACTGCTGGCCTCTCCGCAACGTCCTTTCAATGTGCACCCACACTTTGGCTTTCAAAAGCGATGCCCCTATAGTCCTTGTCAAATCTGCGAGTGGCATAATCACACCACTGATACTTATCATCGACGGTAATCCCGACAGCGAGCTCCACCACCACAGGCTCATTACACATATGCTGCTCCCTCTTATCCTTGGTCCCCTGCTCCTCTCTACTATGGTACTCCTCCTCCCCAACCTAATTAGATTGCCGACATTAGTGTAACCAATCATATCACACCAAATCTCTCCACTTTGCACATCTCTTATTCATATCACGGAGGTGATCATCTTTATGTCGGCAATGGTCAAAGCCTACAAATTGCTAATACCGGTACTAATATATCTCCAGCAAATGGTAAGCTTGTCATGAAATCAGTTCTCCATGTTCCTCAAATTGTTAAACACTTATTGTTTATTAACAAATTCACCTGTGATAATAATGCCTTTTTTGAATTTCACCTCACTTTTTTTTTTATTGTGTTCAGCCTTTGATGAAATTAGCTTACCTCTCTCAAGCTCCCACTCTTCAACAATGGCATGAAAATATTAGCCAACAAAATATGCGCACTATCTCTTCTATTGTTAAAAATTTTTCTTTACCTTGTTCCAATTTTAATTCTCAATCGTGCTTCTCTTGCTACTTAGGCAATATCATCTTCTATGATGTTTGGGGCCCTACTTCAATTCTCTCTATTCTTGGTCATCGTTATGTAGTTTTGTTTATTGATGATTTTACCTGATGCACTTGGATTTATTTTTTGACAAATAAATGTGATGTCTATTCCTGCTTTCTCAATTTTCAATCTTTTGTTGATAGACAATTTAATGCAAAAATTAATGTTTTTTATTTAGACTGGGGTGGTTAATATTAACGATTTCAATCAACTGGAATTATTTATAGGATTACCTGTCCATATACACATGAACAAAATGGTATTTTTAAACCAAAAATTCATCATTTAGATGATACTAGTTTAACTCTATTGTCTCATGGTAATGTTCCTCTTAAATATTGGAATTGTGCCTTTTCTATGAGTATCTTGAATATCAATCAAACTCCAAGTCCAATTCTAAACAACCGGTCACCATTTCAAGCTCTTTTTAATAAAAATCTAAATTATTTAGAAATGAAACCCTTTGGGTGTGCTATTTTTCCACTCATTTGTCCCTATAATAGACATAAATTTGCATTTCGGTCAATTCCATGTGTCTACATTAGTCAAAGCCTTAATCATACTGCATATAATTGTTTAAATCTAGAAATTGGACGTGTCTACTTGGCTAGACATGCTAAGTTTCACACCACACTCTCTTGACTGCACATTACAAGTCATTCCTCCCACTGGGACTCTAAAGCTACTTCATGTATAATCTCTTACTCAAACTCCACTTCTCCTTCTCTCTCCTTATCTCCATCTGTTCAAACTTACCTAACAACCTCATCCTTTATTCCTAATTCAAACTCTCCCAATAACTCTCCTACCCCACTTGATTCTATCTTGTCCTCAACCTCACCCACATCATCACCCACCTTATCTTCATTTAATCCCACCTCATCTTCAGCTCACAAATTCAAACTCCTAGCTGACGTTTACAACCAGCCATCCCCACCGAACCCAACAACCACTGACGCTCATCTTCTTACCCTCAGTGCACCCATCCTATGCATCTCCACAAACACCGAAATAAATCCCACTCTCTCTTCTTACCCTCAATGCACCCATCCCATGCATCTCCGAACTACCACACTTTAAAAACAACAAGCTCACCTCACTATCTAAATAGTACCCACATTTTTATCCAAGGAACCAACCACCTATGATCAAGCTAAATCATAGAGTGAATGGAGGACTGTTATGTAAAAAATATTGAGGCTCCCTTAACCAACAAAACTTGGACATTAGTCCCTCCTCCTCACAAGAATATTATTGTTAACAAAAATGGCTATTTCGAATCAAAAAGAAAGTTGATGGCAGTGTTGAACGGTACAAGGCAAGGCTTGTGACCAAAGGCCACACTCCAGAGTAGGGTGTGCATTACTTAGAGACCTTCAGTTCGGTGATCAAATATACTACCATTTGCACCATTTATCATTGGCTACTATGTCTTGTTGGTGTATTAGGCATGTAATGACCCATCATTTAAAATTATTAAAAATTATTTCGAGATATCCAGTGATAATAGTTATTTTTATTCTATATTATTATATTAAATTGTGATATTTAATTTTAGTAAAGATTAAATTTAACTTTTGAGGTTAAATATTATTTTAATATTATTTATTTAATTTTAACATTTAATTAGGGTATTTATATACACTTAACAAATATTTGTGGGTGGAATAATTGGGAATAATATTTTAATTTAATATACTATATTATTTTGTTTTGTGTGTGTATGTATATATATATATATATATATATATATATATACAAAAAAAAAATTCCCTTCTTCTTTTCCCTCTTCCCCTTCCTTCCTTTCCTTCTTTCCTTCTTCTTTCTTCTCCTCTTCTCTCGATTCCCTACTCACAGCAACTCTACCCCGCTGCCACCCACCACCGCGTGCTCCACCAACCACCAGCAACACGTTAGACAACCTCCTCCACACCAGCAGCAGCACCGCTAGACGTCTCCTCCCTCCTTGTGTTTGAAGCTGGAAATGGAGAAGACGACTGGCAATAATTTCAGTGAGTTCATTGGTCGTTCTTGGCCTTGAATCGAAGCTCTCAGTTTGGACATTGTTAATCCTCAATTAATTTTGGATTCTAGCACCAATAACAACTTCAATTTCTCAAAAATTTAAATTTACTTATTTTTGTTTAATTGTGAAATTGAAGCTAAAATTGATTTTATTTGATATATGTTCTTGAGGACTGATTGTTGTATGCCTTATAAGGAGTCTGAAAATATTTTTTGTAAAATTTTAGAAAATTCTTAAATTTTCAGGGTCTCAGATTACTGTTCACGACACTATTCCCAAGCTAAAAATTTTTTATATTTTTAATAAATTCTATTACTTATTTTAAGCAAGTTTTGTTAAGGAAGTTTATTGAAATTATGTTTTGATTATTTATTATGAATTTTTGAATATTTATGTCAAAAATGAATTTTTGAGAAAATTAGTATAAATTGGTAAATTATATGTTTTAATTGAAACTATAGTGAATTATGATGTTTTGGGTAGTTTTTGAGTAATAAATAATATTAAAATTTTTTTATGAATTTATTCTTATTTTTAGCTAATTATTAGTAATTATCGGAATAATACTAGAACAAAATAGTTTTTATGATTTTTATGATTTAAATGAGTTCGGTTGCTTAATTATATAATTAAATAATTTAATTAATTTTTGAAAATTAAATACTATTTAATTTCAAAATTTTTGAATAAGGACCTTTATAACAAAAAAATTGATTTTTATGTGAATTTTATTAATTATTTTATAAATAAATGTCTTTTATGCTTTATTTGTGTAAATAAATTAATTTTGATATTTGAATGGAATTTTATAAAATTATATTGTATTTTATGAAAATTAGTTCTCGGTTCGGCATAAACTGTTGTTTGAGGGCCCAACTCAAGATTTGGAGCTGTTGCGGTTATTTTGAAGTATTTTCTGTGCAAGATCGGCTCTATTTTGGTTGAGAGATGTCCATTTTATAGAGGAGAATATGTCAAATTTTTGGTAGATTTCTCATAAAATGTGACATCGGGTCTATTTTAGTAGAGTCAAATTTCTTTGATCGAGTCTTTCCTTAAAAATCTAAAATGTATAGGAATTTCATTTTTAATTCCGTTTCTATTTCTTCTCTTTAGCCGCGCCTCCAACTGAGTCTACTGGTCAGGGTCGAGCACGACTGCATAGAGGAGCGTATTCCAACTATAAGTTAATAATTAAGTTGTATATAGGAAGTATATATATATATTAGCATGTTTATATTAAGTTTCACATGCTTATTAAATTTTATATTGTTTTAATTTATTGTAATCTTCCTTGTTTATTTGTATTTATTTATTTATTGATATTTTTTAACAAGAAACTGCGGTAGAACGGGCTACCTGATGAGTTTCATTAGGACCGTATGCACACCGGTAGGATTGAGAGTGAGTGTTGGTGGTTATAAAACTCGATGATGCTTTGCTCTCAAGAACTGCAAGCAAATATTAGTTTAAGTGAATTGACTATGACTGGTAGCTCGGTTGATGCTTTGCTCTTGGGAACCAACAGTCTTTGGATTATAAGAGAGTCGTAAGGCTATTAGATTTGTGCTCTAGGGTTATATATATATATATATATATATATATATATATATATATATATATATATATATATATATATATATATATATATATATATATATATATAATGATTTAAGAAGCTTATTTGTATTTTATAAAGTATTTTATGATTTTAAAATACTTTATTTCGGTAAAGCACATTTCCAATAAAAAATTAAATAGTTTAGATTATAAATTATAAATTTCTTATTTTCATAAAGATATTTTAAAGAAGGATTTTGTACTGTATATATTTCTTTTATTAATTTACTCATTGAGGTTTGAATTCCCTCAATATTATTTTTTCAAGTTCTCGAGGGTCGCCTATCGGTCAGCTTACTCTACACCGGGTTTCTTCTTCTCTGGCTATCTTATATAAGTCTACTTGATAAATATATTATTATAAAGTGTGTATTTAAATCTAGAACATCGCAGTAGTAATGAATTGGTTAATTATGATGATGTATTTTGAATTACCATATGTATGAAGAATGTGTATTAAAGATTATTATTATTTATATTAACTAAGTTTATGTTGGATTTTAATTTATTTGTGCTTTTTGCCTTTAATCAAATTATATAATTTCATTATCATCTTTATTTTATTAAATTCTCATTAAGGCTTACTATGGGTTTCAGGTACTTTATGTATTCCAATTCCCTAATGCTGGTCATGTGCCCCTTTGGGTTCGGGTTGTGACAACGTTGGTATCAAAGCTTTGGCCCATTTTATGTGTGTTTTCAACTGTTAATGTCTATTTTTTTATATATAAACTAATACAATAATAGGTTGATAATTATTGCTTGTTGTCTTCCTTGTTTTTATTATCTGTGCTTATCTAGTACTTTTGTTTTGTCCTAAATTTGTTTAGGTCTTTCAAAAGGAGGCGATCACGGACTGCTCCTGTTGTGGAAGCAGCCCTTGAGGAGAATAATGATGACTAGTATGTTCAGGATGAGATTCTTCCTCCTGCACCTCAACGTAGAGGTAGAGGTAGAAGCAAGGGTAGAGCCAGAGCAACGACAGCCACAAGTAGAGCCTAAAGTTCTAGTAGAGGATCTTGCAGCCTTTACAGTGGGTATGGCAGGTATTAATTAAGGCTTGACAGCTCTCAACCAAGTAATGCCCTAGTATAGTAGATGCTTTAGCAGAGGACTCAGGGGATGACAGATGCTAATGTCGCCCTACTGTACACCAGAGTCGAGCGAGTTTCTTTCGATGGCACGAGGGATGCTTTAGATTTCATAAATACCATTGAGGCTAGGACTATAACAAGATACTCAGATTACCAGCAGATTATGATAGTGGAGTCATCTGTGTCAATAGCAGCTCAGGATTGGTTCATGGAGTCTATCTAGCCCTATATGACTGCAATGACCTGGTTAGATTTTAAGGAGAGGTTTATGAGGTTTTTTTGCCAAACATCAATGAGAGAGAACTATATATGGCAGTTGCTGAATATTGCCAAAGGAGATCAGTCAGTTGGAGACTACACTCGAGAATTTTTTAAACTGTCACGTCATGCTGCAAATGTGATGCAGGATGAGATTAGAGCAGTAGAGCTTTATGTGACAGGATTGGGCCCTACTTATTTTGGCATTCAGACAAGGGGTCACAGCTTAGAGAGTGTGATTGAGGAGGCTAGATAGCTTGAGCGGAGACATATTAGACATGGAACCATTATGGATCCTTATGACAGTAACAGTAGCAGATCAGCTCAAGGGGTTCAATAGCCTATTTTTCAAATAGGTAGTATGAATACTTAGCCAGGGGGTACTTTTAGTAAACCATATAGTTTAGATCACATTGGACTGGCAGACACAGTTTTGCTCAGAGTTATAGGAGTGGCAGGACTACTAGATTTGGTGTTAATGCCACTAGTAGCAGTAGTGGTCAGAGTTCTAGACATGGCAGTTTAGGATTTGGAGTTAGTGCATGTGCTATTTGTGGGAGAGTGCATCAGGGTCCATGTCACTTAGGGCTTGGGGCTTGCTTTCGGTGTGGATAGTTTAGGCATTTCGCCAGGGATTGTCCTAATTATGGAATTCAGCTGACATATGCTCAGGGATCTTCTTCATCAGTCATTCAGTCGTATCCATAGGTGCATCAGCAGTATCAGACACCTATGTATCCTTAACAGTGACTAACTCAATATCCAAGCCAGTAGGGTAGAGGTTTTGGAGGCATAACTGGGGTAGAGGACATACACAGCTGTCCACTTCACAGCAGGCAGGACGTGGTTAGGCTAGCATTTTCATATTGATTCCTCAAGATGCTTTGGCATCCAATGCATTTGTGGTAGGTATTCTCCCATATGCTATTTTGAGCCTAGAGTTTTATTTGATCTAAGTGCTTCGTACTCTTTTGTATCTCCCGCGTTTTCTTCTAGAATAATATGTCCACCTTCCATGATGTTGTTTCTCTTATCTATAGCGACTCCACTTAGTGTGAGTTGGAAACATGTGTGTTCTTTCTATCTTGTCCAAGGTTGGTGGAGGGTAGAGAATTACTTGCATATTTAGTTTTGCTTGATATGATTATTTTAGACGTTATTCTGGGGATGGATTGGTTGGCATAATATTATGCCAAGGTTAATTGTCGAGAGAAAGAAGTAATTTTAGAATTCCTTCTGATGAGGAATTCAAATTCAGAGGTGATAAGAGTTCAATGCCTCAGAACATCATTTCTACTATCACGGCTAGGAAGATGCTTAGAAGGGTTGCCGAGGCTACTTAGCTGTGGTCAAAGATATACAAGCAAATAGTAGGCTAGTTGAGAGGGTACCAGTGGTGCATGAGTTTTCAGATGTTTTTCCTAAAGAATTGTTATGCTTGCCGCCTGATAGAGAGATAGAATTTTGTATCGATGTAGTGCCTAGTACAGATCCTATCTCTATGCCACCATATAGAATGGTGTAGACACCCAATTTTGGGATGATGAGTTATGGATGCGACAGAAGACTCTAATGATGAAAATGTCATGAATAGGTCTTCAACATTTGAACTTTAAAACTTCAAGGATCTAATTGCATTAAAGAAAGGATTTAATGTTTTCACGAACTAAATTGCAATGCTTTTTAGGGATCTAATTACAAAATTTAAATTCTTTCAAGGACCTTTCTGTAATTAAAAGTTAAAAAAGGTGAATGAAATTATACAATTCTGGTCAGAATTAGACTCCTTCTACTAATTCTTGAATTTTTTAGATAAATCTCAAATTTTCTAGATAAATAAATTGAGTCCTAATTGATATGAAATTCTCCTAAAAGTATTTCAATAATGTTTTTAAAGAAATAGAAGTCTTTTAGGAATCAATTTATAACTAGGATTTTAAGATTTATCCCTATATAAGGAGGGTTTTAGCTCTAAAAATAGAAAAAGAAAAAGAAAAGGGAAGAGAGAAAAAACAAAGGGAAGAAATGGAAAAGAAAAAAAAGAACGAAGCAAAAGAAAAAAAAAAGAGAAGAAAAGAAAGGAAAAAACGAGAAGAAAAAGAGAGAAAATCTTATTCTCTACGAATTCTTTTTGCTTTATTTATTAATTAAGGATCTTTGAAGAATTTTTGAAGAATAATATTCAAAGTCCTATCAAGAATGATGATTCTACAAATCTGAGGAGCACTTCATTAAGATCATCCATAAGCATCATCTTCTTTTTATTTTATTTTATTTTATTTATTTCTTTTTTGATTTTATTGATTTTTAATATTATTTTATTATTTATTCACTAACCATAATTTTTATTCTTTTTATGGTGATTATAGAGGAAAACACATGATAATCATACTTGAAGAATCAAATCCATAAGAGGTCCATGGAATGCCATGGATAAGACCTTGTATTTACTTTTTAGGTTTTTTTATTTGTATTTAATTTCTTTATTTTATTTATGTTTATGGGGTTGTATTAAGTATTTTTATTATTATTTCCAATAGATGTTTGTAGTAGCCCCAATAGTGGGAATAGTAAAATTATATGTGTGATTGTATGTTAATTAATTGGTTTGTAAAATTAGGGTTTTAATTGGGTAATTAATTAAAATTAATGGAGGAAGTAGATTAACTTAGTTTACATGTTAATGAAAATTAGGGTTTTAGAAGGAATTAATTTAATTAGTTGTTTGATCTTTAATTTAATTATTTTAATATATTTTATTTATTTTTGAGCTTGTCTATTTATTTTTTATATGTTTTGGGCTTATTTATTTATTCTTATGTGTTTTGGGCCTTAAGCCTATATTAGATTTTAATTCATTCATATAAATTTAAGTTTTTAGGTTTAAATAATTAAAATGCATTTTAGGCTCATTTAGTAAATTAGACATAGGCCCACCTAATTTAATTTAATTGATTAGACTTAGCCCATTTAAATTTAAGCCTTTTTCATAATTTATAGATTTAAGATCACCTTAGCATTAAAACATGTAGAATTAGGTCCACTAATTTAAATACCTTTATAATTTGTAGATTTAGGCCCATTTTAGAATTAAAATAAATAGACTTAGGTTCATCTAATTAAAATTAAAAGGAAGTAGGCCCTTTAGGCTCACTTATTAAAAACATGTATATTTAGCTCATTTAATTAAAATTCACGTATATTAGACTAACATAGGGATTATATGTGTGAATGAATGCATTATTTACTTGTATTTTCATAACTAGTTTGCCTTGGAGTTCATTGTTAGAATTAGAGTTTATATGAAATTGCATGTAAATAGAGGATAATTTAGTAATTCATAAAGTAATTCTAAATGAACACGAGACTGAAAGAAGTTGGTATTCTGTATCTAGAATCTCCTAGTTGTGATGCTAGCTTTTCTTAGGGAATCGAGTACCACCTTTTCGATTTGTCCCAGTTATTACCCTGGGTGGTGACTCCTCATCTCCATGCCATGTCTTTGTGACAGTGGTTAGTGTGTTCTCTAGAGACCTAAGCTTAAGCAATGTCATGGTTGCTAAAATCTTGGACGCGCGCTAAACCCCACCGTCTACAAATGGCTCATGCATAGTTGAAAGAGCTAAGAGAGCAGTTGTAGGAGTTGCTTGATAAAGGTTTCATTCAGCCTAGTACATCTCCTTGGGCTGCTGCTGTGTTTTTTGTAAAGAAAAAGGATGGTAGTCTTTGACTTTGTGTTGACTACAGGCAGTCGAATAAGGTTATCATCAAGCATAAATATCCACTCCCGAGGATTGATTATTTGTTTGATGAGTTACAAGGAGATCGATGTTTCTCTAAGATCAACTTAAGTTCTGGGTACCATAAATTGAGAATTAGAGGTGAAGATGTACCTAAGACTGCAATTTGAACAAGGTATGTCCTTTATGAATTTTTGGTGATGTCCTTAGGGTTGACTAATGCCCCAGCAGCCTTTATGGACTTAATGAACAGGGTGTTTCAGCCATTCTTAGACCAATTTATGATTGTGTTCATTAATGATATTCTAGTATAATCCAGAAGTAAGGCCGAGCATGCGATGCATTTAAGATTGTTGCTCCAGACTTTGAGGGAGCACCAACTGTATGCCAAATTTTTAAAGTGTGAATTTTGGTTAGACTAAGTGGCATTCTTAGGCCATATAGTGTCTAATGATGGCATACATGTGGATTCGAGTAGGATCGAAGCTATTATAGAGTGGTCGAGGCCCACAACAGTGACGAAAGTGAGGAGTTTTGTAGGTTTAGTAGGCTATTATAAGAGATTTGTGAAGGACTTCTCTAAGATATCTACACCTTTGACCATGCTAACCTAGAAGAATGCTAAGTTTATATGGATGGATAGATGTGAGGAGCACTTCCAATTGCTTAAGGATTTATTGACTTCGGCTCTAATGTTGACTTTACCATCTGGGGATGAAGGTTATACGGTGAATTATGATGCTTCCCGAGTAGGATTGGGCTGTGTGCTAATGTAGATTAGAAGAGTGGTTGCCTATGCTTCAAAACAGTTGAAGAAGCATGAGCAAAATTATCCTACTCACGACTTGGAAATGGCAGCAGTGGTGTTTGCACTTAAGATTTGGAGGCATTACCTATATAGTGTGACTTGTGAGATATACACCAACCACAAGAGCCTAAAGTTCATTTTTCAGCAGAGGGATTTGAATTTAAGGCAAAGTAGATAGATGGAACTTCTCAAGGACTATGATTGTTCTATTATGTACCATCTAGGCAAGGCAAATGTAGTTGCAGATGCCTTAAGCAAGAAGTCTGCAGACAGCCTTGCACACATCAGTACTGAGAATAGACCAATTATTAAGGAGATACATGAGCTTATTGACCAAGGACTACAACTGAAGGTGACTAAGAAATGTATCCTTGCCCAGTTTAATGTATGGTCAGTGTACTTGGATCGAGTTAAGGCAGCACAAAAAAGGGACCCTAAGTTACAAAAGATCATGTTTGAAGTGCAACAAGGCAGGTCCATCGGATTTATGGTTGATGGCGAGGGTGTGCTTCATTTGGGTACTCAATTATGTATACCAGATGTGGATGAGCTGAGCAAAGAAATCATGAAGGAGGCATATTTTTCTACTTATAGTGTTCACCCAGGTTCTACCAAGATGTATCGTGACCTGAAAGATATATATTAGTGGAATAAAATGAAAAAGGATATAGTAGAATTTGTATCCAAATGTCGCACTTTTCAGCAGGTAAAGCTAGAGCATTAGAGGCCTGCAGGGTTGTTACAGCCATTGCCTATCCCAGAGTGGAAGTGGGATATGATTGCTATGGACTTTGTGACTGGATTGCCTCGTACTACTTGTGGTTATGATGCTGTTTGGGTGATAGTTGACAGACTAACTAAGACAACACATTTTTTACCAATCAATAAGACATACTCTACTGACAGATTAGCAAAACTATATGTCAATAGAATTGTTTGGTTTCACGGGGTACTAGTGAGTATAGTATCTAATAGAGGAGCTACTTTCACCTCGGTCTTCTAGCAGGAGTTGGATAAGGCAATAGGTATCCGACTTGATTTCAGCACTGCATTTCATCCTCAAATAGATGGTCTATCAGAAGGACCATACAAACCCTTGAGGATATGTTGAGGATGTGTGTGATCGACTTTGGTGGTCAGTAGGACATATATTTACCATTGATAGAATTTGCATATAACAACAATTATCATACAAGTATTGAGATGGCTCTGTATGAAGCACTGTATGGTAGGAAATGTATATCACCATTTTATTGGGAAGTCAGGGAGAGGCAGCTAACAAGTCTAGAATTGGTGCAGATTACTTTTGAGAAGGTTCCTATTATTCAGCAGTGCTTGAGGACAATCTTCAGCAGACATAAAAGCTATGCAGACCTAAAGAGGAAGGACGCGTCTTTTTCCATTAGAGACATGGTGTTTCTGAAGGTGTCTCCAATGAAAGGGGTTATGAGGTTTAGTAAGAGAGGAAAATTAGCCCCAAGGTACATTGGGCTATATGAGATACGTTCGAGAGTTGGAGAGGTGGCTTATATATTGGTGTTGCCACCTGAAGTATCTCGGATTCACCTAGTGTTTCATATTTCCATGCTGAGGAAATATATTCCTGATCCTTCTCATGTCCTTTAGCCTTAGATTATGGAGCTCATTGAAGAGTTGTCATATAAGGAATATCCTGTGGTGATTATGGGTTGCCAAGTTCAACAGCTTCGCACCAAGGAGAACCTGATGGTGAAGGTATTATGGAGCAACCACATAACTGAGGGCTGCATGTGGGAGATGAAGGCAGCGATGATAGTGGCTTATCCCTATCTTTTCCATTAGATTCTGTATTTTATTCTAAAAAATTCAAGGACGAATTTTTTTGTAAGGGGGGAGATTGTAATGACTCTTTATTTTAAATTATTAAAAATTATTTTAAGATATGCAGTGTTAATAATTATTTTTATTCTATATTATTATATTAAATTGTGATATTTGATTTTAGTAAAGATTAAATTTAACTTTTGGTGTTAAATATTAATCTAATATTATTAATTAAATTTTAGTATTTAATTGGGGTATTTATATACACTTAATAAATATTTGTGGGTGGAATAATTGGGAATAATATTTTAATTTAATATACTATATTTTTTTGTCTTTTGTGTTTATATATATATATATATATATATATATATATATATATATATATATATATATATATATATATATATATATATATATATATATAATTCCCCTTCTTCTTTTCCTTCTCCCCCTTCCTTCCTTTCTTTCCTTTCTTCTTTCTTCTCCTCTTCTCTCGGTTCCTTGCTCACAGCAACTCCACCCCACTACCACCCACCACCTCACGCCACCAGCAGCATGTCAGACGACCTCCTCCACACCAGCAGCAGCACCGCTAGACGTCTCCTCCCTCCTCCACGCATTTGAAGCTGGAAATGGAGAAGACGACCGGAGACAATTCCATAGAGTTCACCAGCCGTTCTTAGGCTTGAATTAAAGCTCTTGGTCAAGCATTGTTAATCCTCAATTAATTCTAGATTCTGACATCGGCAATAACTCCAATTTCTCAAAATTTTAAATTTGGGATTTTTGTTTAATTGTGAAATTGAAGCTAAAATTGATTTTATTTGATATATGTTCTTTAGGACTGATGTTGTATGCCTTATTAGGATTCCGAAAATAATTTTTGTAAATTTTTAGAAAATTTTCAAATTTCTAGGGTCTCGGGTTACTATTCATAACACTATTCCCGAGCCAAAAACTTTTATATTTTTAATAAATTCTATTAATTATTTTAAGCAAGTTTTGTTAAGGAAATTTATTGAAATTATGTTTCGATTATTTATTACGAATTTTCAAATATTTATGTCAAAAATGAATTTTTGAGAAAATTAGTATAAATAGGTAAATTTTATGTTTTAATTGAAATTATGGTGAATTATGATATTTTGGTTAGTTTTTGAGTAATAAGTAATATTAAAAAAAATTTATGAATTTATTCCTATTTTTAGCTAGTTATTAGTAATTATCGGAATAGTGCTCGAATAAAACAGTGTTTATGATTTTTATGATTTAAATGATTTCGGCTGCTTAATTATATAATTGAATAATTTAATTAATTTTTGATAATTAAATACTATTTAATTCCGAGATTTTTGAATAAGGACCTTTATAAAAGAAATTGATCTTTATGTGAATTTTATTAATTATTTTATAAATAAATGTCTTTTATGCTTTATTTGTGTAAATAAATTAATTTTGATATTTAAATGGAATTTTATCAAATTATATTGTAGTTTGTGAAAATTGGTTCTCGGTTGGGCATAAATTGTAGTTTGAGGGCCCAACCCGAGATTTAGAGTTATTACAGTTATTTTGAAGTGTTTTCTGTGTAGAATCAGCTCTACTTCGGTAGAGAGATATCCGTTTTACAAGGCAAACTCTGTCAAATTTTCGATAGATTTCTCGTAAAATGTGACATTGGGTCTATTTTAGTAGAGTCGTATTTCTTTAATCGAGTCTTTCCTTATAAATCTAGAATGTATAGGAATTTCATTTTTAATTCTGTTTCTATTTCTTCTCTTTGGCCGCGCCTCCAACTGAGTCAACTGGTTAGGGTCGAGCGCGAGTGTGCAGAGGAGTGCATTCCAATTGTAAGTTAATAATTGAACTCTATATAGGAAGTATATATATATTAGCATGTTTATATTAAGTTTCACATGCTTAGTAAATTTTATATTGTTTTAATTTATTATAATCTTTCTTGTTTATTTTTATTTATTTATTTATTGATATTTTTTAAAAAAAGAAACTATTGTAGAACGGGCTATCTGATGAGTTTCATCAGGACCGTATGTGCACCGGTAGGATTGAGAGTGAGTGTCGGTGGTTATAAGGCTCGGTGATGCTTTGCTCTAGGGAACCGCCAGTAAATATTGGTTTAAGTGAATTGACTGTGACTGGTAGCTCGGTTGATGTTTTGCTCTCGGAAACCGGCAGTCTTTGGATTATAAGAGAGCCGAAAGGCTACTAGATTTGTGGTCTAGGGTTCTACCTAGTTTATATATATATATAATGATTTAAGAAGCTTATTTGTATTTTATTTGTATTTTGTGATTTTACAATACTTTATTTCGGTAAAGCATGTTTCAAATAAAAATTTAAATAGTTTAAATTATAAATTATAAATTTCTTATTTTCATAAAGATATTTTAAAAAAGGCTTTTGTATTGTATACATTTCTTTTATTAATTTACTCAGTGAGGTCTGACTCCCTTCAATATTATTTTTTTAGGATCTCGGGGGTCACTTGCCGATCAGCCTACTCTACGCTGGGTTTCTTCTTCTCTGGCTGCTTATTTAGGTCTACTTGATATATATATATTATTATAAATTATTTATTTAAATCTAGAACATCGCAGTAGTAATGAATTGGTTAATTATTATGATGTATTTTGAATTGTCATATGTATAAAGAACGTGTATTAAAGATTATTATTATATATATTAACTAAGTTTGTGTTGGATTTTAATTCATTTGTGCTTTATGCCTTTATTTAAATTATGTCATTTCATTATCATCTTTATTTTATTAAATTCTCGTTAAGGCTTACTATGGGTTTTAGATATTTTATGTATTTCCATTCCCTAGTGCCGGTCACGTGCCCTTTTGGGTTCGGGTTATGACAAGGTAATTGGATATTTCTAATGTCTTCCTTCATAGTACCTTAGAGGATGAAATTTATATAGAATAACCTCCTAGTCTCATTAATTAAAATTTTTCTAATCATGTTTGTCATCTACATTGATCATTATATAGGTTGAAGCAAGCTCCTCGTGCATGGTTTCGTCGACTCTCTAATTTTCTATTGAATTTGGGTTTAACTTTCTCCAAAGCTAATACATCACTATTCATCTAGACAAATGGCAACTCTAAACTTTGTGTTCTTATTTATGTATATGACATCTTAGTCATAGGCACTTCTTCATCTCTTGTGGATTGGTTCATGTTTCAAATTTAGTCTACCTTTCCTATTCATGATTTAGGTGTTCTCAACTTTTTCTTGGGTAGGGAAGTTCTTTACTTACTCGATGGTCTCCTTCTCTCACAAGCCAAATATGTTTTGGATCTTCTTACTAAATTTCAAATAGAAGATTGCAAACCATGTCTTATGGTTGTCTCTATGCCATTAACAAAGACTTTAGGTGATGTAATTGATCATGGGGATCTTTATCGATAATCATTGGTGGTTTATAGTATGTTACCTTAACTCATCTTGATATTGCTTTCAGTGTTAATAAACTCTGCCAATATATGCACTCTGCTACTACTATCCATTGGCAAGCATTAAAATGAATCCTTTGTTACTTGCAACACACCAAACACTATGGCCTCTTCTTTTCCAAACATTGCTCTCTTGATCTACAATATTTTTCAAATAGTGATTGGGGTGGCTATCCCGATGATCGTTGATCCACCAATGGATATGCCATTTATTTGGGCACAAACTTAATCTTTTAGGTAGCTAAAACGCAACCAACTATTGCCATATCCTCAACGAAAAGTGAATACAAATCTATGGCCAACACCATAGCTAAAATTATATGGCTCCAGTCCTTACTTTTTGAACTTGGTTGTTTATCTACTACTCTAGTTACATTATGGTGTGATAATGTAGGTGCCATTTACCTTAGTGCTAATCTTGTGTTTCGTGCTCGTACCAAGCACATTGAATTGGACTATTACTCTATGTGCAAGCAAATTCAACAAGGCAAACTCAAAGTTAAGTTCATATGTAATGAAGATTAAATAGCCAACATCTTCACCAAACCATTGGGACGTGCTTCTTTTGAGAAAATCACAACAAACTTTGGCTACTTTCTCATCTACCATCAATTTGAAGGGGGGTGTTAAGGGATATAATTTGTTGTAATTAAAAATATGCCTTATCTATTGTAACAAACTCTTATTTACATGATTTTACATATTCAATTTTATGTATATATACTGATGTAAATCACTTTAATTTAATATAAGAAAAATAATTCTTCTTCCCTATTATTATTTTTCCACACTCTACATGGTGAAATTCCTCCCAAAATTGGTCGTCTATTCAGGTTGCAAGTTTTGAGGCTCACTAATAATTCCTTAGGAAGCTAAATTCTAGGCAACTTGCCTTGTTGCAACAACCTTATAAATCTTTTTATTTGGAATAACAAGTTAGGATGTAAAATACCTGAAGAACTTGGCAGCTCCTTATCAAACCTGAAAGTGCTGTTGATTTGCCATAACCATTTACAAGGAGAGATACCAAACTCCATTGGTAACATTTGTTAAGGAAGTAAATATTTTTATTGTATATATTAGGAAGTAAATATTTTTATACAATTAGGAATAAAGCTTTTATTTTATTTAGGATGTTATTCTATTCCTAATTAAATTGTGATTAGGATTCTTATGTGTATATATAAGGGGTGTAACCCTTCTTTGAATATTATGGAAAAATATTTCCCTCGAATTTTCTCTCTTTTTCTCTGAATTTTATTCTTCATGGTATCATAGCATACCCATTGAAATCGTATTTTTTCTTTCTTCCTTTAAATTCTTTGAATCTTCAAAATCATGACCATAAAAATGCATCCATCGTATCCTATGGAACACCTAATTTTATTCAAACCCTTCAAGATAATTCTCCCTTTCCCACAGGAATTATTCTTGTTGATACGAACTATACTCTATGGTCACAAATAATGGAGATGCAAATTGGAGCTAGAAATAAATATGGCTTTCTTAATGGCACTACACCAAAGCCACCAGCAAGAGATAAAGCATTGGAAACTTGGCTCCTTGATAATAATCAAGTCAAAAGTTAGCTGATTGACTCCATGAGTCCGACATTAATGCAGAGATTCATCCATCTTCCAACAACAAAGGAGATATGGGATGCTATCTCAAAAACCTTCTCTGATGGATCTGATGAAACTCAATTATTTGAATTGAACTGAAAATCATTCACAATATGTCAAAATGATAAGCCATTACCTGCATACTATAATGAATTGATTGGAATATTTTAGGAAATTGATGCCCGAACATGTGCACAAGGGGAGGATGTTAATCGAGTAGTATCACTCCATAAACATATTTCCCGGCTTCGAACACATATTTTCTAGCCAGGCTTGGTTTGGAATTTAATAATGCTCGAAGTGAAATACTACGGAAGGATCCACCTCTTGATCTTAAGTCTAGTTATACATATATACGAAGGGTCATAACCAGCGATATACAATGGAAGAGCCAAAGATACTGCCGGACCATTCTATATTTGTAGCAGCTCAAACTCGTCCCCAGTTCAAAGGGAAAATACTGAGTAAGTCCATCACATATGCTTGTACTCATTGTGGAAAATTTTGACACTCTAAGGAACAGTGCTATGAAATTTTGGGATATCCAGAATGGTGGGATTTCAATAGAAAGCCTTGTAAGAAGCTCGGAAAGGCTGCAATTGCCACCTATAGTGGTACTAAGCCAAGTGGTGATCTTGATGCAACATCAGGTATGACAAATCTTACTTGAAAAAATACATGGATTATTGATACATGTGCTACTTATCATATGACAAACTCCACTCACCATCTTACATCCATTTGCCCATCAATCCAACAAAATATTTTGACTGCTAATGGAGGCATAGCATCGGTCACTTATGAAGGATCAGTATCTAACTCAGACTCTCTTAATCTAGATATTATTCTTGTTGTTCCATCTCTTTCTTGTAATCTACTATCTGTTGGCCAAATTATTGAAACCTTAAATTGCACTGTCAAAATTTAGCCTCATTATTGTGTATTTCAGGACATTGTAACGCACCAGATTATTGGCTCTGGTGTTAAATGTGGAAAGTTGTACTATCTTGAGTTGCATGATGATTTAAGTCAAAAGTTGAGTCAAGTAAATAAGGTTGGTGGAAGTTGCTCGAGTAAAGACTAAGTAATCTTGTGGCATCATCGTCTTGGTTATTTTTCTTTTCATTATCTTAGACAAATAAAAACATATTTATTTTTGAATAGCACAGACTCAGAATTCAAGTGTGATATTTGTGAATTGGCAAAAGGCCATCGAATTTCTTATGCACTGAGTTATAATAAAAATTCAATTCCATTTATGACCATTCATTCTGATGTATAGGGGCCTGCTCGAATTCCTACTCTATTTGATACTTGATATTTTGTAATATTTATTGATGAATGTACCCGGATGATTTGGGTATCACTACTTTCAAATAAGGGAGATATGTGCTCCAAGTTCCTGGACCTGTATAAAATGGTGGCTATACAATACTAGAGTAAAATTTGAGTCTTGTAGTCTGACAATGGTAAGGAGTATGTTAACTCAATTCTAAATGATTTCTGCCACGAGAAGGGAATTTGACACCAAACATCTTGTGTCAGCACTCCTCAACAAAATGGTATAGTTGAACAAAAGAACTGACAGTTATTGGAAGTTATCCAAGCATCATTATTTGACATGAATGTTCCTCGACAATATTGGGGAGAGGCTTTCGATCCACTAAGTACCTCATAAATCGGACACCATCAAGAGTACTCGATTTCAAAACACCTCTTCAGAAACTTCAGGAACTTATTATATCTCCACCCCTCAATAATCTCGAGCCCTGAGTCTTTGAATGCTTGACATATGTTCATCAGAAACTCAGCAAATTAGACCCTCGAGCTATCTGGTATATCTTTATTGGCTATACAAATCTACAAAAAGGATATCAGTGTTATGATCCGAATACAGAGAAGATGTATGTCACTCAGGATGTTCAGTTTCATGAAAATTCTCCTTTTGTCTCCCACTTTGAGTGCTCTCTTCAGGGGGAGAAAAATCTGAACCTCTTTGAATTTAAAGATAGCATTCTGAGTGGTCTGAATGTTGAAGATAGCATTTCGAGTGGTCTAAATGTTGAAGATAGCATAATGAGTGTTCCGAGTCTGAGTCTCCTAAATGTTTCCAGCATCTCATAAACATTTGATGTTCCGAGTCCGAGCATCTCACTCGGACAGATCATAAAAGAAAATATGAGTAATCAAGATAGTACATCTTCCCAACCCACACCAGAAGCTGAAGAAACTTCGGATCCCGATGTGCAAAATAAGGTAAACTTCTCTCCATTAGTAACTCCAAATACTGAGCCTCATTATCCTTTTAGAATCAATAGAGGGGTTTCGAAAAAACAATATGATCCGGACCTTCATACCAAAGCTAAATACCCTATCAACCAACCATTTGTCTAAATCACATGCACTTACTGTAAATCAATTATCTACTGTATCTATTTCGAGTAATGTGTAAGAAGCCTTAGATGATCCGGATCAAAAGAAATCCATAAATGATGAAATGGAGGCATTGTAGAAGAACCAGACATGAGATCTTATTCCTCTTCCTAAAGGAAAGAAAACGGTGGGGTGCATATGGATATTCACTGTCAAACTCGATTTAGATAGAAGCATAAATCGGTATAAAGCTTAGTTGGTAGCAAAGGGGTATACTCAGAAGTATGGAATTGATTATGAAGATACATTTGCAGCAGTAGAAAAAATGAACACCATCTGAGTTCTTATTTCTTTAGCTGTCAACCTGGACTAGCCGCTACAACAATTTAATGTGAAGAATACATTTTTGAATGGAACCATAGACGAAGAAGTAGATCCACCACCCAAAACTAAATGCACTGACCGAGTATGCAAACTAAAAAGGGCATTGTATGGACCCAAGCAATCACCTCGAGCATGGTTTGGATGACTCTTAACTTTCATGAAAAAGCTCGGATATAAGCAAAGTGATGCTGATCATATACTGTTCATCAAATAGAAGTTAAGTAAAGTCATAGCGCTGATTGTATATGTTGATGATATGGTGGTCACTGGAAATGATCCGAGTGAGACAACAATCTTGCAAAGATAGTTAGCATTCGAGTTTGAACTTAAGGATTTGAGTAACTTGAAGTATTTTTTAGGAATTGAAGTTGCAAGATTAGCTTAAGGAATTTCCCTCTGCCAACGAAAGTATTAATGGACCTACTGACAGAGACGGGTATGCTTGATTGTAAGCCAGCCAAGACTCCAATTGAAGCCAACCATAGACTTTCAATCTTAGGAGATCAAGTTCCAACTGATAAAGACTGGTATCAAAGGTTGGTGGGAAGGTTGATTTGCCTATCTCATACTCGGCCAAACATTACTTATGCAGTAAGTATTGTAAGTCAGTTCATGCATTCTCCGAGTAAAGAACATATGGATGCAATATACCGAGTATTAAGATATCTAAAGTCTTCTCCGGGTAAAGAGTTATTCTTTAGGAGGAATAAGGATTATGAAATTACTAGCTATACAGATTCTGATTAGGCTGGAGATCGGACTAAGCATGTAAAGGTTGACAGACATTTAATAAAAGATCATCTAAACAAGGAACAATTGATCTTCCATTTGTTTCTTCTTAGACTCAACTAGCTAACATCCTCACAAAGGTTGTATCCGAAAAAATATTCTATAACTCACTTGACAAGCTGGGAATGATTGACATACATTCACCTACTTAAGGGGGAGTATTGAGGAAGTAAATATTTTTATTATATATATTAGGAAGTAAATATTTGTATACAATTAGGAATAAAGTTTTTATTCTATTTAGAATGTTGTTCTATTCCTAATTAAGTTGTTATTAGGATTTCTATGTGTATATATAAAGGGTGTCATCCTTCTTTGAATATTATGGAAAACAATTTCCCTTGAATTTTCTCTCTTTTTCTCTAAATTTTATTCAACATTACCACCCTGGAAAGCTTATCTGCGTTAGAAAATTTATTTGAGGGAAGTATTCGAGATGCTCTGGGTCAATTGAAAAGCTTCACTGCTCTCGGGCTAAGTGGGAACAAGCTATCTGATATTGTCCCTCCTTCATTATACAATCTATCATTGATAGTACTTTTTCCTTGGGTGACAATCAACATCAGGGCACTCTTCCTTCTGATATTGGCTTATATTTTCCTTATATCAATCATCTTGATGTTCAAAATAATCAGTTTGTTGGATCTATTCCTGTGTCATTGTCCAATGCTTTTGAACTTTAGATTCATATACTGTCATTCAACAATTACACATGAAAGATACATAATATGTTTAGATGTCTAAAGTACCTTTCTTTGCTAGGTCTAGACCATAATAGTCCAATTGATGAAATAGATTCTGTTGGTTCTCTTAGCAATTGCAGCCATTTGGAACTTTTAGGAATATAGGAGAACAAATTAGGAGGGTCATTGCCTACCATTATGAGCAACTTTTAAACCTATATGCATACACTATTTTACTCTTTCAGGAAATTACATATCTGGAGTCATCCCTAAAGCCATAGGAAATCTAGTTGGCTTAACTCTGCTAGACATGGGTCGAAATTTTTTCACTGGTGAAATGCCAAGTTGTATTGACAAACTTCAAAACTTGTAGAGATTGTCAATTTATGCCAATGAACTGTCAAGAAATATTCCTTCTTTTGTAGGGAACATGTCATGGTTGAGTGAGATCTACTTAGATTACAATAGATTAGAAGGAAAAATCCCTCATAGTCTAGAAAGTTGTAAACAGTTGTTGTCATTATATTTTTCTTATAATCTCAATGGCAACATACCAGAGCAACTTTTCAGGATATCCTCTTTATCAATTTCACTAAATCAAGCTCATAACCAATTTTCCGGCCCCTTGCCGTTATCCACAGGCAATTTGAAAGGCCTAGGGGAGTTAGATGTCTCTTGGAACAAGCTATCTGGAGAAATTTCGGCTACCCTAGGAGAGTGCACTAGCCTTGAGAAATTATTCTTGCAGAATAATTTCTTCCATGGTTCAATTCCCTTCTTATTTAGTTCTTTGTCAAGAATTCGAAACCTTAATCATTCCAGAATAATCTGTCTGGGACCATTTCGAATTTTCTTGAAAAAATCCCATTTGTGTACTTGAACTTTGCTTATAATAATTTTGAGGGTGAAGTTCCAAAGAAGGAAACTTTCAGATATGGTAGTGCAGTGTCAGTTGTTGGAAATTCTAGACTTTGTGGTGGCATCTCTTAACTTCTCTTGCTTAAATGCCCCAGCAAACAAACAGAAAAGAATAGAATTTCTGGGCATCTTTTATCTGTGATCATCACAGTATCTTGTGCTCTATATGGAGTATTCATCATTCTGCTTTTGCTGTTCTTATTCAAAAAGAAAAGAAACGTTCTTAAAAAAACGGCTTCCAAGAAAGAACCATTTACACAAGTCTCCTATGAAAAACTCCTTCAAGCTACAAATGGCTTCTCTTCTTCTAACTTGATTGGTGTGGGAAGTTTTGGCTCTTTATATAAAGGAAGCATTAACGAAGATGGAACATTTTTCGTAATAAAAGTATTTAACCTGCATCGAAGCGGTGCTTTCTGAAGTTTTACAGCAAAGTGTGAGGCCTTAAGAAGTGTTCGCCATCGAAAACTTGTGAAGATTGTAACTTCTTGCTCGAACATTGATTTCCAAGGTAATGATTTCAAGGCTCTAGTTTATGAATACATGCCAAATGGGAGTTTAGAGCAATGGCTGCATCCTGTTCAGCAGGATGAAGCTCAGAATCTTACAAGCCTTGATAGGAGACTCAACATTGCCTTTGATGTGGCTTGTGCGCTTCATTATCTACATCACAAATGCCATCATCCAATCATTCATTGCGATCTAAAACCAAGCAATATTCTCATTGATAGTGACATGACCGGACATGTTGGAGATTTCGGTCTAGCAAGAATTCTTCCAGAACTGGCAAACCAGCAGCTTAATTGGAATAAAGGGTACTGTTGGATATACTTCTCCAGGTAACATCGAAAAATTACTTTGTTAATTTAGCCAACTATAGTATTGTAGCATACCCAGCATTACCATTATGTATAATCTTGTAGAATATGGTCTTGGAGGAGAAGTGTCAATAGAAGAAGATGTGTACAGCTATGGAATTCTATTACTGGAGTCTGGAGATGATAACAGGGAAGAGACCAACAGACGATATGTTCTGTAGCGGCTTGAATCTTCATAATTTTGCTAGAAATGCTCTGATGGCTGACCATTTAATGGCGATTGTCGATCCAGTGCTTTTGTTAGATGGCAATGAAGTCCTACAACAATCAAAAAATGCTTGCAGAATTGAGGAATGTATAATCTCCATGGTGAAAATTGCAGTGACATGGTCAACGGAATAAGCCAAAGATAGAATGAGCATGAATAATGTTGTCCATGAGCTGTTGAAGGTTAAAGATTGCTTGCAGGAAACTAGAACTAAGCCCCAGAAGCAGAAGAACCATAGGTTTACAATTACAGATAAAATAATGCCTACTACTTCATACATCATGGCTTAAGTTATGTCCTCTTTACTTTGTGATCTATCGTCTTTAACATTGAATAGTGTTTGGTGACAGGAAATGAATGCAATTGAATAAGATTATTGATTTATTCCAGAGAAGATAAAGGGGAAACAGAAACAAATAAGAACAAGAACAAGAAAAGGGTAATCTGATAATTTTTTATTTTTGAATATAATACTGCCTAGAATCATATGGTATTGGACCCATCATTGTCTGGATTTTGCCTTACAACAGTAAGTTCTATTCCTCCACATGAATTAAATATATTTCTTTATTACTATTATTATTTTTTTCCTTATCTAATGGGGCCACATAACAGGAATTAGTACTATGTTAATTTTAATAATTACATGACTTACTCAATTATGCAAAGCTTCTTTTCGCTGTACTTATCGTAATTGACCATGCTCCTTTTTTTAATCTTGGGAAGGGAGATTTCCAAGGGAAGTTGGGATTTCACTTTTGAAGTTTTCTTTCTAAGGCTTAGTTAGAGCAGAAAGATTTGGAACAAAACTTATGTCAACTGGGATTTTTCCGTGTGAGGTTATTGTCAACTAAGTTGATCTCTTCCAGGTTCATAAACAAAACAACTCCCTGCTTTCTGGTGGGATCTATTCACAGAAGCTGTTGTTCTACAGAAAGATAATTCTAAGAAACCTGGGGTTGCCAATGTAGGAAGAGAGACGAAGAATCAAGCTGCGGTCGACAATGATGAAAGGATGTGTTCCATGAGTTGAATGCGAAGTCATTGCATCTTTGATTGTGTCCATCTCATTCTTAAATTATGTGGCAAATCACAGTAAACAAGTGGGAATGGTGCAGCTTAGGATGACTGTCACACCTGCTCCGCTAGTTGATGAGTGGGTGCAACATGCTGATGGCTAGTTAAAGCTTGCTAAAATGTTTTATAAATTCACTTTTGAAGGTTACACACATACTATAGACTTGTCTATAATACTTAAAATTTTCTTAAGTACATGACAAAAGATAAGATGACTAAGTTGTTGGTTCAACCTCTTCTAAGCACTGAAGATCAAACAAACAGAGATACAATTCTACAATAGGACTATTGCTGGTGCTGCAAAGGATAAAAAAATTGAAAAGTGAGAGGTAAGTATAAAAATACTTAGTGAGTGAGTAAAGATATAACAAAGCGGGAACAAATGCTATTTATCATCTAAATAAATTCATAATACTGATATCACTGTAATAATAATAATTTCAAATCTGCTAGGTATATATATTTTAATCATATAGAAAATAATAATAAATTATGATTAGTATCATTTGCTAATTCCTGAAAATGTAAGTTGTAATTAACATATTTGCTTAATCAAGCTGAAGGAAAATCACAATAAATTATTCCATATACTCATTAAATACATTCTAAACATTATACTGAATTGCTGACACATTGGGCGCATGATGACGCTGAGCAACCTAAGTGTATAATATTGTTGGTCATACACATAGGCAGAGCAGCCCCTAAGGGCTAACCACCTTGTTGTATGCTCCTAAGACTATATGTACAACCAAGTGTTGTCCCAAAGACAGTTGCTGAGTAATATTGCTGATATAAATATATATAATATAATGCAAAGAATAAACACCAATCATCATGGTGCAATCTAAAGGATATATACCACGAGTGTATAGATTTTTAGAAGCTAAATCATTCTCATTAAATAAGCTATCACAAAACATCCTTGCTACTACCTATTGTTGTAGGCATGTAAAATAGTAAAATTAAATATCATGTATTTGTTGAATATTTTTGAAGCTAGGTGCAAAATAAACTTGTTTAGATAAATCATTATGTTTCAAATAAAACTTTTAGCTATAGTAAATTGCTATAATCATAACAATAATAAACATACTGCTATTTGTTCCCGATTTTTATTATATAAGCTAAATGACTTATAATGTAATAATATTTAAATTTTTATCAAGAATTATTTGTAAGGAAACATCAATATATATAAATCTGAATTTGACATTATTTATTTATATAAATAAACATGGTTTCAAAACCAATGTTATAGAGTTATCCACTCATCTGAAAATATAGATATACGAATTAGCTAGAGGGACCCAGTCTATGGTCTACTATTATGGCTAGAATAACTCCTAGCTGATGATGAACTTAGAGAAATGAAATTTATTGTTTGATGATCAATGCATGCAGTCTCTCTTAGCTTTTCTATCAAAATTTTGCAATCTTTACCATAATTCATTGAAGAAATCTTAATTTAGGAAGGAGCATGTTGAGAGAAGGATGATGGAAAAATCTATTTAGTGGTATTCAATGGAAGAAGAAAGTAAAGGTCTGAAGTAGAGACTTAGGGAAGAAGACATGCAGATGTAAATTTTTTTTTTTTTTTTTTTTTTTTGCTAGCAGCATGCATGGTGTAATATCCCGTGTTTTAAAATATTTTAACACTGTACCGGGATATGCAGTGTTAATAATTTTTGTATATATATTACGATATTTTTATGAGTTGATATGTATTTAAAACCTATTTTTAATTATTGTGTCTTATTTACAGTGCTTTACGTAAAATTTTCCCTACACTTTCATTTTCGGGGAAATTTTCACGTAAATAATTCATTATTAATTATTTTAAATATATTTTCGGACTTGCATGAACTCATACGTATTTTTAAAATACTAAACACCGTGTATATGTGTACCTATTTATTTAATTAGGGTTTAGTATTTTACCCTAATATTTTATTAATTAATTAATTAATTAATTGTTTTATTGTTATTTAGTTATTTTTAATTAATATTAAATTTTAAAATATTAAATATTAAGTGTGTGGATGTGATTTTTTTTAAATATTTTATTAAAATTATTTTTTTTCTTTTTTTTCTTTTTTTTTTCTTTTCTTTTCTTTTCTTTTCTTTTCTTTTTCTTTTTCTTCTCCTTCTTCTTCTTCTTCCCGCGCGACCACCTTCCCCTCACCGCTGTAACTCTCGATCCCCAGCCGTTGGTGTGCCGCCAGCAGCTCCACCTTCCCCAACCAGCCACTCCACCGCCCCCAACCTCCTTCCCCAGCGCCGGCAGCCTCTTTTCTTCCATTTTGGCCGAAATTCCTCTCCTCGCCGTTCACAAACTTTCCGGCCACCGTTTTCGACACCGCTGATCTCTTTCTTCTCCTTGAGCTCCGGTGAGTATGATTCTAGCTTTGGTTTGAGCTGAATTGGTCTTGATTTGCTTAGGTTTTGAATTTTCCATTTTGGCCATATTAGGGTTTTTGATTTTTTTGAGCTTTGAATTGCTTGATTCATGAAAACTCCCTTCACAAATGTTGATCCCAGTAGCTTAATATATACGTATGAATTTTTGTAGAATTTTTGGAGATTTTTTGGATTTTTGGGTATTTTTGAATATTTTAATATTATTTTCTAATTTTCGGAAATTAATTATTTAAATTATAAAATTGTGTTTTATGGTTAAATTAGGTGTTGAAATGAATTATAGGAATTTATTTGGAATTTTTATGAATTTCTATGTATTTATTTTGAATTATTGAAGTTTATGTAATTTTGGGAAACTATGGTTAATTATGTTTTTAATTGAATTTAATTGGATAATTGAGTTTGATTATTGATATTATTGATAAATATGTTGAGAAAATTAATTTTGGATAATTGTATAATTTTTGGTGAATTTTTGAAGTAATTTTAGTATATTTATATATATAAGGGCATTTTGGTAATTTTACCCTAAATTGGTTAAAAATGTAATTTAATTGGTTTTAATAGTTATTTAAGGTATAAAAATGATTTCTACAAATTATTTGGTATTTTTAACTAATTAAAACTATTTTTCGTGAATTATTTTCAATTATATATATAATATACGGTTTTTCAAATAAAATGAGTTTTTATCGGTTTTTACAGTGTTTTAAGGTTAATTATGTAATTTCTGCGTATAAAATGAATTTCTATTTGTTAAGGGTATTTTTGGTATTTCCTGAATTATTCTGTGATTGTGGACCCCAGTCGGTAGACTGTAGTTTGGAGTCCGACCGAGGGGTTGTGGTTGAGTAGTTGAGTTTGGATTTCGAAGTGTGTTTCTTTGCAGGGTCGGCTCTACTCTTTGAGTAGAGAGATGTCCGTTTTACAGGGGAGGTTCTACCGAATTTTTGGTAGAATTCTCGTAAAACGTGATGTCCAGTCGAACCCTAATTTCGATTCTATGTTTAATACTCTAAATCGAATTCTAGGATTTTTGGTTAGGTTTATTCTAATGTCGGTTATTTATTGTTTGTTTAGTTGCGCCGAGACCGAGGGCTAGTGGACCAGGCCCGTCGGACCCATCTCATGGAGCGCACTAATTTGTGAGTTACTATACTATATATATATGCTTTAGGATGCATGATTTAGAAATATACGTTTTATTTTGATTAAATATGCATAAATAATGTGATTTGTATTTAAGTATATTTTTTGTTTATTTTTGGTATATATTAAATTATATGCATGTTTTGTTAATAAATTATATTTAAAATGTTTTTAAATATATTTCTAGCTTAATTTATAATTTGATTGGATTCATTTGACGTATATATACTCGAAATATACCTGGTTTACTTTTGGTATATTTCCAGTATATATATAGTTTATATTGTTATTTTATTTAATTTCATGTATCATTTTATTATGAATGAATGTTTTATATTTATTAGTGAAGGATATCGATAGAACGTGCTACCTAGTGGGCAGCACTAGGACCGAGTATGTACCGGTACACCTATAGTATTTAGGCTATATTACCAACTACTTGTGGATATTGATTGGGTATGATTATTTAATGTGTGAGATATGGTTTGGAGGTGTGATTGCCGGAGCTCGGTTGACCAAGTGTCTCGGGGCCAATCATACTGGCAGTCAGACTGCTGGAGCTCGGTTGACTTCGTGTCTCGGGGCCAGTCTACTGTCTAAATGGATTAAGTGGACATATTTGGATTAAGTGAGCCTGTATGGCTAGAGTGTTGTCTAACACTGTTTTCGAGGTTGTGATATTCTAGGGTTCTATGTGATCCTTCATAAAAGATGATTTTCAATAAAATATATATAAAATGATTTTATTGCATCTGTGTGTAATTGCCTGTATATATACATATTATATATATATACTATTGACTGTATGCATTGTCATTTAGTGTGTATGTATATATATTATAGTAATTCACTCAGTGAGGTCTGACTCCCCTCCGTTGACTATTTTTCAGGAGAGTCAACATCTTCAGACCTCAGTAGCAGGCCTGTAAGCTGGATTTCTTCCACCCCGGCTTCTTTGTGTAAACTACTTACTTGAGTCTTATTTTTATAATCTAGACACTGCAGTAGTTGTAAATTAATTGTGGAATTTTATGTATTTTATTTATGTGAGATATTGTATTATATTTGAACTGGATTTGTATTAAAAGAATTTATATATATATGAGATGAGATTTGACTTAAATCCAGTTGGTGAAAATACTACTGTGATATTTATGATTTTCATTTCCACTGCATTTGATATTGTTATTATTATTATCGCATGTTTATTTTATTTTTAGGCTTGCTATGGGTTCCGGATTCGAAAGAATTCCCGTTCTCTAGCGTCGGTTATGGCCCCTGTTTTGGGTCGTGACACATGGCTACCACCTCTCCCTTCTTCTTCCTCAACCAACAGTTGTCCCTCCTAAAATACCATATGCTCTTCTTAATCTTAATTATTAATTTTTTCTAGAGCAAGGATATTACAATTCTCTCCCCCTTAAGAAATTTCATCCTTAAAATTTGCATACCTATGAGGGAAATAAATGAGGATATTGAACATGCATATCTTCTTTTATTTCCTAAGTTGCTTCCTTTTTAGAATGATTGCTCCATAGAACTTTAACTAATGGGATCACTTTATATCTGAAAACTTTCTCTTCTTTAGCTAAGATTCCAATAGGCTTTTCTTCGTAGGTCAAATCTTCCCTTAATTTAATTGGTTACTTTTGTAAGATATGGGAGGGATCACTTATATATCTTCTCAACATGGATACGTGAAAGACATCATGCACTTAAAAAAACTCTAGCAATAGGTCTAATCGATATGCAATTAGTCCAATTCTTTCAATTACTTCATATGGACCAATAAAATAAGGACTTACCTTTCCACGTTTTCCAAATCGAACTACACTTTTCCATGGAGATATCTTTAAGAATACCTTATCACTAATATTAAACTCAATATCCTTTCTTTTCAGATTAGCATAGCTCTTTTATCTATCTTGAGCTGCTTTTAATCTACTGAGAATCAAATCAATCTTATATGTAGTAGATAGAATAATCTTTGACCCTATTAGTTTTCTTTCTCTTACTTCACCCCAACATATTGATGTTTTGAACTTTTTACCATATAATACTTTCATACGGTGCCATGCTAAAAATTGCATGATGACTATTGTTGTATGAAAACTCCATTAATGGTAAATACTTATCCCAGCTTCCTGTAAATTCCATCACACATGCTCTTAGTATATCTTCCAAGGTTTGGATGGTTCGTTCAGACTGACCGTCCATTTATGGATGAAAAGAAGTGCTAAACTTCAACTTTGTGCCCATAGCTTAATGTAAACTAGGCCAAAATCTAGATGTAAATCTAGGATCTCTATCAGATATAATGGAGATTAGTGACCATGAAGTCTTACAATCTCATTCACATAAAGTTGTGCCAATTTATCCAAGGAGTGGTCCACTTTGACTAGTAAAAAGTGAGCTGACTTTGTTAATCTATCCACTATAACCCATACTAAATCATGTCCCTATTGAGTACAAGGCAATCCAGTTATAAAATCCATGATAATATAAAGTGGTTGTAAAAGACCTGATGGTACATGGTGCTTAGCTTTTATTGTTAACAAACCAAACATCTTGCCATAAAGTCTGCTATATTTAAAACATCTTTTCATACCATGCCACCAGTAGTTTCCTTAAGAGTGTGATACATCTTGGTACTACCCAGATGCATTGAGTATGCAGAGTAGTGCACTTCCTCTATAATTTCTCACTTTAAGTCTTCTACATTTGGAACACAAAGTCCTTCTCCAAACATCAAGGTTCCATCTTCTATAAGAGAAAATAAGCTCGTGAACCACTTTTTACTTCCTCAATAAACTTGTATAAAATAAGTGTCTTGAGTTTGAGCTTCCTTAGCCGTTTCTACCAAAATGGGTCTAACCTTGAGTATTGCTAGCAACACTCCCTAATTGTTCAACTTCAAATCCACATCCATTGATCTAAGCTCTACTAATAAAGGAAGTCTTATTGATATGATATAAGCTAATTTTCTATAGGATTTTCGATTATGAGCATCCGCCATAAAATTAGCTTTTCTAGGGTGGTACTCTAATGTACAGTCATAATCCTTTAATAACTCAATCCATCATCTTTGCTTGAAATTCAACTTCTTCTAACTAAGAAGATATTTAAGAGACTTATGATCCGTAAAGATTTAACAAGTCTCTCCATAAAGATAATGCCTTCAAATCTTCATAGTAAACACTACACCAGCTAGTTCTAGGTCATGAGTAGGATAGTTTAACTCATGAGGCCTAAACTATTTAGAATCATATGCTATAACTTTTCCATGTTACATGAGAACACAACATAATCCCTTCTTCTAAGCATCATTATAAACCACAAAATCGACACCACTAGTAGAAAGAGTTAGTACTATAGCTAAAGTTAGATATGTCTTAAGTTCTTTAAAACTATTTTGACATTCTTCTATCCAAATGAACTTCACATTTTTCCTTAATAACTTGGTTAATGGAGCTGCTATGATGGAGAAATTTTGAATAAACCAACGATAATAGCCAATTAAGCCTAAGAAACTACCCACCTCTATAGTATTGGTTGGTTGTTCCCAATTAACCACTGCTTCAATCTTCTTAGGATCTATAAAAACACCCTCCACCAATATAATATGTCTTAAAAAGTTAATATGATTTAACCAAAATTCACATTTGCTCAGTTTAGTATACAATTGCTCACTTTTTAAAGTTTGCAATACTATCCTTAAATGCTCTCCATGTTCCTCTTTACTTCAAGAATACACTAGTATATCATCAATGAAAACAATCATAAATTTATTAAAGTACTTTTGAAACACTCTATTCATGAGATCTATAAAAGCAGTTAGTGCATTAGTTAACCTGAACGATATTACAAGGAACTCATAATGTCCATAATGAATCCTCAAGGTCGTCTTAGGTACATCTACCTCTTTAATTTTCAATTGGTGATACCCAAACCTTAGATCAATCTTTGATAAAATCTTAGCTCCTTGTAACTAATCAAAGAGCATCAATACGAGGCAATGGATACCTATTACACATTGTAACCTTGTTTAATTATATGTAATCTATACATAGCCTTATAGAACCATCCTTTTTCTTCATAAACAATACAGGAGCTCCCCAAGGTGATACACTTAGCCTAATAAAACCTTTATCTAACAATTCTTGCAATTGAATTTTCAGTTCTTTTAACTCTGTTGGGGCCATTTTATAAGGTGCTTAAGAAATAGGAGTTGTACCATATACTACATCAATAGAGAATTCGATCTCTCTATCTAGAGGTAAACCCAGGAGATCTTTTAGAAAAATATCTGTAAATTCACACACTACTGGGATATCTTTTAGTCTTGGCCCTTCAGAGTTGGAGTCAATGACATGAGCTAAAAATGCACGATAACATTTTCTTTAACAGTCATACTTGATATCATGAATAAAGGAAGAGCATAACGCTTAGTTTCCCCTAAGCACTTAAACTCTACTATCTTTTTAAAACAATCCACATTAGCATAATGGCGAGATAGCCAATCCATCCCTATGATTGTATCAAGCCCTTGAAGATGTAGGAAAAATAAATTTGCTAAAAGTTTATGCTCATCTAATTTAACTACACAATCATTATACAACTTCTTACAAGCTATAGAATTTCCTAATGGATTACAAACAATCATCACATCATCTAGAGAACTTAGTTTTATATCAATGTGCAATGCGAAAGTGTGAGACACAAATGAATGTGTAACTGCAAGGTCAAACAGAGCATAAGCATCTTGATAAAAAATAGCTAACATATTTGTAATAACTTCAGGAGATGCCAATGCCTCATTTTATGTCATTGCATAAACTTTAGCATGAGTTAAAGGTCGATTGACTTGCGCATACTGTCCTTATTTAGATGTTGTGGCAATAGTACCACCTCTACCAATATTAGAGTTGGAGCCACTAGTAACTTGTCTATTTTATGGAAAAGTTCTTCCACCATTTTCATTCCTAGGTCCTATAGGTCCTTATGCAGTACCATTAATGTGTACTGGTGAACAACAATCTCCTTTAATATGCCCCAATTCACTATATTCAAAGCAACTAACAGATCTCTTTCTGCATTCTCCCTTATGAAACTTGCCACAATTTGGGCATTGTGGGTATGTGTGTCTCTTTTGGTTATCCAGTGGCACACCACCACCACGTGTCCCTAAGACTATTGTGATTGACAGGTTACTCTAAGTGTGCTTGAAGAATGCTTCTCATTTGCTTTTCCTATAACTGCTTGTCAGGTACTCTTTATGGAACTTAGTAATTAATATATTCCATGTCAATCATTCACCATACAATCAATGTATTCTGGTTAGATAATCATTTGCTAAGCCCTTTAAAAACCATGCACATTCTGAAGTTTCTTAACTTCTTACAAATTTAAGATGAGTAATGCTTTCTCTAGCTTCTTTAACCATTCATCTGTAATTCCACCATCTATGAATCCTTTTAAACCATAAGCACCTAGTCTACAAGCATGATCTACAATCATCCAGGGATTATAATACTACTCCTTAGTAGCCATAGTAGCAACAAATGCTTGTGTCATAAATGCTACCATGCTAGCTTCAGCTTGAAAAGGAGGTACTTGCTAAGCTGGAGGTGGATTAGGTGGAAGTGGTGGTGGATTAACTAGAGGTGGAGGATCTTTTTATAGAGGTGGAGCAGCGAGATATGCTCCTGAAGCCACATCAGTAGAGGCGGAATAAAAAAATTTCCTCACTGCTAAAAGACACATCATCCATCTCTCGGGGATGATTCTGAGGATTCCTTTGAGGTTAGCCAACATCTGCAAGTCTAATAACTTGGCCACCACGGCCTCTACCCCTCCTAGCTCTAGGCAGCATGATCCTATAAAATCATAATAGAACAACACTCTTAGACTTAACAATCTTAATGAAGGACAATATTCTATGCAAGCTATTCAACCTAGAGCTCTGATACCAATAAATGTCACACCCGCTCCGCTATCTAATGAGTAGGCGCGACATGCTAATGGTTGGCTAAAGCTTACTAAAATGCTATACTAAAATCTCACAACATAAGAATTAAACACAACTATATATATATATATATATATATATATATATATATATATATATATATATATATATATAATATAATATAATATAATGCTGAGAACAAACACCAATCATCATGGTGCAATCTAAAGGATATATACCACGAGTGTATAGATTTTTATAAGCTAAATCATTCTCATTAAATCAGCTATCACAAAACATCCTTGCTACTACCTATTGTTGTAAGCATGTAAAATAATAAAATTAAATATCATGTATTTGCTGAATATTTACTTAAGCTAGGTGCATAATAAACTTGTTGAGATAAATCACTAAGTTTCAAATAAAACTTTTAGCTATAGTAAATTGCTATAACCATAACAACAATACACATATTGCTATTTGTTCCCGATTTTTATTATATAAGCTAAATGACTTATAACATAATAATATTTAATTTTTATCAATAACTCTTTGTAAGGAAACATCAATATATATAAATCTGAATTTGACATTGTTTATATATAGAAATAAATATGGTTTCAAAACCAATGTTATATAGTTATCCACTCACCTGAAAGTGTAGATATACGAATTAGCTAGAGGGACTCAGTCTATGGTCTACTACTGTACTCCTAGTTGATAATGAACTTAGAGAAATGGAAATTTATTGTTTGATGATCAATGCATGCAGTCCCTCTTAGCTTTTCTATCAAAATTCTGCAATCTCTACCATAATTCCATGAAGAAATCTTGATTTGGGAAGGAGCTTATTGAGAGAAGGATGATGGAAAAATCTATTTAGTGGTATTCAATGGGAGAAGAAAGTAAAGGGCTGAAGTAGAGACTTAGGGAAGAAGACATGCAGCTGTAAATTTTTATTTTTTTTTTTTTGGCAGTATGCATGGCTGCCACCTCTCCCTTCTTCTTCCTCAACCAACAGTTGTCCCTCCTAAAATGCTACATGCTCTTCTTAATCTTTATTATTATTATTATTATTATTATTATTATTATTATTATTATAACTTTAAGAGCAGGGATATTACAACGACAGCATAAAACAGGGGGAGCTTTTTTAAAGCTTGGAGACGCGGCAAATCGCTTATATAAAAGCATGTATATAATATAGCAGCAGTCTTTTGATTATTGTAAACAAAATTGTTTGGCTTACTCCAGGACTTCTATTGTCATCAGTTGCTGTTCATCAATTTCCAGAACTACTCTTCCAGCTCTTTATTTATTTCACTATCATTTTGTATACAGAAAGTAGATGAAAACATTAATGTACTAGAAAGGTAACAAATACAATTATCTACTTATAAGTATACATAGTTTTCTTTGATTCATGCTAGCATAAGTAATTTCCATGCGAGAAAGATGGGCAGCAAGAAGCTTTAACAAAAGGTAACTACGTACTGAGCTCTGGTGCACGTAAATGTGTTCTGACTAGAGCCATCAGGACTAGCTGCAGGACATGCTTCTTTGAACATTGCTGTATAATTTGTTGGCTTGCAAGTACTGTCCTCGCCAGCCGTATTTAAGCAACAAAATTCAGGTCTATTGAATGCTAGACAAGCACTTTTACATGCTACAACAAGACCATTTATTTTTACTTGTAACTCAATTGGGCAAATCCGGTTCAAGTCTGAATTGCAACTTGAGGGCTTGCATTGATCAGGATTAGCACCTCCATAAGGCACAATAGACATAGGAATGTTGAAGCCAGCGCCTAGATAAACTCCGTATGTATCAACTTGATCATTCAGGGAAAGGACAGCCATTGTAATTGGTAGTTCAGGGAAACCTCCTAAGGCACATCTTAGCAAGCCGCCACAGTCACCAGTGATGCATGGTCCTTTGCCAGAGCTGTCAAATGAACACCCACTACGACCCCATATATAGAGTCCCCAAAAAGGTGGTGTGGTAATATTTGCTGATTGCCCAGCATTTAACTGAATACCATCCTCTACAAACTGGGATGCCTGATGTGCCAATACTACTCGAAAGCCAGGCCATACGGTAGTGCTACATCTGTTTACCAAGGTAATTACCCTGGCTTCAGAACCTATACTTAACAAAGAGATCAAACATAAAATAAGAAAATGCCAACAAAGTTCCATGATAGGGATAATTAAAACTGGAGAGTAGTGATAGCTATGGCATGTAAGCTAAAGATATATGGCACAAGCGACCTGAATATAAATAAAACAAAAGATCATGCCAATAGAATGCTGACGAGTTGTCAGGATTTCATAGTCATTCAGTTAGTTTGTTTATTAAATCCTGGAATAAGAAATAAAACACCATTTGTCATAGCAAAAACACATCCACTATTTCTGCTGCTTTTCAGAAGCTGTAAGATTTGATTATTAGATAAAGTTGTGATTTATATATGAGTTTTAAAGACCTTGTTGAAGCTACTAATCATGTTTTAACTCTAGGATCAGCACTAACAAAGAGATCAGAGTTAGAAGAAAATGCCAAATAGCCATGATAGAGATAATTGAAACTAGAGAGTCCATACACGTATATTGTATAGGAGCTACAAAATTAATTAACAAGAGACCTGAATTTAGAAAGGAAAAAAATAATCATGCCAAGATAATGTTGAAGAACTGCCAAGATAAATACAATTATATACATGGAAAAATTCTATGATGATTTTATTTTATTTAATACATCTATTTTATTGAACAGTTATCTGCAACAACAATACATTAAAATAACTAGTAAATAATCCTAGTAAATAAATAATTAAACATATGTTTTTCAAAAACAAAAAGAAAAACAATTAAACATATACTTGATATTATTATTATTATTATTATTATTATTATTATTATTAAATACAATTTTTAAAAATAATAAAAGAGCTATTCATTTATATAACGATTTATTATTAGAAATTTTATATAGTAATAACTCATTGCAATTTTAATAAGTCTTTTATTTAAATAATTATACTATATTCCTTTGATATTTTTTATAATTAATATTTGTCTCAACTCTAAAACTAATTTTATATAAAAAATATTATGACCATAATTAATAATTACAAGATAATAAGTATTATTTATTTAATAAAAATTTATATTTTCTTTATATAACAAGTTAAATATTACAACCTCATTAAATTTATAATTTATTATAATTTTGGTAAATTTTTTATTTGAATAGTGACACTTCGTTATATTAATTTCAAATGAAAAGTGTTAATTTTGATCAAAAATACCCTTTAGAATATATTGTATTTTTTTTATCTTCTTTAAGTTGATTACATCATTAAAAGTGTGATTATTTATTAAAATTTAAATTATTATTTTAATTTCTCATTAAGAATTTCATTTTATCTTTTTATATTTCAAATTTTAGAATTTATATATTTGTAATTTTAAATAAAAATTCATTAAAATAGAAAATAACTAACTGACGGTAAAAGATGAATATAGTTACATAACCTTTAGATCTGTAATATCCCGTATTTTTAAATATTTTAATACTGCATCGGGATATGCAGTGTTAATAATTTTTATATATAATATTGATATTTCACGAGTTGTTATTTAATTAAAATTAATTTTTAATTGTTTATTATTATTTTAAGTACCTAACGTAAAATTTTCCAGGGACTTGCATTTTCGGGGAAATTTTCACGTAAATAATTTACTATTAATTATTTTAAATAGATTTAAGAACTTGCATGAACTCATACATATTTTTAAAATACTAGATACCATGTTTATGTGTATTTATTTATTTAATTAGGGTTTAATTAATTACCCTAATATTTTATTATTTATTTATTAGTTTTATTGTTATTTAATTATTTTTATTTATTATTATTAAATTTTAAAATATTAAAATATAAGTGTGTGGTGTATATTTAATGTGTGTAATTTAATATTATTTTAATATATAGTATAAAGTATATATATACATATATTATGTCAAAAAAATCAAATTTTTGAAAAATTATAATTCTGCCCCCGACTTTCTTCTTCTTCCCCGACTCCGTTCCCCATCGCCGTCCATCGCTGTAACTACCGATTCCTTGCCGTTGGTGTGCCTTCCGGTGTGCCATCTCCTTCCCCAGCCTTTTTCGCCTCCTGTTGTAGTTGTTTCCGACGTCTGGAAGTCGATTTTGGCCAGAGAAGCCGAAAGTGGAAGCAACATCATTCACGATGTTTTCGGCCACTGTTTTCGACACCGCCGGTCTCTTTCTTCTCCTTGAGCTCCGGTGAGTGTGATTCTAAGCTTTGTTTCACTTGATTTGGCCTTGATTTGCTTAGGTTTTGATTTTTCAATTTTGGCTGAATTAGGTTTTTTATTTTTTTTGAATTTTTATTTATTGATTCATGATTAATTACTTCACAAATGTTGTTCCCCTTAGCTTAATCTACATGTATGAATTTTTTTATAATTTTTGGAGATTATTTTGATTTTTGGGTATTTTTGAATATTTTATTATTATTTTCTAATTTTCGAAAATTAATTAATTAAATTATGAAATTGTGTTTTATGATAAATATAGGTGTTAAAATTAATTATAGAAATTTATTTGGAATTTTTGGTGATTTTTATGTATTTATTTTGAATTTCATTAATTTATGTAATTTTGAGAAAATAGGGTTAAATATGTTTTTAATTGAAATTAATTGGCTAATTGGGTATATTTATTGACATTATTGAGAATTATGTTTATAAAATTAATTTTGGTGAACTATATAATTTTTGGTGAATTTTTTATTAATATTATGTTAATTTATATATATAGGGGTATTTTGGTAATCTTACACTAAATTGGCTAAAAATGTAATTTAATTGGTTTTAATAGTTATTTAGAGTATAAAAATGATTTCTACAAATTATTTAGTATTTTTAACTAATTAAAACTATTTTTCTTAATTATTTTCAATTATATATATAATATACGATTTTTCTAATAAAATGAGTTTTTATTGGTTTTTACTGTGTTTTAAGGTCAATTATGTAATTTCTACTTATTAAATGTATTTTTGTGATATAAGGGCATTTTTGGTATTTCTATAATTATTCTGTGAATTGTGGACCCCGGTCGGTAGACTATAGTTTGGAGTCCGACCGAGGGGTTATAGATGTGTTTTTGTGTCTATTTTTTGAAATGTGTTTCTTTGCAGGACCGGCTCTACTCTTTGAGTAGACAGATGTCCGTTTTACAGGGGAGGTTCTGTCGGATTTTAAGTAGAATTCTCATAAAACGTGATGTCCGGTCGAATTCTGATTTGTAATTCTATGTATGATATTCTAGATCGAGTTTCTAGGATTTTTTGTTAGGTTTATTTTGATTCCTGTCATTATTTGTTTGTTTAGTCGCACCGAGACCGAGGCCTAGTGGACCAGGCCCGTCGGACCTATCTCGAGGAGCGCACTAAGTGTAAGTTACTATTCTATATATATGTGCTTTAGGGTGCATGACTTAGATATGCATGTTTTATTTTGATTAAATATGCATAAATAATTTGGTTAGTACTTAAGTTTATTTTTAGTTTACTTTTGGTATATTTTAAATCATATACATGTTTTATCAATCATTTATGTTTAAAATGTTTTTGAATATATTTCTAGTTTATTTTGCTACTATATCAGATTTATTTGACGTATATATACTCGAAATATACCTGGTTTATTTTTGGTATATTTCTAGTATATATATGGTTTATGTTGTTATTTTATTTAAATTCATGCATCATTTAATTTTATGAATGTATGCCTTATAATTTAAAATGAAGGATATCGATAGAACGTGCTACCTAGTGGGCAGCACTAGGACCGAGTACGTACCGGTACGCTGATAGCATTTAGGCTATATTACTAACTTATTTGTGGATATTGATTTGGATTGGATTTATATGATGTGAGATATGATTGATGGTGTGATTGCTGGAGCTCGGTTGACCAAGTGTCTCGAGGCCAATCACACTGACAGTCAGACTGCTGGAGCTTGGTTGACTTAGTGTCTCGGGGCTAGTCTACTGTCCAAATGGATCAAATGAATATATTTGGAATAAGTGAGCCTATATGGCTAGAGTGTTTTCTAACACTATTTTCGAGGTTGCGATATTCTAGGGTTCTATTTGATCCTTCATAAACTGTGTTTTTTAATAAAAATATATAAAATGATTTTATTGCATCTGAGTGTATTTACTTGTATATATACTTATTATATTCATACTATTGACTGTGTGCATTTCCATTTAGTATGTATGTATATATATTATAGTAATTCACTCAGTGAGGTCTGACTCCCCTCCGTTGACTATTTTTCAGGAGAGTCATCATCTTCAGACCTCAGTAGCAAACCTTTACGCCGGATTTCTTCCGCCCCGGCTTCTTTATGTAAACTGCTCACTTGAGTTTTATTTTATGATCTAGACACTGCAGTAGTCGTTAAATTATTAAAGAGATGTTGTATTATATATGAACTGAATTTGTATTAAGAGATTTATATATATGAGATGAAGATTTGATTTAAAGTATGTTGATGCAAATATTATTTTAATATTTATGATTTTATTCCGCTGCATAATATTTTATTTTTTTATCATCATTATTATTGTGTGAGTTTATTTTATTTTAAGGCTTGCTACGGGTTCTGGATTCGAAAGAATTCCCGTTCCCTAGCGCCGGTCATGGCCCCTATTTTGGGTCGTGACAAAGTTGGTATCAGAGCAGAGTTCTGTGTCAGGGCTGAGTTGTGTGAGTTGTGTTTTTTGTTGAACTACTGCAGTGAATTAGGTTCGAGTATGTCTTGATAAGTAATCCTTGCTTTAGTTTTCTGCATTATTCCTCCATTGTCTATTTTGTCTAAATCTTTCCGTTTATCTTTTCAGAATAAAGAGGCGAGCGCGTGTCGCTCCACCGGTCGTTGAGGCCGAGGATGATGAGTCTTTTCAGGATGAGGTTTTACCTCCTGAGCAGCCAGTTAGGCATAGAGGTCGTGGCAGAGGTAGACCTCGAGGAGCAGTAGGTCACCATAGGCAGAGAGAGTTACAGGACGAGGAGCCTGTAGAGCCTGAGTTTGAGGATGTTCCTATGCCTCCAGTAGTTCCGCTTGTTCAGCCTGCCTATCAGCAGGGTATGTCTGACCCTAAGGCAGCTTTGTTCTATGCCAGAGTTGGCAGGATTGCTTTCGATGGGACTTCCGATCCGTTAGATTTTCTGCATGCGATTGAGACGAGGACTCGGACTGCTCACACCGAGTACCAGCGGATCATGATTGTAGAGCTTTCTGTTGAGGGACCAACCCTAGATTGGTTCATTCAGATGATCCAGCCTCACATGATAATGATGACCTGGACTCAGTTCCGAGAGCGATTTATGAGGAGATTTTGTCCAAAGCCTCTCCGTATGAGCTATCATCTTCGTCTGACCAGTATTTCTCGCGGTGATCGATCTGTAGAGGAGTACACCCGAGAGTTTCTTCGACTGGGTAGATATGCTAAGGATTTGATGCGAGATTAGTATTTCGCGGTCACTACCTACGTTACTGGTTTGGGTTCTGCTTTTGATGGTATGCCTATAGCGGGCCTTACTCTGGAGTCTATGATTGAGTTGGCCAAGGAGACTGAGCTAAGGCTAGTTAAGCAGGGAGTGATGCCTGATTATTACCAGCTAGGAGTTCAGTTGAGTGGATTGCAGGCTACTCTGTATTCAAGTTTTCATGTTGGTTCGAGTAGTCAGCAGAGAGGTCCGACTCAGCAGAGTCAGAGACAGCAGCATCGAGTGCATCGGAGCAGTAGACATGGTCGTGGGGGTCAGCGTAGACCATTTAGATTTGGGTCAGGTGCTTCGAGCAGCAGCAATGGCCGTAGTTCTGGATCAGCTGTCAGTGTTTGCCAGACCTGCGGTAGAGTCCATCAGGGACCGTGTTACCTGACACCACTGACATGCATTAGATGCGGGCAGACAGGACATTATGCCAGATCGTGTCTTTACTCCGGGTATCAGCAGCCGCAGATTCCATGATTTCCACAGCAGTCGATTGCTAGTACTGCACCTATGCCATTTCAGTTGCCTCCAGCCCAGCATCAGAGTTCCACTCAGTTTGTTCCATAGCAGAGTTATGGTAGAGGTACAAGAGGAGGTGCCAGAGGTGCTGGCTAGGCTTCTACCAGTCAGTAGGGAGGTCGAGGTCAGGCCAGAGTTTTCCATCTCACTCAGCAGGGTGCTCAGGCATCTAATACAGTTGTGCCAAGTATTGTTTCTATTTGTTACCTGGATGCTTGGGTTTTATTTGATCCGAGTGCCACGCATTCGTTCGTTTCTCCCATTTTTGCTTCTAAATCTTGTTGGCAAGCTTCGAGGATGGCTTTTCCTTTGTCTGTCACCACTCCTCTGAGCGATTCTTTGGATGATGATATTGTTCTTTCTGGTTGTCCAATTCTCGTGGGAGATAGAGAATTACCTGCTGATTTGATTTTGTTGGATGTGATGGAGTTTGATGTTATTTTGGGTATGGACTGGTTGTCTCAATACTATGCCGTGGTAGATTGCAAGAATAAAGATGTGACTTTCAGAATTCCTAATGAAGAAGAATTTAAGTTTATGGGTGATAGGAGTTCAACACCTCAGAATCTTATTTCTGCTATTACGGTAGGAAATTGTTGAGGAAAGGTTGTCAGGGGTATTTGGCATTGGTCAGGGATACTTCGATGGAGAAGTTGTCACTCACAGATGTTCTTGTTGCTTGTGAGTTTCCTGATGTTTTTCCTAAGGAGTTACCTGGTTTACCACCTCATAGAGAGATTGAGTTCTGTATAGATGTGGTTCCAGGTACTACTCCTATACCTATGCCGCCCTATAGAATGGCTTCTGTAGAGTTGAAAGAGTTGAAGGAGCAATTGCAAGAGTTGTTGGATAAAGGTTTTATTAGACCTAGTGTTTCTCCTTGGGGTGCACCAGTCCTGTTTGTGAAGAAGAAGGTTGGTACCCTGAGACTGTGCATTGACTACAGAGAGCTGAACAAGGTGACAGTAAAGAATAAGTATCCTCTCCCGAGGATTGATGATCTGTTTGATCAGCTACATGGTGCATAGTTCTTTTCTAAGATTGATCTGAGGTCGGGTTATCATCAGTTGTGGATTAGTGAAGCCGATGTCCCTAAGACGACATTCCGCACTAGATATGGTCATTATGAGTTTCTGGTGATGTCTTTTGGTTTGACTAATGCACCAGCAGCTTTTATGGACCTGATGAATAGGGTATTCAGATAGTATGTGGATCAGTTTATGGTAGTCTTCATCGATGATATACTGGTTTATTCGAGGAGTATGGAGGAGCATGTATATCATTTGAGGACTATACTACAGACACTGAAAGATCATCAACTTTATGCTAAATTCTCGAAGTGTGATTTCTGGATGGAGAGTGTTTCTTTTCTTGGACACGTGGTGTCTAAAGAAGGTATCCAGGTTGATCCACAGAAGATTGAGGCAGTGTCTGAGTGGCCTAGATCGACTTCTGTCACAGAGATTCGCAGTTTCCTGGGTTTAGCCGGGTATTATAGGCGGTTTGTGCAAGATTTTTCTAGAATTGCAGCCCCTATGACTCGCTTGACTCAAAAGAATGTTAGATTTGAGTGGTCAGAAGCTTGTGAGAATAGTTTCCAGTTGCTAAAGGAGAAGTTGACTACAGCGCCAGTGCTAGCTTTGCCTAATAGTGTGGACAAGTTCACAGTCTATTGTGATGCCTCTAGAGTTGGCCTTGGTTGTGTGTTGATGCAGAATGGTAGGGTGATAGCTTATGCTTCAAGGCAGTTGAAGAAGCATGAGCAGAACTATCCCACACATGACCTTGAAATGGCTACAGTGATCTTTGCTTTGAAGATTTGGAGACATTATCTGTACGGGGTGACTTGTGAGATTTTTACTGATCACAAGAGCTTTAAGTACATTTTCCAGCAGAGAGATCTGAATCTGAGGCAGAGGAGATGGTTGGAACTGTTGAAGGATTATGACTGCGAGATCTTATATCATCCGAGCAAGGCTAATGTTGTAGCAGATGCCTTGAGTAGAAAGTCCTCAGGCAGTCTTGCTCATATCAGTGTTGAGAGGAGACCATTAATCCAGGAGTTGCATCTGATGGTGGATCAAGGTCTGATGATGAAGCTTAGTAGATCTGATGGACTGCTAGCTCAGTTTAAAGTACGATCTGTACTGAGGGATAGGATTAAAGCAGCTTAGAGCTGAGATCCTATTCTTAAGGAGCTTGCAGAGAATGTCAGAGCAAGGAAGTTCACTGATTTCACACTTAATGATGATGGTGTGTTGTGGATCAGTGGTAGATTGTGCGTTCCCGATGTAGATAATTTGAGAGAAGAGATTTTAGAGGAAGCACACTCTACAGCCTACAGCATTCATCCGGGTGTTACTAAGATGTACCACAGTATCAAGGATTTGTACTGGTGGGATGGATTGAAGAAGGATGTCACCGATTACGTTGCCAAGTGTTTGACGTGTCAATAGGTTAAAGCTGAACATCAGAAACCTTCAAGGAAGCTTCAGCCTCTTCCTATTCCCAAGTGGAAGTGGGAAAGGATAGCTATGGATTTTATGGTCGGTTTACCTCGTTCTAAGGATGGATACGATTCCATCTAGGTGTAATATCCCGTGTTTTTACATGCTTTTACACTGTACCGGGATATGCAGTGTTAATAATTTTGAATGTATATATATTATGATATTTTCACGAGTTGATATGTATTTTAAACCTATTTTAAATACTGTGTATTATTCACAGTGTTTTACGTAAAATTTTCCCGGGACTTGCATTTTCGGACTTGCATGAACTCATACGTATTTTTAAATACTAAATAAAGCCTACGTGTGTGTATATTTATTTAATTAGGGTTTAATATATATAACCCTAATATTGCATTATTTATTTATTTATTATTATTTAATTATTTTATTTATTATTAAATTATTAAAATTTATTTTTTATTATTATTTTATTAATATTTAATTTTTTATTTTATTTTATTTTCCTTTTTCTTTTTTTTTTCTTTTTTTTTTCTTTTTCTTTTTCTTTCCTTTTTCTTTCTTTTTCTTTTTCTTCTTCTCCTTCTTCCTTCTCCCGCGCCCGACGACCACCACCCATCCCCCACCGTCTGCAACTTCGGCCACCTACCGTCGGTGTGCCTCCTGGCTTGCCACCAGCCGTTCCCAGCCGTCCTCCGCCGCCTCCAGCTCCTTTCCCCGACGCCGGCAGCTCCATTTCCCATTTTTGGCCGAAATTTGTCCCTTTGCCGTTTCTCCCTCCTCCGTCCACCGTTTTTGACATTGCCGGTGTTCATCGACTCCTTAAGGTCCGATGAGTGTGATTCTAGCTTTGGTTTGAGCTAAAATGGTTTAGATTTGCTTAGGTTTTGATTTTTCTATTTCGGCCTATTAGGGTTTTTGATTTTTTTGAGCTTCGAATTGATTGATTCATGGAAACTCCCTTCACAAATATTGATCCTAGTAGCTTAATCTACATGTATGAATTTTTGTAGAATTTTTGGAGATTGTTTGGATTTTTGGGTATTTTTGAATATTTTAATATTATTTTCTAATTTTCGGAAATTAATTATTTAAATTATGAAATTTGATTTTATGGTTAAATTAGGTGTTGAAATGAATTATAGGAATTTATTTGGAATTTTTATGAATTACTAAGTATTTATTTTGAATTATTAAAGTTTATGTGAATTTGAGAAAATTAGGTTAAATGTGTTTTTATTTGAAATTAATTGGATAATTGAGTTTAATTATTGATATTATTGATAAATATGTTGAGAAAATTAATTTTGGATAATTGTATGATTTTTGGTGAATTTTTGAAGTAATTTAAGTATATTTATATATATAGGGGTATTTTGGTAATTTTACCCTAAATTGGCTAAAAATGTAATTTAATTGGTTTTAATAGTTATTTAAGGTATAAAAATGATTTCTACAAATTATTTGGTATTTTTAATTAATTAAAACTATTTTTCGTAAATTATTTTCAATTATATATATAATATACGGTTTTACTAATAAAATGAATTTTTATCGGTTTTTACAGTGTTTTAAGGTTAATTATGTAATTTCTACGTATAAAATGTATTTCTGTGATTTAAGGATATTTTTGGTATATCTGGAATGATTCTGTGTTTGTGGACCCCGGTCGGTGGACTGTAGTTTGGAGTCCGACCGTGGGATTTTGATTGTGTTGAGCCTATTTTTTCAAAGTGTATTTCTTTGCAGGGTCGGCTCTACTCTTTTGAGTAGAGAGATGTCCGTTTTACAGGGGAGGTTCTGCCGGATTTTCGATAGAATTCTCGTAAAACGTGATATCCAGTCGAACCCTAAATTCTGATTCTGTGTTTAATACTCTAGATCGAATTCTAGGATTTCTGTTAGGTTTATTCTGATATCGGTTATTTATTTCTTGTTTAGTTACGCCAAGACCGAGGGCTAGTGGACTAGGCCCGTCGGACCTGTCTCGTGGAGCGCATTAGGTGAGTTACTATTTTATATATATGTGCTTTAGGATGCATGATTTTAGAAATACATGTTTTCATTTGACTAAATATGCATAAATAATATGATTTGTATTTAAGTATATTTTTGGTTTATTTTTGGTATATATTAAATTATATGCATGTTTTGTAAATAAAATATATTTAAAAATGTTTTTAAATATATTTTCAACTTAATTTATAATTTGATTGAATTCATTTAACATATATATACTCAAAATATACCTGGTTTACTTTTGGTATATTTCCGGTATATATATGGTTTATGTTGATATTTTATTGAACTTCATGCATCATTTATTGTTTTTATGGATGAATGATTTATATTATTAAAGAAGGATATCAATAGAAACGTGCTACCTAGTGGGCAGCACTAGGACCAAGTACGTACCGGTACGCCTATAGTATTTAGGCTATAATACTAACTTATTTATGGATATTGATTTGATGTGATTATTTGATGTGTGAGATATGGTTTTGGGGTGTGATTGCTGGAGCTCGGTTGACCAAGTGTCTCGGGGCCAATCACACTGGCAGTTAGACTGCTGGAGCTCGGTTGACTTAGTGTCTCGGGGCCAGTCTACTGTCCAAATGGATTTAAGTGGATATATTTGGATAAGTGAGTCTGTATGGCTAGAGTGTTGTTTAACACTATTTTCCAAGGTTGCGATATCTTAGGGTTCTATGTGATCCTTCATAAACTGTGATTTTCAGATAAAATATATCAAAATGATTTTTACTGCATCTGTGTGAATTTGCCTGTATATATATACATATTAGATATGTATTATTGACTGTATGCATTATCATTTAGTATGCATGTATATATATTATAGTAATTCACTCAGTGAGGTCTGACTCCCCTCCGTTGACTATTTTTCAGGAGAGTCAACTTCTTCATACCTCAGTAGCAGGTCGATACGCCGGATTTCTTCCGCCCCGGCTTCTTTGTGTAAACTGTCTACTTGAGTCTTATTTATTTTATCTAGACACTGCAGTAGTCGTGAACTAAAGTATTGGATTTTATGTATTTTATTTAAAGAGATGTATTATATTGAAACTGGATTTGTATTAAAAGACTATATATCTGTGATGAGATGAGATTTCGATTTAAATCTAGTTGATATGGTTATGATATTATGATTTTTATTTTCCGCTGCATATTATATTGTTACTGTTATTATGGCATGTTTTATTTTATTTTTAGGCTTGCTACGGTTCCGGATTCGAAAGAATTCCCGTTCCCTAGCGCCGGTTATGGCCCCTGTTTTGGGTCGTAACACTGGGTGATTGTAAACAGGTTGACAAAGTCTGCACATTTCTTACCCGTGAAAGCCACTTATTCTGTAGCTAGATTGGCGAAGTTATATGTGAAACATATTGTGTGCCTTCATGGAGTACCTGTGTCCATTGTGTCAGATAGAGGTTCAGTGTTTACTTCTCGTTTTTGGCAGAAGTTGCAAGAAGCGATGGGCACTAGGTTGGACTTTAGTACTGCTTTTCATCCTCAGACAGATGGTCAGTCTAAGAGGACTATCCAGACACTGGAAGATATGTTGAGAATGTGTGTGTAATATCCCGTGTTTTTAAAATATTTTTACACAGTACCGGGATATGCAGTGTCAATGATTTTTGTATTTTATATGATATTTTTTACGAGTTAATATGTATTTTAGACCTATTTTAATTACGGTGTATTATTTTCAGTGCTTTACGTAAAATTTTCCCGGGACTTGCATTTCCGGGGAAATTTTCACGTAAACAATGTATTATTAATTATTTTAAATGTATTTACGGACTTGCATGAACTCATACATATTTTTAAATTATTAAATAAAGCCGGTGTGTGTATATTTATTTAATTAGGGTTTATTATTTCCCTAATATTTTATTAAGTATTTAATTGTTTTATTGTTATTTAATTAATTTTATTTAGTATAAATTATTAAAATATTAAATTTTATGTGTGTGGTGTATATTTGATGTGTGTAATTTAATATTATTTTAATATATAGTATAAAGTATATATATATACATATATTGTCAAAATTGCAAAAGAATTGGAAAATTACACATTTGCCCCCTCCCTCTCCTTCTTCTCTCCCGATCGACTACCGTCACTGTGCCTCCCATTCCAGCACGCCGGACCGCCCCTCGTCGCCACCAGCTGCCGCCAACCTCCTTCCCCTTCCTTCCTCTTCCTCTCTGACGTTACCAGGCCACCGGAAGCCCGCTGGAATGCCCGGAATCAGCCATGGCAGCAAGTTGAGCTTTTTACCGTCGACGACGATTCCGGCCACCGTTTTTGACACCGCCAGTCTCTTTCTTCTCCTTGAGGTCCGGTGAGTGTGATTCTAGCTTTGGTTTGAGTTGAATTGGTCTAGAATTGCTTAGGTTTTGATTTTTCTATTTCAGCCTATTAGGGTTTTTGATTTTTTTGAGCTTCGAATTGATTGATTCATGAAAAATCCCTTCACAAATGTTGATCCTAGTAGCTTAATCTACATGTATGAATTTTTGTAGAATTTTTGGAGATTTTTTGGATTTTTAGGTATTTTTGTATATTTTAATATTATTTTCTAATTTTCGGAAATTAATTATTTAAATTATGAAATTGGAGTTTATGGTTAAATTAGGTGTTGAAATGAATTGTAGGAATTTATTTGGAATTTTTATGAATTTCTAAGTATTTATTTTGAATTAATTAAGTTTATGTAATTTTGAGAAATTAGGTTAACTGTGTTTTATTTGAAATTAATTGGATAATTGAGTTTAATTATTGATATTATTGATAAATATGTTGAGAAAATTAATTTTGGATAATTGTATGATTTTTGGTGAATTTTTGAAGTAATTTAAGTATATTTATATATATAGGGGTATTTTTGGTAATTTTACCCTAAATTGTCTAAAAATGTAATTTAATTGGTTTTAATAGTTAATTAAGGTATAAAAATGATTTCTATAAATTATTTGGTATTTTTAACTAATTAAAACTATTTTTCGTGAATTATTTTCAATTATATATATAATATATGATTTTTCTAATAAAATGAGTTTTTATCGGTTTTTATTGTGTTTTAAGGTTAATTATGTAATTTCTACCTATGAAATGTATTTCTGTGCTATAAGGATATTTTTGTATATCTGGAATTGTTCTGTGTTTGTGGACCCCGGTCGGTAGACTGTAGTTTGGAGTCCGACCGTGGGATTTTGATTGTGTTGAGCCTGTTATTTCGAAGTGTGTTTCTTTGCAGGGTTGGCTCTACTCTTTTGAGTAGAGAGATGTCCGTTTTACAGGGGAGGTTCTGCCGAATTTTGGTAGAATTCTCGTAAAACGTGATGTCGAGTCGAACCCTAATTCTGTTTCCGTATTTAAATACTCTAGATCGAATTCTAGGATTTCTATTAGGGTTATTCTGATGTCGATTATTTATTTCTTGTTTAGTTGCGCCGAGACCGAGGGCTAGTGGACCAGGCCCGTCGGACTTGTCTCGTGGAGCGCACTAGGTGAGTTACTATACTATATATATATGCTTAGGATGCATGATTTAGAAATATATGTTTTACTTTGATTAAAATGCATAAATAATGTGATTTGTAATTAAGTATATTTTTGGTTTATTTTTGGTATATAATAAATTATATACATGTTTTATTAATATAAATATATTTAAAATGTTTTTAAATATATTTTTAATTTAATTTGTGATTTGATTGGATTTATTTGACATATATATACTCAAAATATACCTGGTTTACTTTTGGTATATTTCCGGTATATATATGGTTTATATTGTTGATTTATTTAAATTCATGCATCATGTATTTGTGAATGAATGTTTTATTATTTATTAATGAAGGATATCAATAGAACGTGCTACCTAGTGGGGAGCACTAGGACCGAGTACGTACCGGTACGCCTATAGTATTTAGGCTATTATACTAACTATTTGTGGATATTGATTTGATGTGATTATTGATATATGTGAGATGTGGTTTGGGGTGTGATTGCTGGAGCTCGGTTGACCAAGTGTCTCGGGGCCAATCACACTGGCAGTCAGACTGCTGGAGCTCGGTTGACTTAGTGTCTCGGGGCCAGTCTACTGTCTAAATGGATTAAGTGGTTATATTTGGAATAAGTGAGCCTGTATGGCCAGAGTGTTGTCTAACACTATTATTCTGAGGTTGCGATATTCTAGGGTTCTATATAATCCTTCATAAAAGATGATTTTCAAATAAATATATAAAAAGGATTTTATTGCATCTGTGTGAATCTGCCTGTATATATATATACATATTAGATATGTATTATTGATTGTATGCATTATCATTTAGTGTATGTATATATATTATAGTAATTCACTCAGTGAGGTCTGACTCCCCTCCGTTGACTATTTTTCAGGAGAGTCAACTTCTTCATACCTCAGTAGCAGGTCGATACGCCGGATTTCTTCCGCCCTGGCTTCTTTATGTAAATTGTCTACTTGAGTCTTATTTATTTTATCTAGACACTGCAGTAGTCGTGAATTAAAGTATTGAATTTCATGTATTTTATTTTAAAGAAGATGTATTATATTGAAACTGGATTTGTATTAAAGAGATTTTATATATGTGATGAGATGAGATTTTTATTTAAATCCAGTTGATATGGGTAGTATCATGATATTATGATTTTTATTTTCCACTGCATATTATATGGTTATTGTTATTGCATGATTTATTTTATTTTTAGGCTTGCTACGGGTTCCGGATTCGAAAGAATTCCCGTTCCCTAGCGCCGGTCATGACTCCTGTTTTGGGTCGTGACAAAGTTGGTATCAGAGCGGAGTTCTGTGTCAGGGCTTAGTTATGTGAGTTGTGGCCCTAGTTTTCAGAGTTTTGTTTTCTGTTGAACTACTGCAGTGTATTAGGTTCGAGTATGTCTTGATAAGTATTCCTTGCTGTAGTTTTTCAGCGTTATTCCTCCGTTGTCTGTTTTGTCTGAATATTTCCGTTTGTTCTTTTCAGTATGAGGAGGCGAGCGCGTGTCGCTCCACCGGTCGTTGAGGCCGAGGATGATGAGTTTTTTCAGGACGAGGTTTTACCTCCTGAGCCGCCAGTTAGACGTAGAGGTCGTGGTAGAGGTAGACCTCGAGGAGCGGCAGGTCGCCGTAGGCAGAGAGAGTTACAGGACGAGGAGCCTGTTGAGCCTGAATTTGATGTTCCTGTTCCTCCTGTTGTTCAGCCTGTTCAGCCTGCCTATCAGCAGGGTATGTCTGACCCTGAGGCAGCTTTGTTCTATGCCCGAGTTGGCAGGATTGCTTTTGATGGTACTTCTGATCCTATAGATTTTCTGCATGCGATTGAGACTAGGACTCGGACTGCTCATACCGAGTACCAGCGGATCATGATTGTTGAGTTGTCTGTTGAGGGACCAGCCTTGGATTGGTTCATTCAGATGATCCAGCCTTATATGATGACGATGACATGGGCTCAGTTTCGAGAGCGGTTTATGAGGAGATTTTGTCCAGAGCCTCTTTGTTTGAGCTATCATCTCCGTTTGACTAGTATTTCTCGTGGAGATCGATCAGTAGAGGAGTATACCCGAGAGTTTCTTCGTCTGGGTAGATATGCCGAGGATCTGATGCGAGACCATTATTTCGCGGTTACTACGTATGTGACTGGTTTGGGTTCAGCTTTTGCTGGTATGCCTACAGCAGGTCTTACTCTCGAGTCTGTGATCGAGTTGGCTAAGGAGATTGAGCTAAGGTTAGTTAGGCAGGGAACGATGCCTGATTACTACCAGCTAGGAGTTCAGTCGAGTGGATTGCAGGCTACTCCATATTTGAGTTTTCATGTTGGGTCGAGTAGTCAGCAGCGAGGTTCGACTCAGCAGAGTCAGAGACAGCAGCAGCGAGTGCATCGGAGCAGTAGACACGGTCGTGGAGGTCAGCATAGATCATTTAGATTCGGGTCAGGTGCTAGTCGAGCAGCAGCAGTGGTCGTAGTTCTGGATCAGCGACCAGTGTTTGCCAGACTTGTGGTAGAGTCCATCAAGGACCGTGTTATCTGACACCATTGACATGTTTCAGATGCGGGTAGACAGGACATTTTGCCAGATCTTGTCCTTATTCTGGGTATCAGCTAGCAGCAGATTCCGCGATTCCCACAGCTATCGATTGCTAGTGTTGCACCTATGCCATTTCAGTTGCCACCAGCCCAGCATCAGAGTTCTACTCAGTTTGTTCCACAGTTAGAATCGTGGTAGAGGTACTAGAGGAGGTGCCAGAGGTGTTGGCCAAGCTGTCTACCAGTCAGCAGGGAGGTCGAGGCCAGGCGAGAGTCTTCCATCTGACTCAGCAGGATGCTCAGGCATCTAATGCAGTCGTGGCAGGTATTGTTTCTATTTGTTACCTGGATGCATTGGTTTTGTTTGATCCGGGTGCCACGCATTCGTTTGTTTCTCCTGTTTTTGCTTCTAAATCTTGTTGGCAAGCTTCGAGGATGGCTTTTCCTTTGTCTGTTGCCACTCCTCTGAGCGATTCTTTGGACACCGATATTGTTCTTTCTGGTTGTCCAGTTCTCGTGGGAGATAGAGAATTACCCGCTGATTTGATTTTGTTGGATGTGATGGAGTTTGATGTTATTATGGGAATGGATTGGTTGTCTCAGCACTTCGCCGTGGTAGATTGCAGGAATAAGGAGGTGACTTTTAGAATTCCTGGTGAAGAAGATTTTAAGTTTGTTGGTGATAGGAGTTCAGCACCTCAGAATCTTATTTCTGTTATTACGGCTAGGAAGTTGTTAAGGAAAGGTTGTCAGGGGTTTTTGGCATTGGTTAGGGATACGTCAGTGGAGAAGTTGTCACTCACAGATGTTCCTGTTGCTTGTGAGCTTTTGATGTTTTTCCCGAGGAGTTGCCAGGTTTACCACCTCATAGAGAGATTGAGTTCTGTATAGATGTGGTTCCAGGTACTACTCCTATATCTATGCCACCCTATCGTATGGCTCCTGCAGAGTTGAGAGAGTTGAAGGAGCAGTTGCAAGAGTTGTTGGATAAAGGTTTTATTAGACCTAGTGTTTCTCCTTGGGGTGCACCAGTCTTGTTTGTGAAGAAGAAGGATGGTACCCTAAGACTGTGCATTGACTATAGAGAGCTGAATAAGGTGACAGTGAAGAATAAGTATCCTCTCCCGAGGATAGATGATTTGTTTGATCAGCTCCAGGGTGCACAATTCTTTTCTAAGATTGACTTGAGGTCAGGTTATCATCAGCTGCGGATTAGTGAGGCTGATATTCCTAAGACAGCGTTCCGCACTAGATTATGGCCATTATGAGTTTCTGGTGATGTCTTTTGGTTTGACTAATGCACCAGCAGCTTTTATGGATCTGATGAATAGGGTATTCAGACCGTATGTGGATCAGTTTGTAGTAGTCTTCATTGATGATATACTAGTATATTCGAGGAGTATGGAAGAGCATGTATATCATTTGAGGATTGTACTACAGACACTGAGAGATCATCAGCTTTATGCTAAATTCTCGAAATGTGATTTTTGGATGGAGAGTGTTTCTTTTCTTGGACACGTAGTGTCTAAAGAAGGTATTCAGGTTGATCCACAGAAGGTTGAGGTAGTGTCTGAATGGCCTAGACCTACTTCTGTTATAGAGATTCAGAGTTTTCTGGGTTTAGCCGGGTATTATAGGCGGTTTTGTGCAGGATTTTTCCAGGATAGCAGCCCCTATGACTCACTTGACTCAGAAGAATGTTAGATACGAGTGGTCAGAAGCTTGTGAGAATAGTTTTCAGTTGTTGAAAGAGAAGTTGACCACAGCGCCAGTATTAGCTTTGCCTAATAGTGTGGATAAGTTCACAGTTTACTGTGATGCCTCTAGAATTGGTCTTGGTTGTGTGTTGATGCAGAATGGAAGGGTGATAGCCTATGCTTCGAGGCAGTTAAAGAAGCATGAGCAGAACTATTCTACACATGACTTGGAGATGGCTGCAGTGATCTTTGCTTTGAAGATTTAGAGACATTATCTGTACGGGGTGACTTGTGAGATATTTACTGATCACAAGAGCCTTAAGTACATTTTTCAGCAGAGAGATTTGAATTTGAGGCAGAGGAGATGGTTGGAATTGTTGAAGGACTATGATTGCGAGATCCTTTACCATCCGGGTAAAGCTAATGTGGTAGCAGATGCCTTGAGTAGGAAGTCCTCAGGTAGTCTTGCTCACATCGGTGTTGAGAGGAGACCATTGATCCAAAGAGTTGCATTGTTGGTGGATCAAGGTCTGATGATGAAGATCAGTAGATCAGGTGGACTGTTAGCTCAGTTTAAAGTACGATCTGTACTAAGGGATAAGATTAAAGCAGCTCAGAGCCGAGATCCTATTCTGGAAGAGCTTGCAGAGAATGTCAGAGCAGGGAAGTTCACTGATTTCACACTCGATGATGATGGTGTGTTGTGGATCAGTGGTAGATTGTGTGTTCCTGATGTGGATGATTTGAGAGAAGAGATTTTAGAGGAAGCACATTCTACAGCCTACAGCGTTCATCCGGGTGTTACCAAGATGTACCACAGTATCAGAGATTTATACTGGTGGGACGGATTGAAGAAGGATGTTGCTGATTATGTTGCTAAGTGTTTGACGTGTCAGCAAGTGAAAGCCGAACATCAGAAGCCTTCTGGGAAGCTTCAGCCTCTTCCTATTCCCGAGTGGAAGTGGGAAAGGATAGCTATGGATTTTGTGGTTAGTTTACCTCGTTCGAAGGATGGATACGATTCCATCTGGGTGATTGTAGACAGATTGACGAAGTCTGCATATTTCTTGCCTGTGAAAGCCACATATTCAGTTGCTAGATTGGCGAAGTTGTACGTGAAGCATATTGTGTGCCTTCATGGAGTACCTGTGTCCATTGTGTCAGATAGAGGTTCAGTGTTTACTTCTCGTTTTTGGCAGAAGTTGCAGGAAGCGATGGGCACTAGGTTGGATTTCAGTACTGCTTTTCATCCTCAGACAGATGGTCAGTCTGAGAGGATGATCCAGACACTGGAAGATATGTTGAGGATGTGTGTCTTGGATTTAGGAGGTAGCTGGGATGATCATTTGTCGCTTGTTGAATTTGCATATAATAACAGCTACCATAGCCGTATTAGCATGGCACCATATGAGGCGTTATATGGAAGGAAGTGTAGATCCCCGTTGAGTGGGATGAGATTGGTGAGAGAGCATTGACTGGACCTGAGATGGTTCAGGATGCTGCAGAGAAAGTTGCCTTGATTAAGCGGAGATTAGAGACCGCAGTTAGCAGACAGAAGAGTTATACGGATCCTAGACGCAGAGATGTGGAGTTTCAGGTTGGAGATTATGTTTTTCTGAAAGTATCTCCGATGAAGGGTGTGATGAGATTTGGCAGGAAGGGTAAGTTAGCACCGAGATATATTGGACCGTTTGAGATTCTGGAGAGAATTGGCACTGTTGCATATCGGTTGGATTTGCCTCCGAGTATGTCACAAGTGCATCCAGTATTTCATACCTCGATGTTGAGGAAGTATATCTCAGACCCTTCACACGTGTTGCAGCCAGACAGTGTAGAAGTGAGTGAAGATTTGACGTTTGTAGAAGAACCTGTGGTGATCATTGATTTTCAAGTTCGACAGTTGCGATCGAAGCAGATTCCGATGGTCAAGGTTCTGTGGCGCAGCGATAGAGTTGAAGAGCATACGTGGGAGACTGAAGCTGAGATGCGAGCTTCTTACCCGTATCTCTTTCCTTCTTGATCTTGTTTTTCTGGAATTCGGGGACGAATTCTTGTAAGGGGAGGAGACTGTAATATCCCGTGTTTTTAAAATATTTTTACACAGTACCGGGATATGCAGTGTCAATGATTTTTGTATTTATATGATATTTTTACGAGTTAATATGTATTTTAGACCTATTTTAATTACGATGTATTATTTTCAGTGTTTTACGTAAAATTTTCCCGGGACTTGCATTTCCGGGGAAATTTTCACGTAAACAATGTATTATTAATATTTTAAATGTATTTACGGACTTGCATGAACTCATACATATTTTTAAATTATTAAATAAAGCCGGTGTGTGTATATTTATTTAATTAGGGTTTATTATTTCCCTAATATTTTATTAAGTATTTAATTGTTTTATTGTTATTTAATTAATTTTATTTAGTATAAATTATTAAAATATTAAATTTTATGTGTGTGGTGTATATTTGATGTGTGTAATTTAATATTATTTTAATATATAGTATAAAGTATATATATATACATATATTTGTCAAAATTGCAAAAGAATTGGAAAATTACACATTTGCCCCCTCCCTCTCCTTCTTCTCTCCCGATCGACTACCGTCACTGTGCCTCCCATTCCAGCATGCCGGACCGCCCCTCGCCGCCACCAGCTGCCGCCAACCTCCTTCCCCTTCCTTCCTCTTCCTCTCCGACGTGACCAGGCCGCCGGAAGCCCGCTGGAACGCCCGGAATCCGCCATGGCAGCAAGTTGAGCTTTTTGCCGTCGACGACGATTCCGGCCACCGTTTTTGACACCACCGGTCTCTTTCTTCTCCTTGAGGTCCGGTGAGTGTGATTCTAGCTTTGGTTTGAGTTGAATTGGTCTAGAATTGCTTAGGTTTTGATTTTTCTATTTCGGCCTATTAGGGTTTTTGATTTTTTTGAGCTTCGAATTGATTGATTCATGAAAAATCCCTTCACAAATGTTGATCCTAGTAGCTTATATACATGTATGAATTTTTGTAGAATTTTTGGAGATTGTTTGGATTTTTGGGTATTTTTGTATATTTTAATATTATTTTCTAATTTTCGGAAATTAATTATTTAAATTCTGAAATTGGAGTTTATGGTTAAATTAGGTGTTGAAATGAATTTTAGGAATTTATTTGGAATTTTTATGAATTTCTAAGTATTTATTTTGAATTAATTAAGTTTATGTAATTTTGAGAAATTAGGTTAAATGTGTTTTTATTTGAAATTAATTGGATAATTGAGTTTAATTATTGATATTATTGATAAATATGTTGAGAAAATTAATTTTGGATAATTGTATGATTTTTGGTGAATTTTTGAAGTAATTTAAGTATATTTATATATATAGGGGTATTTTGGTAATTTTACCCTAAATTGTCTAAAAATGTAATTTAATTGGTTTTAATAGTTAATTAAGGTATAAAAATGATTTCTATAAATTATTTGGTATTTTTAACTAATTAAAACTATTTTTCGTGAATTGTTTTCAATTATATATATAATATATGATTTTTCTAATAAAATGAGTTTTTATCGGTTTTTATTGTGTTTTAAGGTTAATTATGTAATTTCTACCTATGAAATGTATTTCTGTGCTATAAGGATATTTTTGGTATATCTGGAATTGTTCTGTGTTTGTGGACCCCGGTCGGTAGACTGTAGTTTGGAGTCCGACCGTGGGATTTTGATTGTGTTGAGCCTGTTATTTCGAAGTGTGTTTCTTTGCAGGGTCGGCTCTACTCTTTTGAGTAGAGAGATGTCCGTTTTACAGGGGAGGTTCTGCCGAATTTTCGGTAGAATTCTCGTAAAACGTGATGTCCAGTCGAACCCTAATTCTGTTTCCGTATTTAAATACTCTAGATCGAATTCTAGGATTTCTATTAGGGTTATTCTGATGTCGATTATTTATTTCTTGTTTAGTTGCGCCGAGACCGAGGGCTAGTGGACCAGGCCCGTCGGACCTGTCTCGTGGAGCGCACTAGGTGAGTTACTATACTATATATATATGCTTAAGATGCATGATTTAGAAATATATGTTTTACTTTGATTAAAATGCATAAATAATGTGATTTGTAATTAAGTATATTTTTGGTTTATTTTTGGTATATAATAAATTATATACATGTTTTATTAATAAAATATATTTAAAATGTTTTTAAATATATTTTTAATTTAATTTGTGATTTGATTGGATTTATTTGACATATATATACTCGAAATATACCTGGTTTACTTTTGGTATATTTCCGATATATATATGGTTTATATTGTTGATTTATTTAAATTCATGCATCATGTATTTGTGAATGAATGTTTTATTATTTATTAATGAAGGATATCAATAGCTACCTAGTGGGCAGCACTAGGACCGAGTACGTACCGGTATGCCTATAGTATTTAGGCTATTATACTAACTATTTATGGATATTGATTTGATGTGATTATTGATATATGTGAGATGTGGTTTGGGGTATGATTGCTGGAGCTCGGTTGACCAAGTGTCTCAGGGCCAATCACACTGGCAGTCAGACTGCTGGAGCTCGGTTGACTTAGTGTCTCGGGGCCAGTCTACTGTCTAAATGGATTAAGTGGTTATATTTGGAATAAGTGAGCCTGTATGGCCAGAGTATTGTCTAACACTATTATTCTGAGGTTGCGATATTCTAGGGTTCTATATAATCCTTCATAAAAGATGATTTTCAAATAAATATATAAAAAGGATTTTATTGCATCTGTGTGAATCTGCCTGTATATATATATACATATTAGATATGTATTATTGATTGTATGCATTATCATTTAGTGTATGTATATATATTATAGTAATTCACTCAGTGAGGTCTGACTCCCCTCCGTTGACTATTTTTCAGGAGAGTCAACTTCTTCAGACCTCAGTAGCAGGTCGATACGCCGGATTTCTTCCGCCCCAGCTTCTTTATGTAAATTGTCTACTTGAGTCTTATTTATTTTATCTAGACACTGCAGTAGTCGTGAATTAAAGTATTGAATTTCATGTATTTTATTTTAAAGAAGATGTATTATATTGAAACTGGATTTGTATTAAAGAGATTTTATATATGTGATGAGATGAGATTTTTATTTAAATCCAGTTGATATGGGTAGTATCATGATATTATGATTTTTATTTTCCGCTGCATATTATATGGTTATTGTTATTGCATGATTTATTTTATTTTTAGGCTTGCTACGGGTTCCGGATTCGAAAGAATTCCCGTTCCCTAGCGCCGGTCATGACTCCTGTTTTGGGTCGTGACAGTGTGTCCTGGATTTGGGCAGGTAGCTGGGATGATCATTTGCCACTCGTTGAGTTTGCATATAATAACAGCTACCATAGCAGTTTTGGTATTGCACCGTATGAGGCGTTGTATGGAAGGAAGTGTAGATCCCCTCTGAGTTGGGATGAAATCGATGAGAGAGCTTTGACTGGACCTGAGATGGTTCAGGATGCTGCAGAGAAAGTTGTCGTGATCAAGCAGAGATTAGAGACCGCAGTTAGCAGGCAAAAGAGTTACGCGGATCTTAGGCGCAGAGATGTGGAGTTTCAGGTCAGAGATTTTGTTTTTCTGAAGGTATCTCCAATGAAGGGTGTGATGAGATTTGGTAGGAAGGGTAAGTTAGCAAGGAGATATATTGGACCGTTTGAGATTTTGGAGAGAGTTGGCACTGTTGCATATTGATTGGATTTGCCTCCGAGTATGTCACAAGTGCATCCAGTGTTTTCATATCTCGATGCTGAGGAAGTATATCTCAGACCCCTCACACGTGTTGCAGCCTGACAGTGCGGAAATGAGTGAAGATTTGACGTTTGTGGAAGAACCCGTGGCGATCGTTGATTATTAAGTCCGACAGTTGTGTTCGAAGCAGATTCCGATGGTCAAGGTTCTGTGGCATAGCAACAGAGTTAAGGAGCATACGTGGGAGACTGAAGCTGAGATGCGAGCTTCTTACCCGTATCTCTTTCCTTCTTGATCCTGTAATCTTTTCTTTCTGGAATTCAGGGATGAATTCTTGTAAGGAGGGAAAACTGTAAAATCCCGTGTTTTTAAATATTTTAATACTGCATCGGGATATGCAGTGTTAATAATTTTTATATATAATATTGATATTTCACAAGTTGTTATTTAATTAAAATTGATTTTTAATTGTTTATTATTATTTTAAGTACCTTATATAAAATTTTTTCGGGATTTGCATTTTCGGGGAAATTTTCACGTAAATAATTTACTATTAATTATTTTAAATAGATTTACGGACTTGCATGAACTCATACATATTTTTAAAATACTAGATAACGTGTATATGTGTATTTATTTATTTAATTAGGGTTTAATTAATTACCCTAATATTTTATTATTTATTTATTAGTTTTATTGTTATTTAATTATTTTTATTTATTATTATTAAATTTTAAAATATTAAAATATAAGTTTGTGGTGTATATTTAATGTGTGTAATTTAATATTATTTTAATATATAGTATAAAGTATATATATACATATATTATGTCAAAAAAATCAATTTTTTGGAAAATTACAATTCTGCCCCCGACTTTCTTCTTCTTCCCTGACTCCGTTCCCCATCGCCGTCTGTCACTGCAACTACCGATTCCTTGCCGTTGGTGTGCCGTCCAGTGTGCCACCTCCTTCCCCAGCCTTTTCTGCCTCCTGTTGTAGCCGTTTCTAGCGTCTGGAAGTCGATTTTGGCCGGAGAAGCCGAAAGTGGAAGCAACGTCGTTCATGACGTTTTCGATCACCGTTTTCGACACCACCGGTCTCTTTCTTCTCCTTGAGCTCCGGTGAGTGTGATTCTAAGCTTTGTTTCACTTGATTTGGCCTTGATTTGCTTAGGTTTCGATTTTTCAATTTTGGTCGAATTAGGTTTTTGATTTTTTTTGAATTTTTCTTGATTGATTCATGATTAATTACATCAAAAATTTTGTTCCCCTTAGCTTAATATACATGTATGAATTTTTGTAGAATTTTTGGAGATTATTTTGATTTTTGGGTATTTTTGAATATTTTATTATTATTTTCTAATTTTCGAAAATTAGTTAATTAAATTATGAAATTGTGTTTTATGATAAATATAGGTGTTAAAATTAATTATAGAAATTTATTTGGAATTTTTGGTGATTTTTATGTATTTATTTTGAATTTCATTAGTTTATGTAATTTTGAGAAAATAGGGTTAAATATGTTTTTAATTGAAATTAATTGGCTAATTGGGTATATTTATTTACATTATTGAGAATTATGTTTAGAAAATTAATTTTGGTGAACTATATAATTTTTGGTGAATTTTTTATTAATATTATGTTAATTTATATATATAGGGGTATTTTGGTAATCTTACACTAAATGGGCTAAAAATGTAATTTAATTGGTTTTAATAGTTATTTAGAGTATAAAAATGATTTCTACAAATTATTTAGTATTTTTAACTAATTAAAACTATTTTTCGTAATTATTTTCAATTATATATATAATATACAATTTTTCTAATAAAATGAGTTTTTATTGGTTTTTACTGTGTTTTAAGTTCAATTATGTAATTTTTACTTATTAAATGTATTTTTGTGATATAAGGGCATTTTTGGTATTTCTATAATTATTCTGTGAATTGTGGACTCCGGTCGGTAGACTGTAGTTTGGAGTCCGACCGAGGGGTTATGGATGTGTTTCTGTGTCTATTTTTCAAAGTGTGTTTCTTTGCAAGGCCGGCTCTACTCTTTGAGTAGACAGATGTCCATTTTACAGGGGAGGTTCTGCCGAATTTTTGGTAGAATTCTCGTAAAACGTGATGTCCGGTCGAATTCTGATTTGTAATTCTATGTCTGATATTCTAGATCGAGTTTCTAGAATTTTTTGTTAGGTTTATTTTGATTCCTGTCATTATTTGTTTGTTTAGTCGCGTCAAGACCGAGGCCTAGTGGACCAGGCCCATCGGACCTATCTCGAGGAGCGCACTAAGTGTGAGTTACTATTCTATATATATCTGCTTTAGGGTGCATGACTTAGATATGCATGTTTTATTTTGATTAAATATGCATAAATATTTTGATTAGTACTTAAGTTTATTTTTATTTTAATTTTGGTATATTTTAAATCATATACATGTTTTATTAATCATTTATGTTTAAAATGTTTTTGAATATATTTCTAGTTTATTTTGCTACTATATCGGATTTATTTGACGTATATATACTCAAAATATACCTGGTTTATTTTTGGTATATTTCTAGTATATATATGGTTTATGTTGTTATTTTATTTAAATTCATGCATCATTTAATTTTATGAATGTATGCATTATAATTTAAAATGAAGGATATCGATAGAACGTGCTACCTAGTGGGCAGCACTAGGACCGAGTACGTACCGGTACGCTGATAGCATTTAGGCTATATTACTAACTTATTTGTGGACATTGATTTGGATTGGATTTATGTGATGTGAGATATGATTGATGGTGTGATTGCTGGAGCTCGGTTGACCAAGTGTCTCGGGGCCAATCACACTAACAGTCAGACTGCTGGAGCTCGGTTGACTTAGTGTCTCGGGGCTAGTCTACTGTCCAAATGGATCAAGTGAATATATTTGGAATAATTGAGCCTATATGGCTAGAGTGTTGTCTAACACTATTTTCGAGGTTGCGATATTCTAGGGTTCTATTTGATCCTTCATAAACTGTGATTTTTAATAAAAATATATAAAATGATTTTATTGCATCTGAGTGTATTTACTTGTATATATACTTATTATATTCATACTATTGACTGTGTGCATTTCCATCTAGTATGTATGTATATATATTATAGTAATTCACTCAGTGAGGTCTGACTCCCCTCCGTTGACTATTTTTCAGAAGAGTCATCATCTTCAGACCTCAGTAGCAGACCTTTACACCGGATTTCCTCTACCCCGGCTTCTTTATGTAAACTGCTCACTTGAGTTTTATTTTATGATCTAGACACTGCAGTAGTTTGTTAAATTATTAAAGAGATGTTGTATTATATATGAACTGGATTTTTATTAAGATATTTATATATATGAGATGAGGATTTGATTTAAATTATGTTGATGCAAATATTATTTTAATATTTATGATTTTATTCCGCTGCATAATATTTTATTTTGTTATCATCATTATTATTGCGTGAGTTTATTTTATTTTAAGGCTTGCTACGGGTTCCGGATTCGAAAGAATTCCCGTTCCCTAGCGCCGGTCATGGACCCTGTTTTGAGTCGTGACAAGATCCTATGTCAGTTTTAGGATACAAAGTCTACAAGGCAACCAGAATTATCAAGAACATAGTAATTGGACCTGGGGACAGGAATTGAGGTAGACCCAAATGCATGTACAGTATTTGGGAAGGGAAAACAAAAGAATGCTACACAAATAGAAAGAAACTAATAAGAATATAACAAAGGATCTAATGGTATGCAACTGACCTTAGACCATCAACCATAAGCAGTTTAAAGGATGAAAAGAAACAAATTGTAGAGATTGAATTTAAGAAACAAAAATTAAAGAAAAAAATTACAAATAGAAATATTAAAAAGATAATTTTGAAAATAAAAATAATTAGAAATATTTTAGTCATTTAAAAATATAAATTTATAATTGTAAAATTTCATTTGAAAATTATAACAAATTTATTAAAATTTGGTCTAATTATAATCAATTTTACAAATTTAAAAATACAAAACTTAAAATTTGGTCTAGTTTTAGAATTCTACAATAGTCCCCCACAAGTAGTTTAAGTGGTAAAAAGTGTGGACATTCTGTTGATAAGATCAGGGATCGAACCCCTACCCCTTGTGATAAGGAATCAAACCATTTGAACTATATCGATTGAAAAAACAATACACATCATTTTAGAATTGCAAATAAATTTTGTAAAATTTTTATGAAGTTCATTTGTATTAAACACACTCTAAAATAATAATACTTTATAGTGTATATATATATATATATATATATATATATATATATATATATATATATATATATATATATATATATATATATATATATATGTATATATATAAGTGATTTATATTTATAAACAACTATAAGTTGCATCTTGATCATAGTATATTAGAATAACTAATAAATAAATATGTGCTTCGCACATGAACAAGTTTTTTCTTAAAAAAATTTAAGATAGTAAATAAACTATTAAACATATATTTTAAGACTGTTATTATTATTTAATTAATTAAAATTTTAAAAATAATAAAAATATTATTTATTTATATAATTAATATTAGAAATTTAATATAGTTATAATTCATCATAATTTTGATAAAGTTTTTATTTAAATAGCTATACTTCTTCAATATGTTTTATAATTAATATTTTTCTCAACTCTAAAAATAATTTTATTAAAAATATATTATGATCATAATTAATCATAAGATAATAAGAAGTAATTAGTTATTTTTTAATAAAAATTTTTAAAATGTAATAAAATGTTATATTTGTCACGACCCGAACCTAGGGGCATGTGACCGGCACTAGGAAATGGAAAAACTTAAAGTTACCGAAACTCGTAGTAAGCATTAAAAGAAAAATGTGGAACATTTCACCTTTAAAACTTTACAATGCCATAATTAAATCATGATGCACATTATCAAATTGATTTTTCTCAATTTAAATAAACCATACCATCATCATGCATAATATAATAATAATCAATTATACAAAATAATATCTCAGTGCATAAATATCAAATACATTATATCCAAATTAAAGTATGTAGTTATACAATTTTACTACTGCAGTACACGGATAATATTACAAGCACACAAACTATGTAGACCTACATAAAATAGTCGATAAGGAAGCTACTCGGTGTAGGGAAGTAGGTCTAACATAAGACTCCAAAACTCCTAAAAAAATAAGTTAAGGGGAGTCAGATCTCACTGAGTAAGCTCATAAAAGAAATGAATACGGTTTGAAAATCTTCTTTAAAATAGGTTTTTTTATGAAGATATAATATATTTATAATTTTATTCAAATCCTTTGAGATATATATATATATATATATATATATATATATATATATATATATATATATATATATATATATAAAAGAAACCCATTTTACAAAAGGAGAAATAAATTTTTAAATGTTTTTAAAACATTATAGTATAAAAACTAGGTAGAACCCTAGTTTTCAATTCTAGCAGTCATTCAGCTCACTTATATCCAAGACTGCTGGATCCCGAGAGCAAAGTATCACTAGACCATTGGCTCTAGTGATTTAATAAATATAATCCAACTTTAATGGCAGTGTCCGAGAGCAAAGCATTACCAAATCTTCGGCCCCAGTATAAATCAATCCAACCAAATATCATATTACTGGCAGTGTCCAAGAGCAAAGCATCACCAAACCTTCGACCCTAGTAATATAATCAATGCAACTAAAAATTTTATCGGTGCACACACGATCCTGATGAAACCCATCAGGTAGTCCGTTGTACCGTAGTTTATTTAAAATTAATGAAGATAAATAAAACAAGAAAAATTACAATAAATAAAAATAAAATAAACTAACTATAAATTAAGTCATGCAATACCATTTGAAGAATACTAACTTGAATTTCATAAAACTAAATTCATCAGAAATTTGTGTATTAAATTTGAAAACCCGACATGCAAATCAAATAGTAATTTACAAGATGAATGCGCTCCTTTGCTACGTCGTGTCCAACCTCGACTAGTAGACACGACCGGATGAGCAGCTAAAAGATAGAAAATAAAAATGACTATCAAAATATAGAAACCTTAACTCCTAGAATTTCTAAGGAAGACTCGACTCGAATCCAGAATTTAAAACTTAGGATTGACCCGATGTCACATTTTACAAAAAATCTACCAAAAATTTGACAGAGTGTCCTCTGTAAAACAAACATCCCTCTATATAAGTAGAGTCAATCTTGCAAGCAAACACACTTCTAAACTTTACAATAGCTCAACATCTCGTGTTGGGACCCCAAACTACACAATTCCCAACCAAGGTTCACAACATACGATAAAAATAAATATTAAATAAAAATATATTAAAATCCTTAAAAATCCACAAAAATAATTAAAGTGCCACAATAATTTTATTTAAACATCAAAACACTAAATCTAAATATTTTTCACAATAGTTAATAAATATCTCAAATAATTTATATAATTTTATAAAAATCCAATTTTTTCAAACATTCAACATAAATAGTCAAATTCACATTTAATTATTCAAATAGTTTAAATATATTATAAAAGTAGTTAAAACCCCATTTAATCACAAAATAGTAAATAATTTATTATTTGAATATAATTTTCAAAAATTAGTATTAATTAGTTAAAAATAGTAAATAATTTATAAAAATTATTTTAATACCCTATAAAATTCTAAAACCATTTAAAACATATTATTTAACTATATTTTCGATAAAATTACACAATTAACCTCTATATCCAAAAATCACATAATACAAATAATTTCTTAAAAATTATATAAATTTGGTAAAAATTATTTTATTAATACTAAAATTACTAACTCAACTTAATAACACTAACTAACTCAAATTTTCATCCAAAATAATTAATTAACATAATTAACAAAAATTCAATTTATATTATTAAAATATTCAAGAATACCCATTATTCAAATTAAATCAAAAAAATATAAAAAAATTATTTTTGGGAAGCTTGAGCTATTCTAAACAACATTACTAAAGAGAAAAACCATGGATCAAAGCCAAAAATAAAATATCAAACCCTAAGTGGACATAAACAAAAACCTAACCAAAACTCAAAACTAAGGGAGATTGAGCTTCAATGGAGCTTGGAAATGGAATCACCTAGCTCAAGGAGTCCAACAAGACCAGGGAAACGAGTTGGATCCACTGGAGTCGACACCAGTGAGGTGAGCTTCCTCTACTGCAATTGTTATTCCCGTGAGGTTTCGGTGGCTCTAGACAGTTCTCAGACAATGGAAAGGTGAAGGGAAGGAGAGGGAAGTTGATGGTGGTGACAGGTGGTGGCTTGGTGGCATCCGATAGGGCTGCGTGGTTCTGGTTCAATTGCATAGTGACAGAAGCAGGGGAGAAGAAATGAAAAGGAAAGAAGGAGAAAGGAGTGGGTAGGGGGTTGACCGGGTTTTTATGTGCTTTGACATATATATATATATTACTTAACTTAAATCACACAATACACATGTATACACACACACACACATACACAACACGTAACAATAATAAAAATAACCCTAGTTAAAATAATAATATTAATAACAATAGAAATAATAATAATAATAATAATAATAATAATAATAATAATAATAATAATAATAATAATGCTATAAAAAAATAAAGACAGTTAAAATAAAAATAATGTGATATATATATATATATATATTACTTAACTTAAATCACACAATACATATATATATACATACATACTGTAATATCCCGTGTTTTTAAAATATTTTTACACAGTACCGGGATATGCAGAGTTAATGATTTCTGTATTTTATATGATATTTTTATGAGTTGATATGTATTTTAAACCTATTTTAATTACTGTGTTTTATATACAGTGTTTTACGTAAAATTTTCCCGAGACTTGCATTTTCGGGGAAATTTTCACGTAAACAATGTATTATTAATTATTTTAAAGGTATTTACGGACTTACTTGAACTCATACGTATTTTTAAATTATTAAATAAAGCCTGTGTGGTATATTTATTTAATTAGGGTTATTAATTCCCTAATATTTTATTAAGTATTTAATTGTTTTAATTGTTATTTAATTAATTTTATTTAGTATAAATTATTAAAATATTAATATTTTTATGTGTGTGGTGTATATTTGATGTGTGTAATTTAATATTATTTTAATATAAAGTATAAAGTATATATATATACATATATACATTAAAAATCAAAAAGTTTGCAAAATTACCATTTTGCCCCCGATAGTTTTTCTTCTTCTTCTTCTTCTCCGATCGTTCCCCATCGCCATTCCGCCGCCTGCCGTGCCGTTCCTTCACCGTGGGTGTGCCGTCCGTGTGCCACCATCTTCCCGACCAGTTTCGCCGCCTGTGGAGGCCGTTTCCCCGGCGTCGGGAGAGTGATTTTTGGCCGGAGAAGCCGAAAATCAACTCACCGTCGATCACGCCGATTCCGGCCACCATTTTCAACACCGCCGGTCTCTTTCTTCTCCTTGAGCTCCGGTGAGTGTTATTCTAGCTTTGGTTTGAGCTAAAATGGTCTAGAATTGCTTAGGTTTTGATTTGAAGATTTCGGCCTCTTTGGGTTTTCGATTTTTTTGAGCTTCGATTTGGATGATTCATGGAAACTTCCTTCACAAATGTTGTTCCTAGTAGCTTAATCTACATGTATGAATTTTTGTAGAATTTTTGGAGTTTGTTTGGATTTTTGGGTATTTTTGAATATTTTAATATTATTTTCTAATTTTCGGAAATTAATTATTTAAATTATGAAATTGGAGTTTATGGTTAAATTGGGTGTTGAAATGAATTATAGGAATTTATTTGGACTTTTTATGAATTTCTAAGTATTTATTTTTAATTATTGAAGTTTAGGTGATTTTGGAAAATTAGGTAATTGTGTTTTAAATTGAATTTAATTGGTTAATTGAGTTTAATTATTAATATTATTGATAAATATGTTGAGAAAATTAATTTTGGATAAGTGTATGATTTTTGGTGAATTTTTGAAGTAATTTAAGTATATTTATATATATAGGGGTATTTTGGTAATTTTACCCTAAATTGTCTAAAAATGTAATTTAATTGGTTTTAATAGTTATTTAAGGTATAAAAAATGATTTCTACAAATTATTTGGTATTTTTAACTAATTAAAACTATTTTTCGTGAATTATTTTCAATTATATATATAATATACGGTTTTTCTAATAAAATGAGTTTTAATCGACTTTTACAGTGTTTCAAGGTTAATTATGTAATTTCTACGTATGAAATGTATTTCTGTGATTTAAGGATATTTTCGGTATATCTGGAATATTATTCTGTGTTTGTGGACCCTGGTCGGTGGACTGTAGTTTGGAGTCCGACCGTGGGATTTTGATTGTGTTGAGCTTGTTTTTCGAAGTGTGTTTCTTTGCAGGGTCGGCTCTACTCTTTTGAGTAGAGAGATGTCCGTTTTACAGGGGAGGTTCTGCCGAATTTTCGGTAGAATTCTCGTAAAACGTGATGTCCAGTCGAACCCTAATTCTGTTTTCGTATTTTAATACTCTAGATTGAATTCTAGGATTTCTATTAGGTTTATTCTAATGTCGGTTATTTATTGCTTGATTAGTTGCGCCGAGACCGAGGGCTAGTGGACCAGGCCCGTCGGACCTGTCTCGTGGAGCGCATTAGGTGAGTTACTATATTATATATATATGCTTAGGATGCATGATTTAGAAAATGCATGTTTTATTTTGACTGAATATGCATAAATAACATGATTTATATTCAAGTATATTTTTGGTATATTTTTGGTATATAATAAATTATATACATGTTTTATTAATAAAATATATTTAAAATGTTTTTAAATATATTTTTAGTTTAATTCATGATTTGATTGGATTTATTTGACATATATATACTCAGAATATACCTGGTTTATGTTTGGTATATTTTCGGTATATATATGGTTTATATTGCTATTTCATTTATATCCATGCATCATTTATTTTTGTGAATGAATGTTTTATATTTAAGAATGAAGGATATCAATAGAACGTGCTACCTAGTGGGCAGCACTAGGACCGAGTACGTACCGGTACGCCTATAGTATTTAGGCTTTATTACTGACTATTTGTGGATATTGATTTGATTATGATTATTGATATGTGAGATGTGGTTTGGGTGTGATTGCTGGAGCTCGGTTGACCAAGTGTCTCGGGGCCAATCACACTGGCAGTCAGACTGCTGGAGCTCGGTTGACTTAGTGTCTCGGGGCCAGTCTACTGTCCATATGGATTAAGTGGATATATTTGGTATAAGTGAGCCTGTATGGCCAGAGTGTTGTTTAACACTATTTTCTGAGGTTGCGATATTTTAGGGTTCTATGTGATCCTTCATAAATTGGGATTTTTCAGTAAAATATATAAAAAATGATTTTTCTGCATTTGTGTGTATTTGCCTGTATATATATTAGATATATATATACTGTTGACTGTATGCATTATCACTTAGTGTGTATGTATATATACTATAGTAATTCACTCAGTGAGGTCTGACTCCCCTCCGTTGACTATTTTTCAGGAGAGTCAACTTCCTCAGACCTCAGTAGCAGGTCGATACGTCGGATTTCTTCCGCCCCGGCTTCTTTATGTAAATTGTCTACTTGAGTCTTATTTATTTTATCTAGACACTGCAGTAGTTGTGAATTAAAGTATTGGATTTCATGTATTTTGTTTTATGAGGAGATATATTATGTTGAAACTGGATTGTATTAAAGATTATATATATCTATGTGATGAGATTTTTATTTAATCCAGTTGATATGGATAATATTATGATATTATGATTTTTATCTCCGTTGCATATTATATTTTATTTTTATTGTGGCATGCTTTATTTTATTTTTAGGCTTGCTACGGGTTCCGGATTCGAAAGAATTCCCGTTCCCTAGCGCCGGTCATGGCCCCTGTTTTGGGTCGTGACAAAGTTGGTATCAGAGCGAAGTTCGTATCAGAGTGGAGTTCTGTGTCAGGGCTTAGTTATGTGAGTTGTGGCCCTAGTTTTAAAGTTGTGTTTTCTGTTGGACTACTGCAGTGTATTAGGTTTGAGTATGTCTTGATGAGTATTCCTTGCTTTAGTTTTCAGCGTTATTCCTCCGTTGTCTGTTTTGTCTGAATCTTTCCGTTTGTCTTTTCAGAATGAGGAGGCGAGCGCATGTCGCTCCACCGGTCATTGAGGCCGAGGATGATGAGTCTTTTCAGGATGAGGTTTTACCTCCTGAGCCGCTAGTTAGACGTAGAGGTCGTGGCAGAGGTAGACCTCGAGGAGCGGCAGGTCACCGTAGGCAGAGAGAGTTACAGGACGAGGAGCCTGTTGAGCCTGAGTTTGATGTTCCTGTTCCTCCAGTTGTTCAGCCTGTTCAGCCTGCCTATCAGCAGGGTATGTCTGACCCTGAGGCAGCTTTGTTCTATGCCCGAGTTGGCAGGATTGCTTTTGATGGGACTTCTGATCCTTTAGATTTTCTGCATGCGATTGAGACTAGGACTCGGACTGCTCATACCGAGTACCAGCGGATTATGATTGTTGAGTTATCTATCGAGGGATCAGCCTTGGATTGGTTTATTCAGATGATCCAGCTCTATATGATGACGATGACATGGGCTCAATTTCGAGAGCGATTCATGAGGAGATTTTGTCCAGAGCCTCTTCGTTTGAGCTATCGTCTCCGTTTGACCAGTATTTCTCGAGGAGATCGATCTGTAGAGGAGTATACCCGAGAGTTTCTTCGTCTGGGTAGATATGCTGAGGATCTGATGCGAGATCAGTATTTCGCTGTTACTACGTATGTTACTGGTTTGGGTTCAGCTTTTGCTGGTATGCCCACAGCAGGTCTTACTCTGGAGTCTGTGATTGAGCTAGCTAAGGAGATTGAGCTGAGGTTAGTTAGGCAGGGAGCGATGCCTGATTATTACCAGTTGGGAGTTCGGTCGAGTGGATCGCAGGCTACTCCATATTCGAGTTTTCATGTTGGTTCGAGTAGTCAGCAGCGAGGTTCGACTCAGCAGAGTCAAAGACAGCAGCAGCGAGTGCATCGGAGCAGTAGACATGGCCGTGGAGGTCAGCGTAGATCGTTCAGATTTGGGTCAGGTGCTTCGAGCAGCAGCAGTGGTCGTAGTTCTGGATTAGCGGCCAGTGTTTGTCAGACTTGTGGTAGAGTCCATCAGGGACCGTGTTATCTGACACCACTGACATGCTTCAGATGCGGACAGACAGGACATTTTGCCAGATCTTGTCCTTATTCTGGGTATCAGCAGCAGCAGATTCCGTGATTCCCACAGCAGTCGATTGCTAGTGCAGCACCCGTGCCATTTCAGTTACCACCAGCTCAGCATCAGAGTTCTACTCAGTTTGTTCCACAGCAGAGTCGTGGTAGAGGTACGAGAGGAGGTACCCAAGGTGTTGGCCAGGGTTCTACCAGTCAGCAGGGAGGTCGAGGCCAGGCCAGAGTTTTTCATCTGACTCAGCAGGATGCTCAGGCATCTAATGCAGTCGTGGCAGGTATTCTTTCTGTTTGTTACCTGGATGCTTTGGTTTTGTTCGATCCGGGTGCCACGCATTCGTTTGTTTCTCCTGTTTTTGCTTCTAAATCTTGTTGGCAAGCTTCGAGGATGGCTTTTCCTTTGTCTGTTGCCACTCCTCTGAGTGATTCTTTGGACACCGATATTGTTCTTTCTGGTTGTCCAGTTCTCGTGGGAGATAGAGAATTATCCGCCGATTTGATTTTGTTGGATGTGATGGAGTTTGATGTTATTTTGGGAATGGATTGGTTGTCTCAGCACTATGCCGTGGTAGATTGCAGGAATAAGGAGGTGACTTTTAGAATTCCTGGTGAAGAAGATTTTAAGTTTGTTGGTGATAGGAGTTCAGCACCTCAGAATCTTATTTCTGCTATTTCTGCTAGGAAGTTGTTGAAGAGAGGTTGTCAGGGGTTTTTGGCATTGGTTAGGGATACGTCAGTGGAGAAGTTGTCACTCACAGATGTTCCGGTTGCTTGAGAGTTTCTTGATGTTTTTCCCGAGGAGTTGCCAGGTTTACCATCTCATAGAGAGATTGAGTTCTGTATAGATGTGGTTCCAGGTACTACTCCTATATCTATGCCACCCTATCGTATGGCTCCTGTAGAGTTGAGAGAGTTGAAGGAGCAATTGCAAGAGTTGTTGGAGAAGGGTTTTATCAGACCTAGTGTTTCTCCTTGGGGTGCACCAGTCTTGTTTGTGAAGAAGAAGGATGGTACCCTGAGACTGTGCATTGACTATAGAGAGCTGAATAAGGTGACAGTAAAGAATAAGTATCCTCTCCCGAGGATAGATGATTTGTTTGATCAGTTACAAGGTGCACAATTCTTTTCTAAGGTCGACTTGAGGTCGGGTTATCATCAGCTGCGGATTAGTGAAGCTGATATTCCTAAGACAGCTTTCCGCACTCGATATGGTCATTATGAGTTTCTGGTGATGTCTTTTGGTTTGACTAATGCACCAGCAGCTTTTATGGACCTGATGAACAGAGTATTCAGACCGTATGTGGATCAGTTTGTAGTAGTCTTCATTGATGATATACTGGTATATTCGAGGAGTATGGAAGAGCACGTATATCATTTGAGGATTGTACTACAGACACTGAGAGATCATCAGCTTTATGCTAAATTCTCGAAGTGTGATTTCTGGATGGAGAGTGTTTCTTTTCTTGGACACGTAGTGTCTAAAGAAGGTATTCAGGTTGATCCACAGAAGATTGAAGCAGTATCTGAGTGGCCTAGACCTACTTCAGTTACTGAGATTCGGAGTTTTCTGGGTTTAGCCGGGTATTATAGGCGGTTTGTGCAGGATTTTTCTAGGATTGCAGCCCCTATGACTCGCTTGACTCAGAAGAATGTTAGATTCGAGTGGTCAGAAGCTTGTGAGAATAGTTTTCAGTTGTTGAAGGAGAAGTTGACCACAGCGCCAGTATTAGCTTTGCCTAATAGTGTGGATAAGTTCACAGTTTACTGTGATGCCTCTAGAATTGGTCTTGGTTGTGTGTTGATGCAGAATGGAAGAGTGATAGCCTATGCTTCGAGGCAGTTGAAGAAGCATGAGCAGAACTATCCCACACATGATCTAGAGATGGCTGCAGTGATCTTTGCTTTGAAGATTTGGAGACATTATCTGTACGGGGTGACTTGTGAGATATTTACTGATCACAAGAGCCTTAAGTACATTTTCCAGCAGCGAGATCTGAATCTGAGGCAGAGAAGATGGTTAGAACTGTTGAAGGACTATGATTGCGAGATTCTTTACCATCCGGGTAAGGCTAATGTGGTAGCAGATGCCTTGAGTAGGAAGTCCTCAGGTAGTCTTGCTCACATTGGTATTGAGAGGAGACCATTGATCCAGGAATTGCATTTGTTGGTGGATCAAGGTCTGATGATGAAGATCAGTAGATCAGGTGGACTGTTAGCTCAATTTAAAGTACGATCTGTACTGAGGGATAGGATTAAAGCAGCTCAGAGCCGAGATCCTATTCTGGAAGAGCTTGCAGAGAATGTCAGAGCAGGGAAGTTCACTAATTTCACACTCGATGATGATGGTGTGTTGTGGATCAGTGGTAGATTGTGTGTTCCTGATGTGGATGATTTGAGAGAAGAGATCCTAGAGGAAGCACATTCTACAGCCTACAGCGTTCATCCTGGTGTTACTAAGGTGTACCACAGTATCAGAGATTTATACTGGTGGGATGGATTGAAGAAGGATGTTGCTGATTATGTTGCTAAGTGCTTGACATGTCAGCAAGTGAAAGCCGAACATCAGAAGCCTTCTGGGAAGCTTCAGCCTCTTCCTATTCCCGAGTGGAAATGGGAAAGGATAGCTATGGATTTTGTGGTCGGTTTACCTCATTCGAAGGATGGATACGATTCCATCTGGGTGATTGTAGACAGATTGACGAAGTCTGCACATTTCTTGCATATGAAAGCCACATATTCAGTTGCTAGATTGGCGAAGTTGTACGTGAAGCATATTGTATGCCTTCATGGAGTACCTGTGTCCATTGTGTCAGACAGAGGTTCGGTGTTTACTTCTCGTTTTTGGCAGAAGTTGCAAGAAGCGATGGGCACTAGGTTGGATTTCAGTACTGCTTTTCATCCTCAGACAGATGGTCAGTCTGAGAGGACGATCCAGACACTGGAAGATATGTTGAGGATGTGTGTCTTGGATTTGGGAGGTAGCTGGGATGATCATTTATCGCTTGTTGAGTTTGCTTATAATAACAGCTACCATAGCAGTATTGGCATGGCACCATATGAGGCATTGTATGGAAGGAAGTGTAGATCCCCGTTGAGTTGGGATGAGATTGGTGAGAGAGCTTTGACTGGACCAGAGATGGTTCAGGATGCTGCAGAGAAAGTCGCCGTGATCAAGCGTAGATTAGAGACCGCAGTTAGAAGACAGAAGAGTTATGCGGATCCTAGGCGCAGAGATGTGGAGTTTCAGGTTGGAGATTTCGTTTTTCTGAAAGTATCTCCGATGAAGGGTGTGATGAGATTTGGCAGGAAGGGTAAGTTAGCACCGAGATATATTGGACCGTTTGAGATTCTGGAAAGAGTTGGCACTGTTGCATATCGGTTGGATTTGCCTCCGAGTATGTCACAGGTGCATCCAGTATTTCATATCTCGATGTTGAGGAAGTATATCTCAGATCCTTCACATGTATTGCAACCTGACAGGGTGGAAGTGAGTGAAGATTTGACGTTTGTGGAAGAACCTGTGGCGATCGTTGATTTTCAAGTTCGACAGTTGCGATCGAAGCAGATTCCGATGGTCAAGGTTTTGTGGCGTAGCGACAGAGTTGAAGAGCATACGTGGGAGACTGAAGCTGAGATGCGAGCTTCTTACCCGTATCTCTTTCCTTCTTGATCTTTTCTTTTTAGAATTCGAGGACGAATTCTTGTAAGGGGGGAAGACTGTAATATCCCGTGTTTTTAAAATATTTTTACACAGTACCGGGATATGCAGAGTTAATGATTTCTGTATTTTATATGATATTTTTATGAGTTGATATGTATTTTAAACCTATTTTAATTACTGTGTTTTATATACAGTGTTTTACGTAAAATTTTCCCGAGACTTGCATTTTCGGGGAAATTTTCACGTAAACAATGTATTATTAATTATTTTAAAGGTATTTACGGACTTACATGAACTCATACGTATTTTTAAATTATTAAATAAAGCCTGTGTGTGTATATTTATTTAATTAGGGTTATTAATTCCCTAATATTTTATTAAGTATTTAATTGTTTTAATTGTTATTTAATTAATTTTATTTAGTATAAATTATTAAAATATTAATATTTTTATGTGTGTGGTGTATATTTGATGTGTGTAATTTAATATTATTTTAATATAAAGTATAAAGTATATATATATACATATATACATTAAAAATCAAAAAGTTTGCAAAATTACCATTTTGCCCCCGATAGTTTTTCTTCTTCTTCTTCTTCTCCGATCGTTCCCCATCGCCATTCCGCCGCCTGCCGTGCCGTTCCTTCACCGTGGGTGTGCCGTCCGGTGTGCCACCATCTTCCCCGACCAGTTTCGCCGCCTGTGGAGGCCGTTTCCGGCGTCGGGAGAGTGATTTTGGCCGGAGAAGCCGAAAATCAACTCACCGTCGATCACGCCGATTCCGGCCACCATTTTCAACACCGCCGGTCTCTTTCTTCTCCTTGAGCTCCGGTGAGTGTTATTCTAGCTTTGGTTTGAGCTAAAATGGTCTAGAATTGCTTAGGTTTTGATTTGAAGATTTCGGCCTCTTTGGGTTTTCGATTTTTTTGAGCTTCGATTTGGATGATTAATGGAAACTTCCTTCACAAATGTTGTTCCTAGTAGCTTAATCTACATGTATGAATTTTTGTAGAATTTTTGGAGATTTTTTGGATTTTTGGGTATTTTTGAATATTTTAATATTATTTTCTAATTTTCGGAAATTAATTATTTAAATTATGAAATTGGAGTTTATGGTTAAATTGGGTGTTGAAATGAATTATAGGAATTTATTTGGAATTTTTATGAATTTCTAAGTATTTATTTTTAATTATTGAAGTTTAGGTGATTTTGGAAAATTAGGTTAATTGTGTTTTAAATTGAATTTAATTGGTTAATTGAGTTTAATTATTAATATTATTGATAAATATGTTGAGAAAATTAATTTTGGATAAGTGTATGATTTTTGGTGAATTTTTGAAGTAATTTAAGTATATTTATATATATAGGGGTATTTTGGTAATTTTACCCTAAATTGTCTAAAAATGTAATTTAATTGGTTTTAATAGTTATTTAAGGTATAAAAAATGATTTCTACAAATTATTTGGTATTTTTAACTAATTAAAACTATTTTTCGTGAATTATTTTCAATTATATATATAATATACGGTTTTTCTAATAAAATGAGTTTTAATCGACTTTTACAGTGTTTCAAGGTTAATTTTGTAATTTCTACGTATGAAATGTATTTCTGTGATTTAAGGATATTTTCGGTATATCTGGAATATTATTCTGTGTTTGTGGACCCTGGTCGGTGGACTGTAGTTTGGAGTCCGACCGTGGGATTTTGATTGTGTTGAGCTTGTTTTTCGAAGTGTGTTTCTTTGCAGGGTCGGCTCTACTCTTTTGAGTAGAGAGATGTCCGTTTTACAGGGGAGGTTCTGTCGAATTTTTGGTAGAATTCTCGTAAAACGTGATGTCCAGTCGAACCCTAATTCTGTTTCCGTATTTTAATACTCTAGATTGAATTCTAGGATTTCTATTAGGTTTATTGTAATGTCGGTTATTTATTGCTTGATTAGTTGCGCCGAGACCGAGGGCTAGTGGACCAGGCCCGTCAAACCTGTCTCGTGGAGCGCATTAGGTGAGTTACTATATTATATATATATGCTTAGGATGCATGATTTAGAAAATGCATGTTTTATTTTGACTGAATATGCATAAATAACATGATTTATATTCAAGTATATTTTTAGTATATTTTTGGTATATAATAAATTATATACATGTTTTATTAATAAAATATATTTAAAATGTTTTTAAATATATTTTTAGTTTAATTCATGATTTGATTGGATTTATTTGACATATATATACTCAGAATATACCTGGTTTATGTTTGGTATATTTTCGGTATATATATGGTTTATATTGCTATTTCATTTATATCCATGCATCATTTATTTTTGTGAATGAATGTTTTATATTTAAGAATGAAGGATATCAATAGAACGTGCTACCTAGTGGGCAGCACTAGGACCGAGTACGTACCGGTACGCCTATAGTATTTAGGCTTTATTACTGACTATTTGTGGATATTGATTTGATTATGATTATTGATATATGAGATGTGGTTTGGGTGTGATTGCTGGAGCTCGGTTGACCAAGTGTCTCGGGGCCAATCACACTGGCAGTCAGACTGCTGGAGCTCGGTTGACTTAGTGTCTCGGGGCCAGTCTACTGTCCATATGGATTAAGTGGATATATTTGGTATAAGTGAGCCTGTATGGCCAGAGTGTTGTTTAACACTATTTTCTGAGGTTGCGATATTTTAGGGTTCTATGTGATCCTTCATAAATTGGGATTTTTCAGTAAAATATATAAAAAATGATTTTTCTGCATTTGTGTGTATTTGCCTGTATATATATTAGATATATATATACTGTTGACTGTATGCATTATCACTTAGTGTGTATGTATATATACTATAGTAATTCACTCAGTGAGGTCTGACTCCCCTCCGTTGACTATTTTTCAGGAGAGTCAACTTCCTCAGACCTCAGTAGCAGGTCGATACGCCGGATTTCTTCCGCCCCGGCTTCTTTATGTAAATTGTCTACTTAAGTCTTATTTATTTTATCTAGACACTGCAGTAGTTGTGAATTAAAGTATTGGATTTCATGTATTTTGTTTTATGAGGAGATATGTTATGTTGAAACTCGATTGTATTAAAGATTATATATATCTATGTGATGAGATTTTTATTTAATCCAGTTGATATGGATAATATTATGATATTATGATTTTTATCTCCGTTGCATATTATATTTTATTTTTATTGTGGCATGTTTTATTTTATTTTTAGGCTTGCTACGGGTTTCGGATTCGAAAGAATTCCCGTTCCCTAGCGCCGGTCATGGCCCCTGTTTTGGGTCGTGACACATACATACATATATATACATACATACATATATATACACACACACATACACAACACATAACAATAATAAAAATAATCCTAGTTAAAATAATAATATTAATAACAATAGAAATAATAATAATAATAATAATAATAATGCTATAAAAAAATAATGTACATGCATAATAATAATAATAATAATAATAATAATAATAATAATAATAATAATAATAATGATAATAATAATAATAATAATAATAATAATAATAATAATAATATATTAATAACTTTAATACTTTTAAATAATAGAGCTCTCAAATAAATTGCTTTACATAAATAAAACTTTTTAAAATAAGATAAATGAAAAATATACACAAATAATAATAATATATAAATAAAATTTAAAATTTTTTATTAACATTGCATATTCCAAAATATATTTATATTAATTAAAATATTGGGTCATTACAATATTTTCCTTATATAAGAATTTAAATATTACGACCTTATTAAACTTATAATTTATTAGAAATTTAGTAAAGTTTTTATTTGAGCAATGACATTTTTTTCTTCAATATTTTTAATATTAATACTTTTATTTACTTAAAAAGTAATTTAATTTAATTTTTTATTTCAACGATAATTAAATGAAAAAAGTTAATTAATTTAATTTTAACTATTTTTTATTAAATTTTATAAAAATATCTAAAAACGCCAATTATACTTTTCTTAAATAATAAAAATATTACTTTCAAATAAATTATATGCTCTATTTTTAAAAATATGATTATAGAATAAAAAAATAAGAAATTCTAATTATATTAATTCTAATTATTTATTTAATAAGTTTTTAAAATAATAAGTGTATTATTTTATTTATATGACAATCAAAATTTTCAATCTTGATAGTGTTACATTATAGCATAGTAATTTATTACAATTTTAATAAAATTTTCTATTTGAACAATTATATAATACTCTTTCAATATTTTTATCTAAATAATAATTTAGTTTTAAAAACTTAATAGTTATAATATAGTAATATATTACATTCTTTATAAATTTTCTATTTAAATACAACAATCTTTATCAACATTTTGATGTTAATTTTTTTTCATAATGAATTATTTTATAAAATTTGTTAATTATAATTATAATTATTTACTTATTAAATTTAATTTAGTAAGGCTTATAAAATTGGCTCCAACTATTTACACTCCCTTTGGAGCTTCTAGCACTCCCTTGTACTGTAATATCCGTGTTTTTTTAAATATTTTAATACTGTATCGGGATATGCAGTGTTAATAATTTTTAAATATGATATTGATATTTCATAAGATTTTATTTAATTTAAATTGAATTTTAATTGTTTATTATTATTTTAAGTACTTTACGTAAAATTTTCCCGGGACTTGCATTTTCTGGGAAATTTTCACGTAAATAATTTATTATTAATTATTTTAAATAAATTTACGGACTTGTATGAACTCATACATAATTTTTAAAATACTAAATAAAGCCTATGTGTGTAAATATTTATTTAATTAGGGTTTAATTAATTACCCTAATATTTTATTATTTGTTTATTAATGTATTGTAATTTAATTATTTTTATTTATTATTATATTTTAAAATATTAAATATTAAATGTGTGGTGTATATTTAATGTGTGTAATTTAATATTATTTTAATATATAGTATAAAGTATATATATATACATATAATATATCAAAAAACAAAACTTTTGGAAAATTACACTTTTGCCCCCGATTTCTTCTTCTTCCCCAATCACCTTCCCCACGCAAATCCAGTCGCTGCCGTCCCGATTCCTTGCCGTTGGTGTGCCATCCGGTGTGCCACCACCTTTCCCAGCCTTCCTCACCACCTATAGCAACCGTTTCCGGCGTCTGGAGATCGGTTTTGACCGGAGAAGCCGAATTCCTCTTCACCACCGTTCACGACGTTTCCGGCCACCGTTTTTGACACCGCTGGTCTCTTTCTTCTCCTTGAGCTCCGATGAGTGTGATTCTAGCTTTTATTTGAGCTTAAATGGTCTTGATTTGCTTAGGTTTTGAATTTTCAATTTCAGCCATATTAGGGTTCTTGAATTTTTTGAACTTCAATTTGATTGATTAATGAAAAATCCTTTCACAAATGTTGTTCCCCTTAGCTTAATATACATGTGTGAATTTTTGTGGAATTTTTGGGAATTATTTTGATTTTTGGGTATTTTTGAATATTTTATTAATATTTTCTAATTTTCGAAAATTAATTATATAAATTATGAAATTGTGTTTTATGGTTAATATAGGTGTTGAAATGAATTATAGGAATTTACTTGGAATTTTTATGAATTTATATGTAGTTATTTTGAATTTAATTAGTTTATGTAATTTTGAGAAAATAGGGTTAATTATGTTTTTAATTGGAATTAATTGGTTAATTGAGTTTAATTATTGATATTATTGATAAATATGTTGAGAAAATTAATTTTGGATAATTATAATATTTTTGGTGAATTTTTGAAGTAATTTTAGTATATTTATATATATATGGGTATTTTGGTAATCTTACACTAAATTGGCTAAAAATGTAATTTAATTGGTTTTAATAGTTATTTAGGGTATAAAAATGATTTCTACAAATTATTTGATATTTTTAAATAAATAAAACTATTTTTCATAAATTATTTTCAATTATATATGTAATATACGATTTTTATAATAAAATGAGTTTTTATCGATTTTTACTGTGTTTTAAGGTTAATTGTGTAATTTCTACTTATAAAATGTATTTCTATGATATAAGGGTATTTTTGGTATTTTCAGAATTATTCTGTGAATTGTGGACCCCGGTCGGTAGACTGTAGTTTCGAGTCCGACCGTGGGATTTTGGCTGTGCTCTGTGTTGTTTTTCGAAGTGTGTTTCTTTGCAGGGCTGGCTCTACTCTTTAAGTAGAGAGATGTCTGTTTTACAAGGGAGGTTCTGTCGAATTTTTGATAGAATTCTCGTAAAGCGTGATGTCCGGTCGAACCCTGATTCTGATTCTGTATCTAATATTCTAGATTTAGTTTCTAGGACTTTCTGTTAGGTTTATTCTGATGTCTGTTATTTATTGTTTGTTTAGTTGCACCGAGACCGAGGGCTAGTGGACCAGGCCCGTCGGACCCATCTCGTGGAGCGCACTAGTGTGAGTTACTATTCTATATATATATGTTTAGGGTGCATGATTTAGAAAAATATGTTTTATTTTGATTATTTATGTATGAATAATTCAATTATTACCTAAGTTTATTTTTAGTTTATTTTGGTTTATTTTCTGTATACTTGAATTATATGCATGTTTTATTAACAAATTATATTTAAAATGTTTTTAAATATATTTTTAGCTTAACTTATAATTTGATTGGATTTATTTGATGTATATATACTCGAAATATACCTGGTTTACTTTTGGTATATTTCCAGTATATATATATCGTTTATAATGTTATTTTATTTAATTTCATGCATCATTTATTTGTGAATGAATGTTTTATATTTATTAATGAAGGATATCAATAGAACGTGCTACTTAGTGGGCAGCACTAGGACCGAGTACGTACCGGTATGCCTATAGCATTTGGGCTATATTACTAACCATTTGTGGATATTGATTTGAAATTGATTTATTTGATGTGTGAGATATGGTTTGGAGGTGTGATTGCTGGAGCTCGGTTGACCAAGTGTCTCAAGGCCAATCACACTGGCAGTCAGACTGCTGGAGCTCGGTTGACTTAGTGTCTCGGGGCCAGTCTATTGTCCAAATGGATTAAGTGAATATATTTGGAATAAGTGAGCCTATATGGCTAGAGTGTTGTCTAACACTGTTTTCGAGGTTGCGATATTCTAGGGTTCTATTTGATCCTTCATAAACTGTGATTTTTAATAAAAATATATAAAATGATTTTACTGCATCTGTGTGTATTTGCTTGTATACATACATATTAGATATATACTTTGATTGTATGCATTGTCATTTAGTATGCATGTATATATATTATAGTAATTCACTCAGTGAGGTCTGACTCCCCTCCGTTGACTATTTTTCAGGAGAGTCATTGTCTTTAGACCTTAATAGCAGACCTTTACGCCGGATTTCTTCCGCCCCGGGCTTCTTTATGTAAACTGCTTACTTGAGTTTTATTTTATAATCTAGACACTGCAGTAGTTGTAAATTAATTGTGGGATTTTATGTATTTTATTTATGTGAGATGTATTTTAAGAATTTGAACTAGATTTGTATTAAAAGATTTATATATATGAGATGAGGATTTGATTTAAATTGAGTTGGTGCAAATGTTATTTTGATATTTATGATTTTATTTCCGCTGCATTAAATATTGTTATTATTACTATTGTATGTTTTATTTATTTCAAGGCTTGCTACGGGTTCCGGATTCGAAAGAATTCCCGTTTCCTAGCGCCGGTCATGGCCCTTATTTTGGGTCGTGACATGTACCCACAAAACATTTATTTACCTTTATTTTATGCCAATTCATTTACTAATTTAATTAAATATCACTTTTACCCTCATATTAAAATAACAGACATTTTAAGTAAATTTTTTATGGTACACTACATTTAATTTAAAGAATTATAGTTAATTTATTTATATTAGATTGTTTATTTATACTTATTATATTTATATATATTATATTTGTATATTTATTATAATTATAATTATATAATTATATTATAATTATATTTAATGCATGTACGTCACCAAAGTTGCCTCCATCGACAAATTGAAAGCCCAAAGTTGTAAGAAAACCGCTATGGCCAAGTGAAATGTGATTGATGCATGTGGCACCTACTGCTTCCCCCTCCAGAAAGATAAGGGTAAGTATGGACCGGTTAATCGAATTATAGAGTAAAATATTAAACCGAACCATATTTATTAGTTTAATCATATTTAAAATCATAACCAAACAAATTATCTTGGTTATTCAATAAATTGGTTAACCAATTAAACTAGTTCGATTATACTAGTTCTTTGAATTTTTTATTTGTAATAATTTTATTTCATATAATGTTGAATTCAACCAAAAAAATCCATATTTTTTTTATTATCAAATTAAATTCATAAAAATTACCAATCTTCAAAATTATAGAAATAAATTTCTCAATGAAACGTTAATACAACATAAAAGCATATAGGATAAATGTTTAACAAGCAATATAATAATTGGCATAACACATCTGCAACCCCCTAAACTTGGTAGTTTTTGTCATTTTTTACCATTTGAATACCTCAACTTAACAAAAATATAACTTATAAACCACTTTGTGCATATGTGGCATAGAACGTAATTTTAATTGCCCAAGAGTGAGTTAGTCAATGGAAATTCCAGAAACCCACATGCTAAATTTAGGAAAAAAAAATAAAACCAAATTCAATCAAAAGCCACAAAGATTACATAAAAAAAAACATATGCAATAATTTGATTTACTCTTGAGACCTAGCCACATAAAAGACTCGATTCTTAATCATCCTCCTATTTCTTTTACCTTGTAAATCAATGTTATGCTAAGTTAAACATATAGGAGAGAGCAAGGCTAGGCAGGATTGACACATACCTCATCCTTATCATAGTTGTCACTACCGTGAGGATCAAAAGAGACATCACTAATAGTTTGCTCAAAACAAATACAAACAAAAGACCACAAATTTGCTGAAGTTGAGTATTTAGATCCAAGAATAACCTTTGGACACATGTATTGCCTCGTTTGGATATTGTAAATGGCAGGGTTTAGCGCACGTCCAAGATTTTAGCAACTGCAATACTATTTAGGCTCAGGGCCTTAGGGAACACACTACTATGTCACAAAGTCATAGTGTGGAGAAGAGGAGTCACCACCCAAGGGTAATAATTGGAACAATTTGATTGGTGGTACTCGATTCTCTAAAAGAAAGTTAGCACCACAACTAAGAGATTCTAGGAACGGAATACTGACTTCTCTTAGTCTCATGTTCATTTAGAATAATTTATAAATGATTATTTCATCCTCTAATTATATGCAATTTTATTTAAACCCTAGTTCACATCCATCTAACCCTAGGCATCTAGTCAATAAAATTACACATAAAAAATGCACTCAAGATTATGTTGTCCTTAAGTATAAACTATATTAATTTTATTAAAAAGTTAGCTAGATTTATATTTTATTTATAAGTGAAAAAGGGACTAAAGGTGGGCCTACATTTTTTATTAATTAGTGAGCCTATATCTATTTATTTTACTTTGTCTAAAAAATGGGCTTAAGTCTATTCAATTTTAAAGAAAAATTAAATTAATGGGCCTAAGTCTAACTTGGTTTTATTTTAAGTGAAATGTGGGTCTAGGTCTATTTATTTTAAAAGAAATGAAATTAAGTGGGTTGAGCTAACTCTAAACAAGTTTTAATTAACTAAATGCGTCTGAAATCTAATTAACCTAATGGGCCTAAATTGATTATTTAAAGTCCTAAACCATTTTTTAAGCCTATTTAAAGTGAGTTGAACCTAAGCATGAGCTTTGTAATATCCCGTGTTTTTAAATATTTTAATATTGTACCGGGATATGCAGTGTTAATAATTTTTATATATAAATTATGATATTTTACGAGGTTGATATATATTTAAAAATTTGTTTTAAGTATTGAGTATTATTTACAGTGCTTTAGGTAAAATTTTCCCGGGACTTGCATTTTCCGGGAAAATTTTCACGTAAATAATTTATTATTAATTATTTTAAATATATTTTCGGACTTGCATGAACTCATGCGTATTTTTAAATTACTAAATAAAGCCTATGTGTGTAAATATTTATTTAATTAGGGTTTAATATATATTACCCTAATATTTTATTATTTGTTTATTAATTTATTGTTATTTAATTATTTTATTTATTATTAAATTATTAAAATTTATTTTATTATTATTTCTTTTCTTTTCTTTTTTCTTTTTCTTTTTCTTTTTCTTTTTCTTTTGTTTTTCTTCTTCTTCTTCCTTCTTCCCCGTGTGCCCCAACCACCCATCCCTCACCGCTGCAACTCCCGATTCCCGACCGTCGGTGTGCCGCCAGGAGCTCCGCCTTCCCTAGCCAGCCACTCCGTCGCCAGCAGCTCCTTCCCCGGCATCGGTTAGCCCCTGTTTTCCCTTTTGGCTGAAACTTCTTCCCTTTGCCGTTTCTCCCTCTCCGGCCACCATTTTCGACACCGCTAGTCTCTTTCTTCTCCTTGAGCTCTGATGAGTGTGATTCTAGCTTTGGTTTGAGCTTAAATAGTCTAGAATTGCTTAGGTTTCGAATTTTCCAATTCGGTCACATTAGGGTTTTTGATTTTTTTGAGCTTTGAATTGATCGATTCATGAAAACTCCCTTCACAAATGTTGATCCTAGTAGCTTAATATACATGTGTTAATTTTTGTGGAATTTTTGGAGATTATTTTGATTTTTGGGTATTTTTGAATATTTTAATATTATTTTCTAATTTTCGGAAATTAATTAAATAAATTATGAAATTGTGTTTTATGGTAATTATAGGTGTTGAAATGATTTATAGGAATTTATTTGGAATTTTTATGAATTTCTATGTATTTATTTTGAATTATTTAGGTTTATGTAATTTTGGAAAATTAAGGTTAATTGTGTTTTAAATTGAAATTAATTGGTTAATTGAGTTTAATTATTAATACTATTGATAAATATGTTGAGAAAATTAATTTTGGATAATTGTATAATTTTTGGTGAATTTTTGAAGTAATTTTGGTATATTTATATATATAGGGGTATTTTGGTAATTTTATCCTAAATTGGCTAAAAATGTAATTTAATTGGTTTTAATAGTTATTTAAGGTATAAAAATGATTTCTACAAATTATTTGGTATTTTTAACTAATTAAAACTATTTTTCGTGAATTATTTTCAATTATATATATAATATACGATTTTTCTAATAAAATGAGTTTTTATCGATTTTTACAGTGTTTTAAGGTTAATTATGTAATTTCTATTTATAAAATGTATTTCTATGGTATAAGGATATTTTTGGTATTTCAGAATTGTTCTGTGTTTGTGGACCCCGGTCGGTAGACTGTAGTTTGGAGTCCGACCGAGGGGTTGTGGATTTGTGTTGAGCCTGTTTTTCAAAGTGTATTTCCTTGCAGGGTCGGCTCTACTCTTTTGAGTAGAGAGATGTCCATTTTACAGGGGAGGTTTTACCGGATTTTCGATAGAATTCTCGTAAAACGTGATATCCGGTCGAACCCTAATTTCTAATTCTGTGTTAATACTCTAGATCGAATTCTAGGATTTCTGTTAGGTTTATTCTAATGTCGGTTATTTATTGTTTGTTTAGTTGTGTCGAGACCCGAGGGCTAGTGGACCAGGCCCGTCGGGACCCGTCTCGTGGAGCGCACTAATTTGTGAGTTACTATACTATATATATATGTTTAGGACGCATGATTTAGAAATATATGTTTTATTTTGATTAAAATGCATAAATAATGTGATTTGCATTTAAGTATATTTTTGGTTTATCTTTGGTATATATTAAATTATATACATGTTTTGTTAATAAAATATATTTAAAATGTTTTTCAATATATTTCTAGCTTAATTTATAATTTGATTAGATTGATTTGACGTATATATACTCGAAATATACCTGGTTTACTTTTGGTATATTTCTGGTATATATATGGTTTATATTGTTATTTCATTTAAATTCATGCATCATTTATTTTTGTGAATGAATGTTTTATTATTTATTGATGAAGGATATCGATAGAACGTGCTACCTAGTGGGCAGCACTAGGACCGAGTACGTACCGGTACGCCTATAGTATTTAGGCTATATTACTAACCGTTTATGGATATTGATTGGTTATGATTAATTGATGTGTATGATGGGATTTGGGTGTGATTGCTGGAGCTCGGTTGACCAAGTGTCTCGGGGCCAATCACACTGGCAGTCAGACTGCTGGGAGCTCGGTTGACTTAGTGTCTCGGGGCCAGTCTACTGTTTAAATGGATTAAGCGGATATATTTTGGATTAAGTGAGCCTGTATGGCTAGAGTGTTGTTTAACACTATTTCCGAGGTTGCGATATCTTAGGGTTCTATGTGATCCTTCATAAACTGTGATTTTCAATAAAATATATATAAAAATGATTTTTCTGCATCTATGTGAAATTGCCTGTATATATATACATATTGTATATACTGTTGACTGTATGCATTGTCATTTAGTATGCATGTATATATTATAGTAATTCACTCAGTGAGGTCAGACTCCCCTCCGTTGACTATTTTTCAGGAGAGTCAACATCTTCAGACCTCAGTAGCAGGTCGATACGCTGGATTTCTTCCGTCCCGGCTTCTTTGTGTAAATTACTTATTTGAGTCTTATTTTTATATAATCTAGACACTGCAGTAGTTATAAATTTAATGTGGGATTTCATGTATTTTATTTACAGAGATGTATTATATTGAAACTGGATTTGTACTGAAAGATTATATATATACATGATAAGATGAGATTTGGTTTAAATCCAGTGATGGAAATGTTACTATTATATTTATGATTTTTATTTCCGCTGCATATATATATTACTGTTATTGTTATTATTGCATGTTTTATTTTATTTTTAGGCTTGCTACGGGTTCCGGATTAGAAAGAATTCCCGTTCCCTAGCGCCCGTCATGGCCCCCTGTTTTGGGTCGTGACAGGCTTGAGGCCCAAAATAATATAAAAATAAAAAAAAAACACAACCCAAAATAAATAAAAACATAAAAAAGGGATCAAACAAACATTTTAATGATTTTCTAAAAAAGAAAAAAAACCTAAATCAATTACATGTGAACCCTAAATTAAGCTACTGCCACTACTGATTTTAATTGATTTTTACCTAATTGAACCTAATTACTAATTGATTTTAAATGCAGAAAATTAAATCTTTCACTATTTTCACTAATGGGGCTATTGCAAACTGCATACAAAAATTAAAATTAAACAATTATACCCCCCATGAATTAAAATAACTACATAGAACACATAAATGCAAAATGAAAATTAAAACCCTAATATCTACTGGAAAACAGTACATATTATTCCATGGTATTCCACAGTTACTTGATTCTCCATCTTGCTCTCTTCTCTACCTCTCTTCATTGTTGGTATTTGGTTTTTCTGCATAAAGAGATGCTCTGCAAAAATTTACAGGAATAGGGAAGAGAATGAGTGTTATAACCCAATATTTTAAATTATTAAGTTTATTTTAGGATATGCAGTGTTAATAAATATTTTAAATTTTTATATATTATAATTAGTGTGTAATTTAATTTTAGTGTGTATATTATTATTATTTATCTAGCAATATTATTATTGTTATTATTATGAATAATATTAATTTGTTTTATTTTAAATATTTTATTATGTAGAGGAATTAATTTGAAAGTGATTATTATTTAAAATATATATATATATATATATATATATATATATATATATATATATATATATATATATATATATATATATATATATATATATATATTATATATATATATATAATAGTAATATTTTAAATAATAATCACTTTTAAATAATATTTTAAGCCAAGTTGAGATTGAACTTGCCTGGACCGAGAGGAGTCAAACGAGCCCAGCATCATGACTAACTCCACCGGAAAGTCATCGACATCATTGTTGTAGCAACTGTTGCTTCTCTGGTTTCACCAGCGACATGGGAAGAGGGAGGTAGCTAGCGTCAGCAAGAAGTAAAGGGAGGAAGGAGGTGAAGTTGGGTGAAGGCTAGTGGTGGTCAGCAGTGGCTGGCAGAGGCTCAAGTGGTGCAGGGTATCGTGTGGGAAGAAGAAGAAGGAGAAGAAAAAAGAAAAGAAAAGGAAAAAGAAAAGAGGGGAGAGAGAAATCGAAAAAAATATATTTTTCCATTTTTTTATATATTAAAATAGGAAAAGATAAAATACCCATATATCCTATTTTAATATATAAAAAAACGGCAGAATATATTTTTTTCGATTTCTCTCTCCCCTCTTTTCTTTTTCCTTTTCTTTTCTTTTTTCTCTCCTTCTTCTTCTTCCCACACGATACCCTGCACCACCTTAGCCTCTGCCAGCCATCGCTGACCACCACTAGCCTTCACCAACTTCACCTCCTTCCTCCTTTCACTTCTCGCTGACGCTAGCTACCTCCCTCTTCCCCTGTCGTTGGTGAAACCAGAGAAGCAACAGTTGCTACAACAGTGATGTCGGTGACTTTCTGGTGGAGGTTAGCTCATGATGCTGGGCTTGTTTGACTCCTCTCGGTCCAGGCAAGTCAATCTCAACTTGGCTTAAGCTCAGAACATCCGATTAGTGAGTTATCTTCAAATTTAGTTTAGTTCTGTTTAGGTTTTTGATTTTTTTGAACTTGTTATGGTTTGATTCAAGCTTAATGCCTTTAGAAAAGTTGTTGTATGTATCAATAACTACTCAAATATATTTTTATTTTATTTTTATAAATTTATTTAGTTTATGTAAAAAAATTGTATTTTTGATAAATAAATGAATTTTTATTAATTATATGTTTGAATTGGAAATTATGTTAATTAGTATAATTAATTTAAATAATAAGCTTTAGAAATGAGAAAATAAATTTTTACTAATTTATAGTAATTTTCAGAAATATTTATTATTATGGTAATTTTTGGATAAATTAGTAAATTTTTATATTTTTAATTGAATTTATTGTTAATTAGTATGTTTTGAATAATTTTGGAATAATAAATAGTATTAAATAATTTTTATGAATTTTTTACTGTTTTTAACTAATTAATAATAATTTTTAGAAATATATTCAAATAATAATTTTATTTACTGTTTTTGTGATTAAATGAAATTTTAACTATTTTTATTACATATTTGAACTATTTAAATAATTATTTTTGAATTTTACTATTTAATTTCAAATAATTGAAAAATGGATTTTTATTAATATTTTATAATTTATTTGAGATTTATTAACTAATTTGAAAATAATTAGCTTTAAGGTATTTTATTATTCAAATAACTTGAATTGAGGTATTTTATTGATTTTTATGGATTTTAATGATTTTTAATATTTATTATTAAATTATTGATTGTTGTGTATTTTGATTCTCGGTTGGGCGAATTGTGTAGTTCGGGAGTCCGACCCGATAAATTGTATTATTGAGAATATTTGAAGTGTGTTTGCTTGTAGGATCAGCTCTACTTTTAATAGAGAGATGTCCATTTTATAGAGGAGACTCTGTCGAATTTTCAGTAGAATTCTCGTAAAATGTGACATCGGGTCAATCCTGAGTTTTTGATTCTTGATCAAGTTGTGTCCTAGATCAAGTCACTCTTTAGAATTTCTAGAAGTACAAAATTAAGAATTCTATTTTAATATTATTATTATTTATTTATTTTCTATAGTTACGCCAAGATCAAGACCTATTGGACCAGGCCTGTCTATTTCTTTTAAAGGAGCGCACAACTGTGAGTTATTATTTTATATATGCATTATATGTAGAATACATAATTATGCATCCATATTTTTATAATGTATTTAAATATGAATTATTTTACTAAATGATTATGCATATGTTTGATATATTTTTTATATATATTTAGTATGTATGTGACATATATGTTTGGTATATTTTTTAGTATATATTCAATATATGTTTGGTATATAATTGGTATATTTCTTTAAAAATGGATGCTATCATGTTTAAATTATGCATTTTATTATTTTAATAATTATGAGATTTATTTGAAAGATAATAGTAGAACATGCTACCTAGTGGGTTGTTGTCATGACCCAAAACAGGGGCCATGACCGGCACTAGGGAACGGGAATTCTTTCGAATCCGGAACCCGTAGCAAGCCTAAAAAAAATAAAATAAACTAAACCATGCAATAGTAATAATAACAATATATAATGCAGCGGAAATAAAAATCATAAATATAATAATAACATTTCCATCAACTGGATTTAAGTCAAATCTCATCTCATATATATAAATCTCTTAATACAAATCCAGTTCAAATAATACAATATCTCACATAAATAAAATACATAAAATCCCACAATTCTATTTACAACTACTGCAGTGTCTAGATTATAAAAATAAGACTCAAGACTCAGGGAAGCAGTTTACACAAAGAAGCCGGGGCAGAAGAAATCCGGCGTATAGGCCTGCTACTGAGGTCTGAAGATGTTGACTCTCCTGAAAAATTGTCAACGGAGGGGAGTAAGACCTCACTGATTGAATTACTATAATATATATACATGCATGCTAAATGACAATGCATACAATCAACAGTATATATCTAATATGTATATACAGGCAATACACACAAATGCAATAAAATCATTTTATATATATTTTACTGAAAATCATCGTTTATGAAGGATCAAATAGAACCCTAAGATATCGCAACCTCAAAACAGTGTTAGACAACACTCTAGCCATACAGGCTCACTTATCCAAATATATTCACTTAATTCCATTTAGACAGTAGACTGGCCCCGAGACACTAAGTCAACCGAGCTCCAGCAGTCTGACTGCCAATGTGATTGGCCCCGAGACACTTGGTCAACCGAGCTCCAGCAATCACACCTCCAAACCATATCTCACACATCAAATAATCATATTCACTCAATATCCACAAATAGTTAGTAGTATAGCCTAAATACTATAGGCGTACCGGTACGTACTCGGTCCTAGTGCCGCCCACTAGGTAGCACGTTCTATTGATATCCTTCATTAATAAATATAAAACATTCATTCACAAATATAAATGATGCCATGAATTTAAATAAAATAACAATATAAACCACATATATATACTGGAAATATACCAAAAGTAAACCAGGTATATTTCGGGTATATATACGTCAAATAAATCCAATCAAATTATAAATTAAACTAGAAATATATTTAAAACATTTTAAATATAATTTATTAACAAAACATGCATATAATTTAATATATACCAAAAATATACTTAAATACAAATCACATTATTTATGCATTTTTAATCAAAATAAAACATATATTTCTAAAATCATGCATCATAAGCATATATATATAAAATAGTAACTCACCCTAATGCGCTCCACGAGACGGGTCCGACGGGCCTGGTCCACTAGCCCTCGGTCTCGGTGCAAACTAAACAAACAATAAATAACTGACATTAGAATAAACCTAATAGAAAATCCTAGAATTCGATCTAGAGTATTAATTATAGAAACAGGATTAGGGATCGACCGGATATCACGTTTTACGAGAATTCTATCGAAAATCTGGCAGAACCTCCCCTGTAAAACGGACATCTCTGTACTCAAAAGAGTAGAGCAGACCTTGCAAAGAAACACACTTCGAAAAACAAGCTCAACACTCAACCACAACCCCACGGTGGGACTCCAAACTACAGTCTACCAACCGGGGGTCCACAATCACAGATAATTTCAGAAATACCAAAAATACCCTAACAAATAGAAATTCATTTTATAAGTAGAAATTACATAATTAACCTTTAAACCCAGTAAAACCGATAAAAACTCATTTTATTAGAAAAATCGTATATTATATAATATAATTGAAAATAATTCACGAAATATAGTTTTAATTAGTTAAAAATACTAAGTAATTTATAGAAATCATTTTTATACCTTAAATAACTATTAAAAACCAATTAAATTACATTTTTAGCTAATTTTTGTGTAAAATTACCAAAATACCCCTATATATATAAATATACTAAAATTACTTCAAAAATTCACCAAAAATTATACCATTATCCAAAATTAATTTTCTTAACATATTTATCAATAATATTAATAATTAAACTCAATTAACTAATTAATTTCAAATAAAAACATAATTAACCTAATTTCCCAAATTACATAAACTTCAATAATTCAAAATAAATACATAGAAATTTATAAAAATTCCAAATAAAATTCCTATAATTCATTTCAACACCTAATTTAACCATAAAACACAATTTCATAATTTAAATAATTAATTTCCGAAAATTAGAAAATAATATTAAAATATTCAAAAATACCCAAAAATCCAAAAAATCTCCAAAAATTCCAAAAAAAATTCACACATGTAGATTAAGCTACTGATCAACATTTGTGAAGGGAGTTTCCATGAATCAATCAATTCGAAGCTCAAAAAAAATCAAAAACCCTAATATGGCCGAATTCAAAAATTCGAAACCTAAGTAAATCAAGACCATTTAAGCTCAAACCAAAGCTAGAATCACACTCACCGGAGCTCAAGGAGAAAAAAGAGGCCGGCGATGTCAAAAAATGGTGGTCGAAATCTCGAGATGAGAAGAAACAAAGCTTTCGGCCGAAAATGGAAGAAAAGCAATTCACCGGTGCCAGGGAAGGGAGCTGGGGGCGGCGGAGTGGTTGGAAGTGGAGGGTGGAGCTGCTGGTGGCACACCGACGGTAGGTGGTCAGGTTTGCAGCGGTGAGGGGAAGGATCGAGGTGAATTAAAGTATTGAATTTCATGTATTTTATTTTAAAGAAGATGTATTATATTGAAACTGGATTTGTATTAAAGAGATTTTATATATGTGATGAGATGAGATTTTTATTTAAATCCAGTTGATATGGGTAGTATCATGATATTATGATTTTTATTTTCCGCTGCATATTATATGGTTATTGTTATTGCATGATTTATTTTTATTTTTAGGCTTGCTACGGGTTCCGGATTCGAAAGAATTCCCGTTCCCTAGCGCCGGTCATGACTCCTGTTTTGGGTCGTGACAAAGTTGGTATCAGAGCGGAGTTCTGTGTCAGGGCTTACTTATGTGAGTTGTGGCCCTAGTTTTCAGAGTTGTGTTTTCTGTTGAACTACTGCAGTGTATTAGGTTCGAGTATGTCTTGATAAGTATTCCTTGCTGTAGTTTTCAGCGTTATTCCTCCGTTGTCTGTTTTGTCTGAATCTTTTCGTTTGTCTTTTCAGTATGAGGAGGCGAGCGCGTGTCGCTCCACCGGTCGTTGAGGCCGAGGATGATGAGTTTTTTCAGGATGAGGTTTTACCTCCTGAGCCGCCAGTTAGACGTAGAGGTCGTGGTAGAGGTAGACCTCGAGGAGCGGCAGGTCGCCGTAGGCAGAGAGAGTTACAGGACGAGGAGCCTGTTGAGCCTGAATTTGATGTTCCCTGTTCCTCCTGTTGTTCAGCCTGTTCAGCCTGCCTATCAGCAGGGTATGTCTGACCCTGAGGCAGCTTTGTTCTATGCCCGAGTTGGCAGGATTGCTTTTGATGGTACTTCTGATCCTTTAGATTTTCTGCATGCGATTGAGACTAGGACTCGGACTGCTCATACCGAGTACCAGCGGATCATGATTGTTGAGTTGTCTGTTGAGGGACCAGCTTTGGATTGGTTCATTCAGATGATCCAGCCTTATATGATGACGATGACATGGGCTCAGTTTCGAGAGCGGTTTATGAGGAGATTTTGTCCAGAGCCTCTTTGTTTGAGCTATCATCTCCGTTTGACTAGTATTTCTCGTGGAGATCGATCAGTAGAGGAGTATACCCGAGAGTTTCTTCGTCTGGGTAGATATGCCGAGGATCTGATGCGAGACCATTATTTCGCGGTTACTACGTATGTGACTGGTTTGGGTTCAGCTTTTGCTGGTATGCCTACAGCAGGTCTTACTCTCGAGTCTGTGATCGAGTTGGCTAAGGAGATTGAGCTAAGGTTAGTTAGGCAGGGAGCGATGCCTGATTACTACCAGCTAGGAGTTCAGTCGAGTGGATTGCAGGCTACTCCATATTTGAGTTTTCATGTTGGGTCGAGTAGTCAGCAGCGAGGTTCGACTCAGCAGAGTCAGAGACAGCAGCAGCGAGTGCATCGGAGCAGTAGACATGGTCGTGGAGGTCAGCATAGATCATTTAGATTCGGGTCAGGTGCTTCGAGCAGCAGCAGTGGTCGTAGTTCTGGATCAGCGACCAGTGTTTGCCAGACTTGTGGTAGAGTCCATCAAGGACCGTGTTATCTGACACCATTGACATGTTTCAGATGCGGGCAGACAGGACATTTTGCCAGATCTTGTCCTTATTCTGGGTATCAGCAGCAGCAGATTCCGCGATTCCCACAGCTGTCGATTGCTAGTGCTGCACCTATGCCATTTCAGTTGCCACCAGCCCAGCATCAGAGTTCTACTCAGTTTGTTCCACAGCAGAATCGTGGTAGAGGTACTAGAGGAGGTGCCAGAGGTGTTGGCCAAGCTTCTACCAGTCAGCAGGGAGGTTGAGGCCAGGCGAGAGTCTTCCATCTGACTCAGCAGGATGCTCAGGCATCTAATGCAGTCGTGGCAGGTATTGTTTCTGTTTGTTACCTGGATGCATTGGTTTTGTTTGATCCGGGTGCCACGCATTCGTTTGTTTCTCCTGTTTTTGCTTCTAAATCTTGTTGGCAAGCTTCGAGGATGGCTTTTCCTTTGTCTGTTGCCACTCCTCTGAGCGATTCTTTGGACACCGATATTGTTCTTTCTGGTTGTCCAGTTCTCGTGGGAGATAGAGAATTACCCCGCTGATTTGATTTTGTTGGATGTGATGGAGTTTGATGTTATTCTGGGAATGGATTGGTTGTCTCAGCACTTCGCCGTGGTAGATTGCAGGAATAAGGAGGTGACTTTTAGAATTCCTGGTGAAGAAGATTTTAAGTTTGTTGGTGATAGGAGTTCAGCACCTCAGAATCTTATTTCTGTTATTACGGCTAGGAAGTTGTTAAGGAAAGGTTGTCAGGGGTTTTTGGCATTGGTTAGGGATACGTCAGTGGAGAAGTTGTCACTCACAGATGTTCCTGTTGCTTGTGAGTTTTTGATGTTTTTCCCGAGGAGTTGCCAGGTTTACCACCTCATAGAGAGATTGAGTTCTGTATAGATGTGGTTCCAGGTACTACTCCTATATCTATGCCACCCTATCGTATGGCTCCTGCAGAGTTGAGAGAGTTGAAGGAGCAGTTGCAAGAGTTGTTGGATAAAGGTTTTATTAGACCTAGTGTTTCTCCTTGGGGTGCACCAGTCTTGTTTGTGAAGAAGAAGGATGGTACCCTAAGACTGTGCATTGACTATAGAGAGCTGAATAAGGTGACAGTGAAGAATAAGTATCCTCTCCCGAGGATAGATGATTTGTTTGATCAGCTCCAGGGTGCACAATTCTTTTCTAAGATTGACTTGAGGTCAGGTTATCATCAGCTGCGGATTAGTGAGGCTGATATTCCTAAGACAGCGTTCCGCACTAGATATGGCCATTATGAGTTTCTGGTGATGTCTTTTGGTTTGACTAATGCACCAGCAGCTTTTATGGATCTGATGAATAGGGTATTCAGACCGTATGTGGATCAGTTTGTAGTAGTCTTCATTGATGATATACTAGTATATTCGAGGAGTATGGAAGAGCATGTATATCATTTGAGGATTGTACTACAGACACTGAGAGATCATCAGCTTTATGCTAAATTCTCGAAATGTGATTTTTGGATGGAGAGTGTTTCTTTTCTTGGACACGTAGTGTCTAAAGAAGGTATTCAGGTTGATCCACAGAAGGTTGAGGTAGTGTCTGAATGGCCTAGACCTACTTCTGTTATAGAGATTCAGAGTTTTCTGGGTTTAGCCGGGTATTATAGGCGGTTTGTGCAGGATTTTTCCAGGATAGCAGCCCCTATGACTCGCTTGACTCAGAAGAATGTTAGATACGAGTGGTCAGAAGCTTGTGAGAATAGTTTTCAGTTGTTGAAAGAGAAGTTGACCACAGCGCCAGTATTAGCTTTGCCTAATAGTGTGGATAAGTTCACAGTTTACTGTGATGCCTCTAGAATTGGTCTTGGTTGTGTGTTGATGCAGAATGGAAGGGTGATAGCCTATGCTTCGAGGCAGTTAAAGAAGCATGAGCAGAACTATTCTACACATGACTTGGAGATGGCTGCAGTGATCTTTGCTTTGAAGATTTAGAGACATTATCTGTACGGGGTGACTTGTGAGATATTTACTGATCACAAGAGCCTTAAGTACATTTTTCAGCAGAGAGATTTGAATTTGAGGCAGAGGAGATGGTTGGAATTGTTGAAGGACTATGATTGCGAGATCCTTTACCATCCGGGTAAAGCTAATGTGGTAGCAGATGCCTTGAGTAGGAAGTCCTCAGGTAGTCTTGCTCACATCGGTGTTGAGAGGAGACCATTGATCCAAGAGTTGCATTTGTTGGTGGATCAAGGTCTGATGATGAAGATCAGTAGATCAGGTGGACTGTTAGCTCAGTTTAAAGTACGATCTGTACTAAGGGATAAGATTAAAGCAGCTCAGAGTCGAGATCCTATTCTGGAAGAGCTTGCAGAGAATGTCAGAGCAGGGAAGTTCACTGATTTCACACTCGATAATGATGGTGTGTTGTGGATCAGTGGTAGATTGTGTGTTCCTGATGTGGATGATTTGAGAGAAGAGATTTTAGAGGAAGCACATTCTACAGCCTACAGCGTTCATCCGGGTGTTACCAAGATGTACCACAGTATCAGAGATTTATACTGGTGGGACGGATTGAAGAAGGATGTTGCTGATTATGTTGCTAAGTGTTTGACGTGTCAGCAAGTGAAAGCCGAACATCAAAAGCCTTCTGGGAAGCTTCAGCCTCTTCCTATTCCCGAGTGGAAGTGGGAAAGGATAGCTATGGATTTTGTGGTTGGTTTACCTCGTTCGAAGGATGGATACGATTCCATCTGGGTGATTGTAGACAGATTGACGAAGTCTGCATATTTCTTGCCTGTGAAAGCCACATATTCAGTTGCTAGATTGGCGAAGTTGTACGTGAAGCATATTGTGTGCCTTCATGGAGTACCTGTGTCCATTGTGTCAGATAGAGGTTCAGTGTTTACTTCTCGTTTTTGGCAGAAGTTGCAGGAAGCGATGGGCACTAGGTTGGATTTCAGTACTGCTTTTCATCCTCAGACAGATGGTCAGTCTGAGAGGATGATCCAGACACTGGAAGATATGTTGAGGATGTGTGTCTTGGATTTAGGAGGTAGCTGGGATGATCATTTGTCGCTTGTTGAATTTGCATATAATAACAGCTACCATAGCAGTATTAGCATGGCACCATATGAGGCGTTATATGGAAGGAAGTGTAGATCCCCGTTGAGTTGGGATGAGATTGGTGAGAGAGCATTGACTGGACCTGAGATGGTTCAGGATGCTGCAGAGAAAGTTGCCTTGATTAAGCGGAGATTAGAGACCGCAGTTAGCAGACAGAAGAGTTATACGGATCCTAGACGCAGAGATGTGGAGTTTCAGGTTGGAGATTATGTTTTTCTGAAAGTATCTCCGATGAAGGGTGTGATGAGATTTGGCAGGAAGGGTAAGTTAGCACCGAGATATATTGGACCGTTTGAGATTCTGGAGAGAATTGGCACTGTTGCATATCGGTTGGATTTGCCTCCGAGTATGTCACAAGTGCATCCAGTATTTCATACCTCGATGTTGAGGAAGTATATCTCAGACCCTTCACACGTGTTGCAGCCAGACAGTGTAGAAGTGAGTGAAGATTTGACGTTTGTAGAAGAACCTGTGGTGATCATTGATTTTCAAGTTCGACAGTTGCGATCGAAGCAGATTCCGATGGTCAAGGTTCTGTGGCGCAGCGATAGAGTTGAAGAGCATACGTGGGAGACTGAAGCTGAGATGCGAGCTTCTTACCCGTATCTCTTTCCTTCTTGATCTTGTTTTTCTGGAATTCGGGGACGAATTCTTGTAAGGGGAGGAGACTGTAATATCCCGTGTTTTTAAAATATTTTTACACAGTACCGGGATATGCAGTGTCAATGATTTTTGTATTTTATATGATATTTTTACGAGTTAATATGTATTTTAGACCTATTTTAATTACGATGTATTATTTTCAGTGTTTTACGTAAAATTTTCCCGGGACTTGCATTTCCGGGGAAATTTTCACGTAAACAATGTATTATTAATTATTTTAAATGTATTTACAGACTTGCATGAACTCATACATATTTTTAAATTATTAAATAAAGCCGGTGTGTGTATATTTATTTAATTAGGGTTTATTATTTCCCTAATATTTTATTAAGTATTTAATTGTTTTATTGTTATTTAATTAATTTTATTTAGTATAAATTATTAAAATATTAAATTTTATGTGTGTGGTGTATATTTGATGTGTGTAATTTAATATTATTTTAATATATAGTATAAAGTATATATATATACATATATTTGTCAAAATTGCAAAAGAATTGGAAAATTACACATTTGCCCCCTCCCTCTCCTTCTTCTCTCCCGATCGACTACCGTCACTGTGCCTCCCATTCCAGCATGCCGGACCGCCCCTCGTCGCCACCAGCTGCCGCCAACCTCCTTCCCCTTCCTTCCTCTTCCTCTCCGACGTGACCAGGCCGCCGGAAGCCCGCTGGAACGCCCGGAATCCGCCATGGCAGCAAGTTGAGCTTTTTGCCGTCGACGACGATTCCGGCCACCGTTTTTGACACCACGGTCTCTTTCTTCTCCTTGAGGTCCGGTGAGTGTGATTCTAGCTTTGGTTTGAGTTGAATTGGTCTAGAATTGCTTAGGTTTTGATTTTTCTATTTCGGCCTATTAGGGTTTTTGATTTTTTTGAGCTTCGAATTGATTGATTCATGAAAAATCCCTTCACAAATGTTGATCCTAGTAGCTTAATCTACATGTATGAATTTTTGTAGAATTTTTGGAGATTGTTTGGATTTTTGGGTATTTTTGTATATTTTAATATTATTTTCTAATTTTCGGAAATTAATCATTTAAATTCTGAAATTGGAGTTTATGGTTAAATTAGGTGTTGAAATGAATTTTAGGAATTTATTTGGAATTTTTATGAATTTCTAAGTATTTATTTTGAATTAATTAAGTTTATGTAATTTTGAGAAATTAGGTTAAATGTGTTTTTATTTGAAATTAATTGGATAATTGAGTTTAATTATTGATATTATTGATAAATATGTTGAGAAAATTAATTTTTGATAATTTTATGATTTTTGGTGAATTTTTGAAGTAATTTAAGTATATTTATATATATAGGGGTATTTTGGTAATTTTACCCTAAATTGTCTAAAAATGTAATTTAATTGGTTTTAATAGTTAATTAAGGTATAAAAATGATTTCTATAAATTATTTGGTATTTTTAACTAATTAAAACTATTTTTCGTGAATTGTTTTCAATTATATATATAATATATGATTTTTCTAATAAAATGAGTTTTTATCGGTTTTTATTGTGTTTTAAGGTTAATTATGTAATTTCTACCTATGAAATGTATTTCTGTGCTATAAGGATATTTTTGGTATATCTGGAATTGTTCTGTGTTTGTGGACCCCGGTCGGTAGACTGTAGTTTGGAGTCCGACCGTGGGATTTTGATTGTGTTGAGCCTGTTATTTCGAAGTGTGTTTCTTTGCAGGGTCGGCTCTACTCTTTTGAGTAGAGAGATGTCCGTTTTACAGGGGAGGTTCTGCCGAATTTTCGGTAGAATTCTCGTAAAACGTGATGTCCAGTCGAACCCTAATTCTGTTTCCGTATTTAAATACTCTAGATCGAATTCTAGGATTTCTATTAGGGTTATTCTGATGTCGATTATTTATTTCTTGTTTAGTTGCGCCGAGACCGAGGGCTAGTGGACCAGGCCCGTCGAACCTGTCTCGTGGAGCGCACTAGGTGAGTTACTATACTATATATATATGCTTAAGATGCATGATTTAGAAATATATGTTTTACTTTGATTAAAATGCATAAATAATGTGATTTGTAATTAAGTATATTTTTGGTTTATTTTTGGTATATAATAAATTATATACATGTTTTATTAATAAAATATATTTAAAATGTTTTTAAATATATTTTTAATTTAATTTGTGATTTGATTGGATTTATTTGACATATATATACTCGAAATATACCTGGTTTACTTTTGGTATATTTCCGATATATATATGGTTTATATTGTTGATTTATTTAAATTCATGCATCATGTATTTGTGAATGAATGTTTTATTATTTATTAATGAAGGATATCAATAGAACGTGCTACCTAGTGGGCAGCACTAGGACCGAGTACGTACCGGTATGCCTATAGTATTTAGGCTATTATACTAACTATTTGTGGATATTGATTTGATGTGATTATTGATATATGTGAGATGTGGTTTGGGGTATGATTGCTGGAGCTCGGTTGACCAAGTGTCTCAGGGCCAATCACACTGGCAGTCAGACTGCTGGAGCTCGGTTGACTTAGTGTCTCGGGGCCAGTCTACTGTCTAAATGGATTAAGTGGTTATATTTGGAATAAGTGAGCCTGTATGGCCAGAGTATTGTCTAACACTATTATTCTGAGGTTGCGATATTCTAGGGTTCTATATAATCCTTCATAAAAGATGATTTTCAAATAAATATATAAAAAGGATTTTATTGCATCTGTGTGAATCTGCCTGTATATATATATACATATTAGATATGTATTATTGATTGTATGCATTATCATTTAGTGTATGTATATATATTATAGTAATTCACTCAGTGAGGTCTGACTCCCCTCCGTTGACTATTTTTCAGGAGAGTCAACTTCTTCAGACCTCAGTAGCAGGTCGATACGCCGGATTTCTTCCGCCCCGGCTTCTTTATGTAAATTGTCTACTTGAGTCTTATTTATTTTATCTAGACACTGCAGTAGTCGTGAATTAAAGTATTGAATTTCATGTATTTTATTTTAAAGAAGATGTATTATATTGAAACTGGATTTGTATTAAAGAGATTTTATATATGTGATGAGATGAGATTTTTATTTAAATCCAGTTGATATGGGTAGTATCATGATATTATGATTTTTATTTTCCGCTGCATATTATATGGTTATTGTTATTGCATGATTTATTTTATTTTTAGGCTTGCTACGGGTTCCGGATTCGAAAGAATTCCCGTTCCCTAGCACCGGTCATGACTCCTGTTTTGGGTCGTGACAGTGTGTCCTGGATTTGGGAGGTAGCTGGGATGATCATTTGCCACTCGTTGAGTTTGCATATAATAACAGCTACCATAGCAGTTTTGGTATTGCACCGTATGAGGCGTTGTATGGAAGGAAGTGTAGATCCCCTCTGAGTTGGGATGAAATCGATGAGAGAGCTTTGACTGGACCTGAGATGGTTCAGGATGCTGCAGAGAAAGTTGTCGTGATCAAGCAGAGATTAGAGACCGCAGTTAGCAGGCAAAAGAGTTACGCGGATCTTAGGCGCAGAGATGTGGAGTTTCAGGTCAGAGATTTTGTTTTTCTGAAGGTATCTCCAATGAAGGGTGTGATGAGATTTGGTAGGAAGGGTAAGTTAGCAAGGAGATATATTGGACCGTTTGAGATTTTGGAGAGAGTTGGCACTGTTGCATATTGATTGGATTTGCCTCCGAGTATGTCACAAGTGCATCCAGTGTTTCATATCTCGATGCTGAGGAAGTATATCTCAGACCCCTCACACGTGTTGCAGCCTGACAGTGCGGAAATGAGTGAAGATTTGACGTTTGTGGAAGAACCCGTGGCGATCGTTGATTATTAAGTCCGACAGTTGTGTTCGAAGCAGATTCCGATGGTCAAGGTTCTGTGGCATAGCAACAGAGTTAAGGAGCATACGTGGGAGACTGAAGCTGAGATGCGAGCTTCTTACCCGTATCTCTTTCCTTCTTGATCCTGTAATCTTTTCTTTCTGGAATTCAGGGATGAATTCTTGTAAGGAGGGAAAACTGTAAAATCCCGTGTTTTTAAATATTTTAATACTGCATCGGGATATGCAGTGTTAATAATTTTTATATATAATATTGATATTTCACAAGTTGTTATTTAATTAAAATTGATTTTTAATTGTTTATTATTATTTTAAGTACCTTATATAAAATTTTTTCGGGATTTGCATTTTCGGGGAAATTTTCACGTAAATAATTTACTATTAATTATTTTAAATAGATTTACGGACTTGCATGAACTCATACATATTTTTAAAATACTAGATAACGTGTATATGTGTATTTATTTATTTAATTAGGGTTTAATTAATTACCCTAATATTTTATTATTTATTTATTAGTTTTATTGTTATTTAATTATTTTTATTTATTATTATTAAATTTTAAAATATTAAAATATAAGTTTGTGGTGTATATTTAATGTGTGTAATTTAATATTATTTTAATATATAGTATAAAGTATATATATACATATATTATGTCAAAAAAATCAATTTTTTGGAAATTACAATTCTGCCCCCGACTTTCTTCTTCTTCCCTGACTCCGTTCCCCATCGCCGTCTGTCACTGCAACTACCGATTCCTTGCCGTTGGTGTGCCGTCCAGTGTGCCACCTCCTTCCCCAGCCTTTTCTGCCTCCTGTTGTAGCCGTTTCTAGCGTCTGGAAGTCGATTTTGGCCGGAGAAGCCGAAAGTGGAAGCAACGTCGTTCACGACGTTTTCGATCACCGTTTTCGACACCGCCGGTCTCTTTCTTCTCCTTGAGCTCCGGTGAGTGTGATTCTAAGCTTTGTTTCACTTGATTTGGCCTTGATTTGCTTAGGTTTCGATTTTTCAATTTTGGTCGAATTAGGTTTTTGATTTTTTTTGAATTTTTCTTGATTGATTCATGATTAATTACATCAAAAATTTTGTTCCCCTTAGCTTAATATACATGTATGAATTTTTGTAGAATTTTTGGAGATTATTTTGATATTTGGGTATTTTTGAATATTTTATTATTATTTTCTAATTTTCGAAAATTAGTTAATTAAATTATGAAATTGTGTTTTATGATAAATATAGGTGTTAAAATTAATTATAGAAATTTATTTGGAATTTTTGGTGATTTTTATGTATTTATTTTGAATTTCATTAGTTTATGTAATTTTGAGAAAATAGGGTTAAATATGTTTTTAATTGAAATTAATTGGCTAATTGGGTATATTTATTTACATTATTGAGAATTATGTTTAGAAAATTAATTTTGGTGAACTATATAATTTTTGGTGAATTTTTTATTAATATTATGTTAATTTATATATATAGGGGTATTTTGGTAATCTTACACTAAATGGGCTAAAAATGTAATTTAATTGGTTTTAATAGTTATTTAGAGTATAAAAATGATTTCTACAAATTATTTAGTATTTTTAACTAATTAAAACTATTTTTCGTAATTATTTTCAATTATATATATAATATACAATTTTTCTAATAAAATGAGTTTTTATTGGTTTTTACTGTGTTTTAAGTTCAATTATGTAATTTTTACTTATTAAATGTATTTTTGTGATATAAGGGCATTTTTGGTATTTCTATAATTATTCTGTGAATTGTGGACTCCGGTCGGTAGACTGTAGTTTGGAGTCCGACCGAGGGGTTATGGATGTGTTTCTGTGTCTATTTTTCAAAGTGTGTTTCTTTGCAAGGCCGGCTCTACTCTTTGAGTAGACAGATGTCCATTTTACAGGGAGGTTCTGCCGAATTTTTGGTAGAATTCTCGTAAAACGTGATGTCTGGTCGAATTCTGATTTGTAATTCTATGTCTGATATTCTAGATCGAGTTTCTAGAATTTTTTGTTAGGTTTATTTTGATTCCTGTCATTATTTGTTTGTTTAGTCGCGTCAAGACCGAGGCCTAGTGGACCAGGCCCATCGGACCTATCTCGAGGAGCGCACTAAGTGTGAGTTACTATTCTATATATATCTGCTTTAGGGTGCATGACTTAGATATGCATGTTTTATTTTGATTAAATATGCATAAATATTTTGATTAGTACTTAAGTTTATTTTTATTTTAATTTTGGTATATTTTAAATCATATACATGTTTTATTAATCATTTATGTTTAAAATGTTTTTGAATATATTTCTAGTTTATTTTGCTACTATATCGGATTTATTTGACGTATATATACTCAAAATATACCTAGTTTATTTTTGGTATATTTCTAGTATATATATGGTTTATGTTGTTATTTTATTTAAATTCATGCATCATTTAATTTTATGAATGTATGCATTATAATTTAAAATGAAGGATATCGATAGAACGTGCTACCTAGTGGGCAGCACTAGGACCGAGTACGTACCGGTACGCTGATAGCATTTAGGCTATATTACTAACTTATTTGTGGACATTGATTTGGATTGGATTTATGTGATGTGAGATATGATTGATGGTGTGATTGCTGGAGCTCGGTTGACCAAGTGTCTCGGGGCCAATCACACTAACAGTCAGACTGCTGGAGCTCGGTTGACTTAGTGTCTCGGGGCTAGTCTACTGTCCAAATGGATCAAGTGAATATATTTGGAATAATTGAGCCTATATGGCTAGAGTGTTGTCTAACACTATTTTCGAGGTTGCGATATTCTAGGGTTCTATTTGATCCTTCATAAACTGTGATTTTTAATAAAAATATATAAAATGATTTTATTGCATCTGAGTGTATTTACTTGTATATATACTTATTATATTCATACTATTGACTGTGTGCATTTCCATCTAGTATGTATGTATATATATTATAGTAATTCACTCAGTGAGGTCTGACTCCCCTCCGTTGACTATTTTTCAGAAGAGTCATCATCTTCAGACCTCAGTAGCAGACCTTTACACCGGATTTCCTCTACCCCGGCTTCTTTATGTAAACTGCTCACTTGAGTTTTATTTTATGATCTAGACACTGCAGTAGTTTGTTAAATTATTAAAGAGATGTTGTATTATATATGAACTGGATTTTTATTAAGATATTTATATATATGAGATGAGGATTTGATTTAAATTATGTTGATGCAAATATTATTTTAATATTTATGATTTTATTCCGCTGCATAATATTTTATTTTGTTATCATCATTATTATTGCGTGAGTTTATTTTATTTTAAGGCTTGCTACGGGTTCCGGATTCGAAAGAATTCCCGTTCCCTAGCGCCGGTCATGGACCCTGTTTTGAGTCGTGACAAGATCCTATGTCAGTTTTAGGATACAAAGTCTACAAGGCAACCAGAATTATCAAGAACATAGTAATTGGACCTGGGGACAGGAATTGAGGTAGACCCAAATGCATGTACAGTATTTGGGAAGGGAAAACAAAAGAATGCTACACAAATAGAAAGAAACTAATAAGAATATAACAAAGGATCTAATGGTATGCAACTGACCTTAGACCATCAACCATAAGCAGTTTAAAGGATGAAAAGAAACAAATTGTAGAGATTGAATTTAAGAAACAAAAATTAAAGAAAAAAATTACAAATAGAAATATTAAAAAGATAATTTTGAAAATAAAAATAATTAGAAATATTTTAGTCATTTAAAAATATAAATTTATAATTGTAAAATTTCATTTGAAAATTATAACAAATTTATTAAAATTTGGTCTAATTATAATCAATTTTACAAATTTAAAAATACAAAACTTAAAATTTGGTCTAGTTTTAGAATTCTACAATAGTCCCCCCACAAGTAGTTTAAGTGGTAAAAAGTGTGGACATTCTGTTGATAAGATCAGGGATCGAACCCCTACCCCTTGTGATAAGGAATCAAACCATTTGAACTCTATCGATTGAAAAAACAATACACATCATTTTAGAATTGCAAATAAATTTTGTAAAATTTTTATGAAGTTCATTTGTATTAAACACACTCTAAAATAATAATACTTTATAGTGTATATATATATATATATAAGTGATTTATATTTATAAACAACTATAAGTTGCATCTTGATCATAGTATATTAGAATAACTAATAAATAAATATGTGCTTCGCACATGAACAAGTTTTTTCTTAAAAAAATTTAAGATAGTAAATAAACTATTAAACATATATTTTAAGACTGTTATTATTATTTAATTAATTAAAATTTTAAAAATAATAAAAATATTATTTATTTATATAATTAATATTAGAAATTTAATATAGTTATAATTCATCATAATTTTGATAAAGTTTTTATTTAAATAGCTATACTTCTTCAATATGTTTTATAATTAATATTTTTCTCAACTCTAAAAATAATTTTATTAAAAATATATTATGATCATAATTAATCATAAGATAATAAGAAGTAATTAGTTATTTTTTAATAAAAATTTTTAAAATGTAATAAAATGTTATATTTGTCACGACCCGAACCTAGGGGCATGTGACCGGCACTAGGAAATGGAAAAACTTAAAGTTACCGAAACTCGTAGTAAGCATTAAAAGAAAAATGTGGAACATTTCACCTTTAAAACTTTACAATGCCATAATTAAATCATGATGCACATTATCAAATTGATTTTTCTCAATTTAAATAAACCATACCATCATCATGCATAATATAATAATAATCAATTATACAAAATAATATCTCAGTGCATAAATATCAAATACATTATATCCAAATTAAAGTATGTAGTTATACAATTTTACTACTGCAGTACACGGATAATATTACAAGCACACAAACTATGTAGACCTACATAAAATAGTCGATAAGGAAGCTACTCGGTGTAGGGAAGTAGGTCTAACATAAGACTCCAAAACTCCTAAAAAAAATAAGTTAAGGGGAGTCAGATCTCACTGAGTAAGCTCATAAAAGAAATGAATACGGTTTGAAAATCTTCTTTAAAATAGGTTTTTTTATGAAGATATAATATATTTATAATTTTATTCAAATCCTTTGAGATATATATATATATATATATATATATATATATATATAAAAGAAACCCATTTTACAAAAGGAGAAATAAATTTTTAAATGTTTTTAAAACATTATAGTATAAAAACTAGGTAGAACCCTAGTTTTCAATTCTAGCAGTCATTCAGCTCACTTATATCCAAGACTGCTGGATCCCGAGAGCAAAGTATCACTAGACCATTGGCTCTAGTGATTTAATAAATATAATCCAACTTTAATGGCAGTGTCCGAGAGCAAAGCATTACCAAATCTTCGGCCCCAGTATAAATCAATCCAACCAAATATCATATTACTGGCAGTGTCCAAGAGCAAAGCATCACCAAACCTTCGACCCTAGTAATATAATCAATGCAACTAAAAATTTTATCGGTGCACACACGATCCTGATGAAACCCATCAGGTAGTCCGTTGTACCGTAGTTTATTTAAAATTAATGAAGATAAATAAAACAAGAAAAATTACAATAAATAAAAATAAAATAAACTAACTATAAATTAAGTCATGCAATACCATTTGAAGAATACTAACTTGAATTTCATAAAACTAAATTCATCAGAAATTTGTGTATTAAATTTGAAAACCCGACATGCAAATCAAATAGTAATTTACAAGATGAATGCGCTCCTTTGCTACGTCGTGTCCAACCTCGACTAGTAGACACGACCGGATGAGCAGCTAAAAGATAGAAAATAAAAATGACTATCAAAATATAGAAACCTTAACTCCTAGAATTTCTAAGGAAGACTCGACTCGAATCCAGAATTTAAAACTTAGGATTGACCCGATGTCACATTTTACAAAAAATCTACCAAAAATTTGACAGAGTGTCCTCTGTAAAACAAACATCCCTCTATATAAGTAGAGTCAATCTTGCAAGCAAACACACTTCTAAACTTTACAATAGCTCAACATCTCGTGTTGGGACCCCAAACTACACAATTCCCAACCAAGGTTCACAACATACGATAAAAATAAATATTAAATAAAAATATATTAAAATCCTTAAAAATCCACAAAAATAATTAAAGTGCCACAATAATTTTATTTAAACATCAAAACACTAAATCTAAATATTTTTCACAATAGTTAATAAATATCTCAAATAATTTATATAATTTTATAAAAATCCAATTTTTTCAAACATTCAACATAAATAGTCAAATTCACATTTAATTATTCAAATAGTTTAAATATATTATAAAAGTAGTTAAAACCCCATTTAATCACAAAATAGTAAATAATTTATTATTTGAATATAATTTTCAAAAATTAGTATTAATTAGTTAAAAATAGTAAATAATTTATAAAAATTATTTTAATACCCTATAAAATTCTAAAACCATTTAAAACATATTATTTAACTATATTTTCGATAAAATTACACAATTAACCTCTATATCCAAAAATCACATAATACAAATAATTTCTTAAAAATTATATAAATTTGGTAAAAATTATTTTATTAATACTAAAATTACTAACTCAACTTAATAACACTAACTAACTCAAATTTTCATCCAAAATAATTAATTAACATAATTAACAAAAATTCAATTTATATTATTAAAATATTCAAGAATACCCATTATTCAAATTAAATCAAAAAAATATAAAAAAATTATTTTTGGGAAGCTTGAGCTATTCTAAACAACATTACTAAAGAGAAAAACCATGGATCAAAGCCAAAAATAAAATATCAAACCCTAAGTGGACATAAACAAAAACCTAACCAAAACTCAAAACTAAGGGAGATTGAGCTTCAATGGAGCTTGGAAATGGAATCACCTAGCTCAAGGAGTCTAACAAGACCAGGGAAACGAGTTGGATCCACTGGAGTCGACACCAATGAGGTGAGCTTCCTCTACTGCAATTGTTATTCCCGTGAGGTTTCGGTGGCTCTAGACAGTTCTCAGACAATGGAAAGGTGAAGGGAAGGAGAGGGAAGTTGATGGTGGTGACAGGTGGTGGCTTGGTGGCATCCGATAGGGCTGCGTGGTTCTGGTTCAATTGCATAGTGACAGAAGCAGGGGAGAAGAAATGAAAAGGAAAGAAGGAGAAAGGAGTGGGTAGGGGGTTGACCGGGTTTTTATGTGCTTTGACATATATATATATATTACTTAACTTAAATCACACAATACACATGTATACACACACACACACATACACAACACGTAACAATAATAAAAATAACCCTAGTTAAAATAATAATATTAATAACAATAGAAATAATAATAATAATAATAATAATAATAATAATAATAATGCTATAAAAAAATAAAGACAGTTAAAATAAAAATAATGTGATATATATATATATATATATATATATTACTTAACTTAAATCACACAATACATATATATATACATACATACTGTAATATCCCGTGTTTTTAAAATATTTTTACACAGTACCGGGATATGCAGAGTTAATGATTTCTGTATTTTATATGATATTTTTATGAGTTGATATGTATTTTAAACCTATTTTAATTACTGTGTTTTATATACAGTGTTTTACGTAAAATTTTCCCGGGGACTTGCATTTTCGGGGAAATTTTCACGTAAACAATGTATTATTAATTATTTTAAAGGTATTTACGGACTTACATGAACTCATACATATTTTTAAATTATTAAATAAAGCCTGTGTGTGTATATTTATTTAATTAGGGTTATTAATTCCCTAATATTTTATTAAGTATTTAATTGTTTTAATTGTTATTTAATTAATTTTATTTAGTATAAATTATTAAAATATTAATATTTTTATGTGTGTGGTGTATATTTGATGTGTGTAATTTAATATTATTTTAATATAAAGTATAAAGTATATATATATACATATATACATTAAAAATCAAAAAGTTTGCAAAATTACCATTTTGCCCCCGACAGTTTTTCTTCTTCTTCTTCTTCTCCGATCGTTCCCCATCGCCATTCCGCCGCCTGCCGTGCCGTTCCTTCACCATGGGTGTGCCGTCCGGTGTGCCACCATCTTCCCCGACCAGTTTCGCCGCCTGTGGAGGCCGTTTCCGGCGTCGGGAGAGTGATTTTGGCCGGAGAAGCCGAAAATCAACTCACCGTCGATCACACCGATTTCGGCCACCATTTTCAACACCGTCGGTCTCTTTCTTCTCCTTGAGCTCCGGTGAGTGTTATTCTAGCTTTGGTTTGAGCTAAAATGGTCTAGAATTGCTTAGGTTTTGATTTGAAGATTTCGACCTCTTTGGGTTTTCGATTTTTTTGAGCTTCGATTTGGATGATTAATGGAAACTTCCTTCACAAATGTTGTTCCTAGTAGCTTAATCTACATGTATGAATTTTTGTAGAATTTTGGGAGTTTGTTTGGATTTTTGGGTATTTTTGAATATTTTAATATTATTTTCTAATTTTCGGAAATTAATTATTTAAATTATGAAATTGGAGTTTATGGTTAAATTGGGTGTTGAAATGAATTATAGGAATTTATTTGGACTTTTTATGAATTTCTAAGTATTTATTTTTAATTATTGAAGTTTAGGTGATTTTGGAAAATTAGGTTAATTGTGTTTTAAATTGAATTTAATTGGTTAATTGAGTTTAATTATTAATATTATTGATAAATATGTTGAGAAAATTAATTTTGGATAAGTGTATGATTTTTGGTGAATTTTTGAAGTAATTTAAGTATATTTATTGGTAATTTTACCCTAAATTGTCTAAAAATGTAATTTAATTGGTTTTAATAGTTATTTAAGGTATAAAAAATGATTTCTACAAATTATTTGGTATTTTTAACTAATTAAAACTATTTTTCGTGAATTATTTTCAATTATATATATAATATACGGTTTTTCTAATAAAATGAGTTTTAATCGACTTTTACAGTGTTTCAAGGTTAATTATGTAATTTCTACGTATGAAATGTATTTCTGTGATTTAAGGATATTTTCGGTATATCTGGAATATTATTTTGTGTTTGTGGACCCTGGTCGGTGGACTGTAGTTTGGAGTCCGACCGTGGGATTTTGATTGTGTTGAGCTTGTTTTTCGAAGTGTGTTTCTTTGCAGGGTCGGCTCTACTCTTTTGAGTAGAGAGATGTCCGTTTTACAAGGGAGGTTCTGCCGAATTTTCGGTAGAATTCTCGTAAAACGTGATGTCCAGTCGAACCCTAATTCTGTTTTCGTATTTTAATACTCTAGATTGAATTCTAGGATTTCTATTAGGTTTATTCTAATGTCGGTTATTTATTGCTTGATTAGTTGCGCCGAGACCGAGGGCTAGTGGACCAGGCCCGTCGGACCTGTCTCGTGGAGCGCATTAGGTGAGTTACTATATTATATATATATGCTTAGGATGCATGATTTAGAAAATGCATGTTTTATTTTGACTGAATATGCATAAATAACATGATTTATATTCAAGTATATTTTTGGTATATTTTTGGTATATAATAAATTATATACATGTTTTATTAATAAAATATATTTAAAATGTTTTTAAATATATTTTTAGTTTAATTCATGATTTGATTGGATTTATTTGACATATATATACTCAGAATATACCTGGTTTATGTTTGGTATATTTTCGGTATATATATGGTTTATATTGCTATTTCATTTATATCCATGCATCATTTATTTTTGTGAATGAATGTTTTATATTTAAGAATGAAGGATATCAATAGAACGTGCTACCTAGTGGGCAGCACTAGGACCGAGTACGTACCGGTACGCCTATAGTATTTAGGCTTTATTACTGACTATTTGTGGATATTGATTTGATTATGATTATTGATATGTAAGATGTGGTTTGGGTGTGATTGCTGGAGCTCGGTTGACCAAGTGTCTCGGGGCCAATCACACTGGCAGTCAGACTGCTGGAGCTCGGTTGACTTAGTGTCTCGGGGCCAGTCTACTGTCCATATGGATTAAGTGGATATATTTGGTATAAGTGAGCCTGTATGGCCAGAGTGTTGTTTAACACTATTTTCTGAGGTTGCGATATTTTAGGGTTCTATGTGATCCTTCATAAATTGGGATTTTTCAGTAAAATATATAAAAAATGATTTTTCTGCATTTGTGTGTATTTGCCTGTATATATATTAGATATATATATACTGTTGACTGTATGCATTATCACTTAGTGTGTATGTATATATACTATAGTAATTCACTCAGTGAGGTCTGACTCCCCTCCGTTGACTATTTTTCAGGAGAGTCAACTTCCTCAGACCTCAGTAGCAGGTCGATACGCCGGATTTCTTCCGCCCCGGCTTCTTTATGTAAATTGTCTACTTGAGTCTTATTTATTTTATCTAGACACTGCAGTAGTTGTGAATTAAAGTATTGGATTTCATGTATTTTGTTTTATGAGGAGATATATTATGTTGAAACTGGATTGTATTAAAGATTATATATATCTATATGATGAGATTTTTATTTAATCCAGTTGATATGGATAATATTATGATATTATGATTTTTATCTCCGTTGCATATTATATTTTATTTTTATTGTGGCATGCTTTATTTTATTTTTAGGCTTGCTACGGGTTCCGGATTCGAAAGAATTCCCGTTCCCTAGCGCCGGTCATGGCCCCTGTTTTGGGTCGTGACAAAGTTGGTATCAGAGCGAAGTTCGTATCAGAGTGGAGTTCTGTGTCAGGGCTTAGTTATGTGAGTTGTGGCCCTAGTTTTAAAGTTGTGTTTTCTGTTGGACTACTGCAGTGTATTAGGTTTGAGTATGTCTTGATGAGTATTCCTTGCTTTAGTTTTCAGCGTTATTCCTCCGTTGTCTGTTTTGTCTGAATCTTTTCGTTTGTCTTTTCAGAATGAGGAGGCGAGCGCATGTCGCTCCACCGGTCGTTGAGGCCGAGGATGATGAGTCTTTTCAGGATGAGGTTTTACCTCCTGAGCCGCCAGTTAGACGTAGAGGTCGTGGCAGAGGTAGACCTCGAGGAGCGGCAGGTCACCGTAGGCAGAGAGAGTTACAGGACGAGGAGCCTGTTGAGCCTGAGTTTGATGTTCCTGTTCCTCCAGTTGTTCAGCCTGTTCAGCCTGCCTATCAGCAGGGTATGTCTGACCCTGAGGCAGCTTTGTTCTATGCCCGAGTTGGCAGGATTGCTTTTGATGGGACTTCTGATCCTTTAGATTTTCTGCATGCGATTGAGACTAGGACTCGGACTGCTCATACCGAGTACCAGCGGATTATGATTGTTGAGTTGTCTGTCGAGGGATCAGCCTTGGATTGGTTTATTCAGATGATCCAGCTCTATATGATGACGATGACATGGGCTCAATTTCGAGAGCGATTCATGAGGAGATTTTGTCCAGAGCCTCTTCGTTTGAGCTATCGTCTCCGTTTGACCAGTATTTCTCGAGGAGATCGATCTGTAGAGGAGTATACCCGAGAGTTTCTTCGTCTGGGTAGATATGCTGAGGATCTGATGCGAGATCAGTATTTCGCTGTTACTACGTATGTTACTGGTTTGGGTTCAGCTTTTGCTGGTATGCCCACAGCAGGTCTTACTCTGGAGTCTGTGATTGAGCTAGCTAAGGAGATTGAGCTGAGGTTAGTTAGGCAGGGAGCGATGCCTGATTATTACCAGTTGGGAGTTCGATCGAGTGGATCGCAGGCTACTCCATATTCGAGTTTTCATGTTGGTTCGAGTAGTCAGCAGCGAGGTTCGACTCAACAGAGTCAAAGACAGCAGCAGCGAGTGCATCGGAGCAGTAGACATGGCCGTGGAGGTCAGCGTAGATCGTTCAGATTTGGGTCAGGTGCTTCGAGCAGCAGCAGTGGTCGTAGTTCTGGATTAGCGGCCAGTGTTTGTCAGACTTGTGGTAGAGTCCATCAGGGACCGTGTTATCTGACACCACTGACATGCTTCAGATGCGGACAGACAGGACATTTTGCCAGATCGTGTCCTTATTCTGGGTATCAGCAACAGCAGATTCCGCGATTCCCACAGCAGTCGATTGCTAGTGCAGCACCCGTGCCATTTCAGTTACCACCAGCTCAGCATCAGAGTTCTACTCAGTTTGTTCCACAGCAGAGTCGTGGTAGAGGTACGAGAGGAGGTACCCAAGGTGTTGGCCAGGGTTCTACCAGTCAGCAGGGAGGTCGAGGCCAGGCCAGAGTTTTTCATCTGACTCAGCAGGATGCTCAGGCATCTAATGCAGTCGTGGCAGGTATTCTTTCTGTTTGTTACCTGGATGCTTTGGTTTTGTTCGATCCGGGTGCCACGCATTCGTTTGTTTCTCCTGTTTTTGCTTCTAAATCTTGTTGGCAAGCTTCGAGGATGGCTTTTCCTTTGTCTGTTGCCACTCCTCTGAGTGATTCTTTGGACACCGATATTGTTCTTTCTAGTTGTCCAGTTCTCGTGGGAGATAGAGAATTATCCGCCGATTTGATTTTGTTGGATGTGATGGAGTTTGATGTTATTTTGGGAATGGATTGGTTGTCTCAGCACTATGCCGTGGTAGATTGCAGGAATAAGGAGGTGACTTTTAGAATTCCTGGTGAAGAAGATTTTAAGTTTGTTGGTGATAGGAGTTCAGCACCTCAGAATCTTATTTCTGCTATTTCTGCTAGGAAGTTGTTGAAGAGAGGTTGTCAGGGGTTTTTGGCATTGGTTAGGGATACGTCAGTGGAGAAGTTGTCACTCACAGATGTTCCGGTTGCTTGAGAGTTTCTTGATGTTTTTCCCGAGGAGTTGCCAGGTTTACCATCTCATAGAGAGATTGAGTTCTGTATAGATGTGGTTCCAGGTACTACTCCTATATCTATGCCACCCTATCGTATGGCTCCTGCAGAGTTGAGAGAGTTGAAGGAGCAATTACAAGAGTTGTTGGAGAAGGGTTTTATCAGACCTAGTGTTTCTCCTTGGGGTGCACCAGTCTTGTTTGTGAAGAAGAAGGATGGTACCCTGAGACTGTGCATTGACTATAGAGAGCTGAATAAGGTGACAGTAAAGAATAAGTATCCTCTCCCGAGGATAGATGATTTGTTTGATCAGTTACAAGGTGCACAATTCTTTTCTAAGGTCGACTTGAGGTCGGGTTATCATCAGCTGCGGATTAGTGAAGCTGATATTCCTAAGACAGCTTTCCGCACTCGATATGGTCATTATGAGTTTCTGGTGATGTCTTTTGGTTTGACTAATGCACCAACAGCTTTTATGGACCTGATGAACAGAGTATTCAGACCGTATGTGGATCAGTTTGTAGTAGTCTTCATTGATGATATACTGGTATATTCGAGGAGTATGGAAGAGCACGTATATCATTTGAGGATTGTACTACAGACACTGAGAGATCATCAGCTTTATGCTAAATTCTCGAAGTGTGATTTCTGGATGGAGAGTGTTTCTTTTCTTGGACACGTAGTGTCTAAAGAAGGTATTCAGGTTGATCCACAGAAGATTGAAGCAGTATCTGAGTGGCCTAGACCTACTTCAGTTACTGAGATTCGGAGTTTTCTGGGTTTAGCCGGGTATTATAGGCGGTTTGTGCAGGATTTTTCTAGGATTGCAGCCCCTATGACTCGCTTGACTCAGAAGAATGTTAGATTCGAGTGGTCAGAAGCTTGTGAGAATAGTTTTCAGTTGTTGAAGGAGAAGTTGACCACAGCGCCAGTATTAGCTTTGCCTAATAGTGTGGATAAGTTCACAGTTTACTGTGATGCCTCTAGAATTGGTCTTGGTTGTGTGTTGCTGCAGAATGGAAGAGTGATAGCCTATGCTTCGAGGCAGTTGAAGAAGCATGAGCAGAACTATCCCACACATGATCTAGAGATGGCTGCAGTGATCTTTGCTTTGAAGATTTGGAGACATTATCTGTACGGGGTGACTTGTGAGATATTTACTGATCACAAGAGCCTTAAGTACATTTTCCAGCAGCGAGATCTGAATCTGAGGCAGAGAAGATGGTTGGAACTGTTGAAGGACTATGATTGCGAGATTCTTTACCATCCGGGTAAGGCTAATGTGGTAGCAGATGCCTTGAGTAGGAAGTCCTCAAGTAGTCTTGCTCACATTGGTATTGAGAGGAGACCATTGATCCAGGAATTGCATTTGTTGGTGGATCAAGGTCTGATGATGAAGATCAGTAGATCAGGTGGACTGTTAGCTCAATTTAAAGTACGATCTGTACTGAGGGATAGGATTAAAGCAGCTCAGAGCCGAGATCCTATTCTGGAAGAGCTTGCAGAGAATGTCAGAGCAGGGAAGTTCACTGATTTCACACTCGATGATGATGGTGTGTTGTGGATCAGTGGTAGATTGTGTGTTCCTGATGTGGATGATTTGAGAGAAGAGATCCTAGAGGAAGCACATTCTACAGCCTACAGCGTTCATCCTGGTGTTACTAAGATGTACCACAGTATCAGAGATTTATACTGGTGGGATGGATTGAAGAAGGATGTTGCTGATTATGTTGCTAAGTGCTTGACGTGTCAGCAAGTGAAAGCCGAACATCAGAAGCCTTCTGGGAAGCTTCAGCCTCTTCCTATTCCCGAGTGGAAATGGGAAAGGATAGCTATGGATTTTGTGGTCGGTTTACCTCATTCGAAGGATGGATACGATTCCATCTGGGTGATTGTAGACAGATTGACGAAGTCTGCACATTTCTTGCCTGTGAAAGCCACATATTCAGTTGCTAGATTGGCGAAGTTGTACGTGAAGCATATTGTATGCCTTCATGGAGTACCTGTGTCCATTGTGTCAGACAGAGGTTCGGTGTTTACTTCTCGTTTTTGGCAGAAGTTGCAAGAAGCGATGGGCACTAGGTTGGATTTCAGTACTGCTTTTCATCCTCAGACAGATGGTCAGTCTGAGAGGACGATCCAGACACTGGAAGATATGTTGAGGATGTGTGTCTTGGATTTGGGAGGTAGCTGGGATGATCATTTATCGCTTGTTGAGTTTGCTTATAATAACAGCTACCATAGCAGTATTAGCATGGCACCATATGAGGCGTTGTATGGAAGGAAGTGTAGATCCCCGTTGAGTTGGGATGAGATTGGTGAGAGAGCTTTGACTGGACCAGAGATGGTTCAGGATGCTGCAGAGAAAGTCGCCGTGATCAAGCGTAGATTAGAGACCGCAGTTAGAAGACAGAAGAGTTATGCGGATCCTAGGCGCAGAGATGTGGAGTTTCAGGTTGGAGATTTCATTTTTCTGAAAGTATCTCCGATGAAGGGTGTGATGAGATTTGGCAGGAAGGGTAAGTTAGCACCGAGATATATTGGACCGTTTGAGATTCTGGAAAGAGTTGGCACTGTTGCATATCGGTTGGATTTGCCTCCGAGTATGTCACAGGTGCATCCAGTATTTCATATCTCGATGTTGAGGAAGTATATCTCAGATCCTTCACATGTATTGCAACCTGACAGGGTGGAAGTGAGTGAAGATTTGACGTTTGTGGAAGAACCTGTGGCGATCGTTGATTTTCAAGTTCGACAGTTGCGATCGAAGCAGATTCCGATGGTCAAGGTTTTGTGGCGTAGCGACAGAGTTGAAGAGCATACGTGGGAGACTGAAGCTGAGATGCGAGCTTCTTACCCGTATCTCTTTCCTTCTTGATCTTTTCTTTTTAGAATTCGAGGACGAATTCTTGTAAGGGGGGAAGACTGTAATATCCCGTGTTTTTAAAATATTTTTACACAGTACCGGGATATGCAGAGTTAATGATTTCTGTATTTTATATGATATTTTTATGAGTTGATATGTATTTTAAACCTATTTTAATTACTGTGTTTTATATACAGTGTTTTACGTAAAATTTTCCCGGGACTTGCATTTTCGGGGAAATTTTCACGTAAACAATGTATTATTAATTAATTTAAAGGTATTTACGGACTTACATGAACTCATACGTATTTTTAAATTATTAAATAAAGCCTGTGTGTGTATATTTATTTAATTAGGGTTATTAATTCCCTATATTTTATTAAGTATTTAATTGTTTAATTGTTATTTAATTAATTTTATTTAGTATAAATTATTAAAATATTAATATTATTTATGTGTGTGGAGTATATTTGATGTGTGTAATTTAATATTATTTTAATATAAAGTATAAAGTATATATATATACATATATACATTAAAAATCAAAAATGTTTGCAAAATTACCATTTTGCCCCCGACAGTTTTTCTTCTTCTTCTTCTTCCTCCGATCGTTCCCCATCGCCATTCCGCCGCCTGCCGTGCCGTTCCTTCACCGTGGGTGTGCCGTCCGGTGTGCCACCATCTTCGCCGACCAGTTTCGCCGCCCCTGTGGGAGGGCCGTTTCCGGCGTCGGGAGAGTGATTTTGGCCGGAGAAGCCGGAAATCAACTCACCGTCGATCACACCGATTCCGCCACCATTTTCAACACCGCTGGTCTCTTTCTTCTCCTTGAGCTCCGGTGAGTGTTATTCTAGCTTTGGTTTGAGCTAAAATGGTCTAGAATTGCTTAGGTTTTGATTTGAAGATTTCGGCCTCTTTGGGTTTTCGAATTTTTTTGAGCTTCGATTTGGAAGATTAATGGAAACTTCCTTCACAAATGTTGTTCCTAGTAGCTTAATCTACATGTATGAATTTTTGTAGAATTTTGGGAGTTTGTTTGGATTTTTGGGTATTTTTTGAATATTTTAATATTATTTTCTAATTTTCGGAAATTAATTATTTAAATTATGAAATTGGAGTTTATGGTTTAAATTGGGTGTTGAAATGAATTATAGGAATTTATTTGGACTTTTTATGAATTTCTAAGTATTTATTTTTAATTATTGAAGTTTAGGTGATTTTGGAAAATTAGGTTAATTGTGTTTTAAATTGAATTAAATTGGTTAATTGAGTTTATTATTAATATTATTGATAAATATGTTGAGAAAATTAATTTTGGATAAGTGTATGATTTTTGGTGAATTTTTTGAAGTAATTTAAGTATATTTATATATATAGGGGGGTATTTTGGTAATTTTACCCTAAATTGTCTAAAAATGTAATTTAATTGGTTTTAATAGTTATTTAAGGTATAAAAAAGGATTTCTACAAATTATTTGGTATTTTTAACTAATTAAAACTATTTTTCGGTGAATTATTTTCAATTATATATATAATATACGATTTTTCTAATAAAATGAGTTTTAATCGACTTTTACAGTGTTTCAAGGTTAATTATGTAATTTCTACGTATGAATTGTATTTCTGTGATTTAAGGATATTTCGGTATATCTGGAATATTATTCTGTGTTTGTGGACCCTAGTCGGTGGACTGTAGTTTGGAGTCCGACCGTGGGATTTTGATTGTGTTGAGCTTGTTTTTCGAAGTGTGTTTCTTGCAGGGTCGGCTCTACTCTTTTGAGTAGAGAGGATGTCCGTTTTACAGGGGAGGTTCTGTCGAATTTTTGGTAGAATTCTCGTAAAACGTGATGTCCAATCGAACCCTAATTCTGTTTCCGTATTTTAATACTCTAGATTTGAATTCTAGGATTTCTATTAGGTTTATTCTAATGTCGGTTATTTATTGCTTGATTAGTTGCGCCGAGACCGAGGGCTAGTGGACCAGGCCCGTCAAACCTGTCTCGTGGAGCGCTTTAGGTGAGTTACTATATTATATATATATGCTTAGGATGCATGATTTAGAAAATGCATGTTTTATTTTGACTGAATATGCATAAATAACATGATTTATATTCAAGTATATTTTTGGTATATTTTTGGTATATAATAAATTATATACATGTTTTATTAATAAAATATATTTAAAATGTTTTTAAATATATTTTAGTTTAATTCATGATTTGATTGGATTTATTTGACATATATATACTCAGAATATACCTGGTTTATGTTTGGTATATTTTCGGTATATATATGGTTTATATTGCTATTTCATTTATATCCATGCATCATTTATTTTTGTGAATGAATGTTTTATATTTAAGAATGAAGGATATCAATAGATGTGCTACCTAGTGGGCAGCACTAGGACCGAGGTACGTACCGGTACGCCTATAGTATTTAGGCTTTATTACTGACTATTTGTGGATATTGATTTGATTATGATTATTGATATGTGAGATGTGGTTTGGGTGTGATTGCTGGAGCTCCGGTTGACCAAGTGTCTCGGGCCAATCACACTGGCAGTCAGACTGCTGGAGCTCGGTTGACTTAGTGTCTCGGGGCCAGTCTACTGTCCATATGGATTAAGTGGATATATTTGGTATAAGTGAGCCTGTATGGCCAGAGTGTTGTTTAACACTATTTTCTGAGGTTGCGATATTTTAGGGTTCTATGTGATCCTTCATAAATTGGGATTTTTCAGTAAAATATATAAAAAATGATTTTTCTGCATTTGTGTGTATTTGCCTGTATATATATTAGATATATATATACTGTTGACTGTATGCATTATCACTTAGTGTGTATGTATATATTACTATAGTAATTCACTCTGTGAGGTCTGACTCCCCTCCGTTGACTATTTTTTCAGGAGAGTCAACTTCCTCAGACCTCAGTAGCAGGTCGATACGCCGGATTTCTTCCGCCCCGGCTTCTTTATGTAAATTGTCTACTTGAGTCTTATTTATTTTATCTAGACACTGCAGTAGTTGTGAATTAAAGTATTGGATTTCATGTATTTTATTTTATGAGGAGATATATTATGTTGAAACTGGATTGTATTAAAGATTATATATATCTATGTGATGAGATTTTTATTTAATCCAGTTGATATGGATAATATTATGATATTATGATTTTTATCTCCGTTGCATATTATATTTTATTTTTATTGTGGCATGCTTTATTTTATTTTTAGGCTTGCTACGGGTTCCGATTCGAAAGAATTCCCGTTCCCTAGCGCCGGTCATGGCCCCTGTTTTGGGTCGTGACACATACAATACATATATATACATACATACATTTATATACACACACACATACACAACACATAACAATAATATAAATAATCCTAGTTAAAATAATAATATTAATAACAATAGAAATAATAATAATAATAATAATATAATGCTAATAAAAAAATAATGTACATGCATAATAATAATAATAATAATAATAATAATAATAATAATAATAATAATAATAATAATAATAATAATAATAATAATAATATATTAATAACTTTAATACTTTTAAATAATAAGGCTCTCAAATAAATTGCTTTACATAAATAAAACTTTTTAAAATAAGATAAATGAAAAATATACACAAATAATAATAATATATAAATAAAATTTAAAATTTTTTATTAACATTGCATATTCCAAAATATATTTATATTAATTAAAATATTGGGTCATTACAATATTTTCCTTATATAAGAATTTAAATATTACGACCTTATTAAACTTATAATTTATTAGAAATTTAGTAAAGTTTTTATTTGTGCAATGACATTTTTTTCTTCAATATTTTTAATATTAATCTTTTATTTACTTAAAAGTAATTTAATTTAATTTTTTATTTCAACGATAATTAAATGAAAAAAGTTAATTAATTAATATTTAACTATTTTTTATTAAATTTTATAAAAATATCTAAAAACGCCAATTATACTTTTCTTAAATTAATAAAAATATTACTTTCAAATAAATTATATGCTCTATTTTTAAAAATATGATTATAGAATAAAAAAATAAGAAATTCTAATTATATTAATCTAATTATTTATTTAATAAGTTTTTTAAAATAATAAGTGTATTATTTTATTTATATGACAATCAAAATTTTCAATCTTGATAGTGTTACATTATAGCATAGTAATTTATTACAATTTTAATAAAATTTTCTATTTGAACAATTATATAATACTCTTTCAATATTTTTTATCTAAATAATAATTTAGTTTTACAAACTTAATAGTTATAATATAGTAATATATTACATTCTTTATAAATTTTCTATTTAAATACAACAATCTTTATCAACATTTTGATGTTAATTTTTTTTCATAATGAATTATTTTATAAAATTTGTTAATTATAATTATAATTATTTACTTATTAAATTTAATTTAGTAAGGCTTATAAAATTGGCTCCAACTATTTTACACTCCCTTTGGAGCTTCTAGCACTCCCTTGTACTGTAATATCCGTGTTTTTTTAAATATTTTAATACTGTATCGGGATATGCAGTGTTAATAATTTTTAAATATGATATTGATATTTTCATAAGATTTTATTTAATTTAAATTGATTTTAATTGTTTATTTATTATTTTAAGTACTTTACGTAAAATTTTCCCGGGACTTGCATTTTCTGGGAAATTTTCACGTAAATAATTTATTATTAATTATTTTAAATAAATTTACGGACTTGTATGAACTCATACATAATTTTTAAAATACTAAATAAAGCCTATGTGTGTAAATATTTATTTAATTAGGGTTTAATTAATTACCCTAATATTTTATTATTTGTTTATTAATGTATTGTAATTTAATTATTTTTATTTATTTATTATATTTTAAAAATATTAAATATTAAATGTGTGGTGTATATTTTATGTGTGTAATTTAATATTATTTTAATATATAGTATAAAGTATATATATATACATATAATATATCAAAAAACCAAAACTTTTGGAAAAATTACACTTTTGCCCCCGATTTCTTCTTCTTCCCCAATCACCTTCCCCACGCAAATCCAGTCGCTGCCGTCCCATTCCTTGCAGTTGGGTGCCATCCGGTGTGCACCACCTTTCCCAGCCTTCCTCACCACCTATAGCAACCGTTTCCGGCGTCTGGAGATCGGTTTTGACCGAAGAAGCCGAATTCCTCTTCACCAACGTTCATGACGTTTCCGGCCACCGTTTTTGACACCGCTGGTCTCTTTCTCTCCTTGAGCTCCGATGAGTGTGATTCTAGCTTTTATTTGAGCTTAAATGGTCTTGATTTGCTAGGTTTTGAATTTTCAATTTCAGCCATATTAGGGTTCTTGAATTTTTTGAACTTCAATATTGATGATTAATGAAAAATCATTTCACAAATGTTGTTCCCCTTAGCTTAATATACATGCGTGAATTTTTTGTGGAATTTTTGGGAATTATTTTGATTTTTGGGTATTTTTGATATTTTATTAATATTTTCTAATTTTCGAAAATTAATTATATAAATTATGAAATTGTGTTTTATGGTTAATATAGGTGTTGAAATGAATTATAGGAATTTACTTGGAATTTTTATGAATTTATATGTAGTTATTTTGAATTTAATTAGTTTATGTAATTTTGAGAAAATAGGGTTAATTATGTTTTTAATTGGAATAATTGGTTAATTGAGTTTAATTATTGATATTATTGATAAATATGTTGAGAAAATTAATTTTGGATAATTATAATATTTTTGGTGAATTTTTGAAGTAATTTTAGTATATTTATATATATATGGGTATTTTGGTAATCTTACACTAAATTGGCTAAAAATGTAATTTAATTGGTTTTAATAGTTATTTAGGGTATAAAAATGATTTCTAAAAATTATTTGATATTTTTAAATAAATAAAACTATTTTTCATAAATTATTTTCAATTATATATGTAATATACGATTTTTTATAATAAAATGAGTTTTAATCGATTTTTACTGTGTTTTAAGGTTAATTGTGTAATTTCTACTTATAAAATGTATTTCTATGATATAAGGGTATTTTTGGTATTTTCAGAATTATTCTGTGAATTGGTGGACCCCGGTCGGTAGACTGTAGTTTCGAGTCCGACCGTGGGATTTTGGCTGTGCTCTGTGATGTTTTTCGAAGTGTGTTTCTTTGCAGGGCTGGCTCTACTCTTTAAGTAGAGAGATGTCTGTTTTACAAGGGAGGTTCTGCTGAATTTTTGATAGAATTCTCGTAAAGCGTGATGTCCGGTCGAACCCTGATTCTGATTCTGTATCTAATATTCTAGATTTAGTTTCTAGGACTTTCTGTTAGGTTTATTCTGATGTCTGTTATTTATTGTTTGTTTAGTTGCACCGAGACCGAGGGCTAGTGGACCAGGCCCGTCGGACCCATCTCGTGGAGCGCACTAGTGTGAGTTACTATTCTATATATATATGTTTAGGGTGCATGATTTAGAAAAATATGTTTTATTTTGATTATTTATGCATGAATAATTCAATTATTACCTAAGTTTATTTTTAGTTTATTTTGGTTTATTTTCTGTATACTTGAATTATATGCATGTTTTATTAACAAATTATATTTAAAATGTTTTTAAATATATTTTTAGCTTAACTTATAATTTGATTGGATTTATTTGATGTATATATACTCGAAATATACCTGGTTTACTTTTGGTATATTTCCAGTATATATATATCGTTTATAATGTTATTTTATTTAATTTCATGCATCATTTATTTGTGAATGAATGTTTTATATTTATTAATGAAGGATATCAATAGAACGTGCTACTTAGTGGGCAGCACTAGGACCGAGTACGTACCGGTATGCCTATAGCATTTAGGCTATATTACTAACCATTTGTGGATATTGATTTGAAATTGATTTATTTGATGTGTGAGATATGGTTTGGAGGTGTGATTGCTGGAGCTCGGTTGACCAAGTGTCTCAAGGCCAATCACACTGGCAGTCAGACTGCTGGAGCTCGGTTGACTTAGTGTCTCAGGGCCAGTCTATTGTCCAAATGGATTAAGTGAATATATTTGGAATAAGTGAGCCTATATGGCTAGAGTGTTGTCTAACACTGTTTTCGAGGTTGCGATATTCTAGGGTTCTATTTGATCCTTCATAAACTGTGATTTTTAATAAAAATATATAAAATGATTTTACTGCATCTGTGTGTATTTGCTTGTATACATACATATTAGATATATACTTTGATTGTATGCATTGTCATTTAGTATGCATGTATATATATTATAGTAATTCACTCAGTGAGGTCTGACTCCCCTCCGTTGACTATTTTTCAGGAGAGTCATTGTCTTCAGACCTTAATAGCAGACCTTTACGCCGGATTTCTTCCGCCCCGGGCTTCTTTATGTAAACTGCTTACTTGAGTTTTATTTTATAATCTAGACACTGCAGTAGTTGTAAATTAATTGTGGGATTTTATGTATTTTATTTATGTGAGATGTATTTTAAGAATTTGAACTAGATTTGTATTAAAAGATTTATATATATGAGATGAGGATTTGATTTAAATTGAGTTGGTGCAAATGTTATTTTGATATTTATGATTTTATTTCCGCTGCATTAAATATTGTTATTATTACTATTGTATGTTTTATTTATTTCAAGGCTTGCTACGGGTTCCGGATTCGAAAGAATTCCCGTTTCCTAGCGCCGGTCATGGCCCTTGTTTTGGGTCGTGACATGTACCCACAAAACATTTATTTACCTTTATTTTATGCCAATTCATTTACTAATTTAATTAAATATCACTTTTACCCTCATATTAAAATAACAGACATTTTAAGTAAATTTTTTATGGTACACTACATTTAATTTAAAGAATTATAGTTAATTTATTTATATTAGATTGTTTATTTATACTTATTATATTTATATATATTATATTTGTATATTTATTATAATTATAATTATATAATTATATTATAATTATATTTAATGCATGTACGTCACCAAAGTTGCCTCCATCGACAAATTGAAAGCCTAAAGTTGTAAGAAAACCGCTATGGCCAAGTGAAATGTGATTGATGTATGTGGCACCTACTGCTTCCCCTCCAGAAAGATAAGGGTAAGTATGGACCGGTTAATCGAATTATAGAGTAAAATATTAAACCGAACCATATTTATTAGTTTAATCATATTTAAAATCATAACCAAACAAATTATCTTGGTTATTCAATAAATTGGTTAACCAATTAAACTAGTTCGATTATACTAGTTCTTTGAATTTTTTATTTGTAATAATTTTATTTCATATAATGTTGAATTCAACCAAAAAAATCCATATTTTTTTTATTATCAAATTAAATTCATAAAAATTACCAATCTTCAAAATTATAGAAATAAATTTCTCAATGAAACGTTAATACAACATAAAAGCATATAGGATAAATGTTTAACAAGCAATATAATAATTGGCATAACACATCTGCAACCCCCTAAACTTGGTAGTTTTTGTCATTTTTACCATTTGAATACCTCAACTTAACAAAAATATAACTTATAAACCACTTTGTGCATATGTGGCATAGAACGTAATTTTAATTGCCCAAGAGTGAGTTAGTCAATGGAAATTCCAGAAACCCACATGCTAAATTTAGGAAAAAAAAATAAACCCAAATTCAATCAAAAGCCACAAAGATTACATAAAAAAAAACATATGCAATAATTTGATTTACTCTTGAGACCTAGCCACATAAAAGACTCGATTCTTAATCATCCTCCTATTTCTTTTAACTTGTAAATCAATGTTATGCTAAGTTAAACATATAGGAGAGAGCAAGGCTAGGCAGGATTGACACATACCTCATCCTTATCATAGTTGTCACTACCGTGAGGATCAAAAGAGACATCACTAATAGTTTGCTCAAAACAAATACAAACAAAAGACCACAAATTTGCTGAAGTTGAGTATTTAGATCCAAGAATAACCTTTGGACACATGTATTGCCTCGTTTGGATATTGTAAATGGCAGGGTTTAGCGCACGTCCAAGATTTTAGCAACTGCAATACTATTTAGGCTCAGGGCCTTAGGGAACACACTACTATGTCACAAAGTCATAGTGTGGAGAAGAGGAGTCACCACCCAAGGGTAATAATTGGAACAATTTGATTGGTGGTACTCGATTCTCTAAAAGAAAGTTAGCACCACAACTAAGAGATTCTAGGAACGGAATACTGACTTCTCTTAGTCTCATGTTCATTTAGAATAATTTATAAATGATTATTTCATCCTCTAATTATATGCAATTTTATTTAAACCCTAGTTCACATCCATCTAACCCTAGGCATCTAGTCAATAAAATTACACATAAAAAATGCACTCAAGATTATGTTGTCCTTAAGTATAAACTATATTAATTTTATTAAAAAGTTAGCTAGATTTATATTTTATTTATAAGTGAAAAAGGGACTAAAGGTGGGCCTACATTTTTTATTAATTAGTGAGCCTATATCTATTTATTTTACTTTGTCTAAAAAATGGGCTTAAGTCTATTCAATTTTAAAGAAAAATTAAATTAATGGGCCTAAGTCTAACTTGGTTTTATTTTAAGTGAAATGTGGGTCTAGGTCTATTTATTTTAAAAGAAATGAAATTAAGTGGGTTGAGCTAACTCTAAACAAGTTTGAATTAACTAAATGCGTCTGAAATCTAATTAACCTATGGGCCTAAATTGATTATTTAAAGTCCTAAACCATTTTTTTAAGCCTATTTAAAGTGAGTTGAACCTAAGCATGAGCTTTGTAATATCCCGTGTTTTTAAATATTTTAATATTGTACCGGGATATGCAGTGTTAATAATTTTTATATATAAATTATGATATTTTACGAGGTTGATATATATTTAAAAATTTGTTTTAAGTATTGAGTATTATTTACAGTGCTTTAGGTAAAATTTTCCCGGGACTTGCATTTTCGGGAAAATTTTTACGTAAATAATTTATTATTAATTATTTTAAATATATTTTCGGACTTGCATGAACTCATGCGTATTTTTAAATTACTAAATAAAGCCTATGTGTGTAAATATTTATTTAATTAGGGTTTAATATATATTACCCTAATATTTTATTATTTGTTTATTAATTTATTGTTATTTAATTATTTTATTTATTATTAAATTATTAAAATTTATTTTATTATTATTTTCTTTTCTTTTCTTTTTTCTTTTTCTTTTCTTTTTCTTTTTCTTTTGTTTTTCTTCTTCTTCTTCCTTCTTCCCCGTGTGCCCGACCACCCATCCCTCACCGCTGCAACTCCCGATTCCCGGCCGTCGGTGTGCCGCCAGGAGCTCCGCCTTCCCTAGCCAGCCACTCCGTCGCCAGCAGCTCCTTCCCCGGCATCGGTTAGCCCTGTTTCCCTTTTGGCTGAAACTTCTTCCCTTTGCCGTTTCTCCCTCTTCCGGCCACCATTTTTGACACCGCCAGTCTCTTTCTTCTCCTTGAGCTCTGATGAGTGTGATTCTAGCTTTGGTTTGAGCTTAAATAGTCTAGAATTGCTTAGGTTTCGAATTTTCCAATTCGGTCACATTAGGGTTTTTGATTTTTTGAGCTTTGAATTGATCGATCATGAAAACTCCCTTCACAAATGTTGATCCTAGTAGCTTAATATACATGTGTTAATTTTTGTGGAATTTTTGGAGATTATTTTGATTTTTGGGTATATTTTGAATATTTTAATATTATTTTCTAATTTTCGGAAATTAATTAATAAATTATGAAATTGTGTTTTATGGTAATTATAGGTGTTGAAATGATTTATAGGAATTTATTTGGAATTTTTATGAATTTCTATGTATTTATTTTGAATTATTTAGGTTTATGTAATTTTGGAAAATTAAGGTTAATTGTGTTTTAAATTGAAATTAATTGGTTAATTGAGTTTAATTATTAATATTATTGATAAATATGTTGAGAAAATTAATTTTGGATAATTGTATAATTTTTGGTGAATTTTTGAAGTAATTTTGGTATATTTATATATATAGGGGTATTTTGGTAATTTTACCCTAAATTGGCTAAAAATGTAATTTAATTGGTTTTAATAGTTATTTAAGGTATAAAAATGATTTCTACAAATTATTTGGTATTTTAACTAATTAAAACTATTTTTCGTGAATTATTTTCAATTATATATATAATATACGATTTTTCTAATAAAATGAGTTTTTATCGATTTTTACAGTGTTTTAAGGTTAATTATGTAATTTCTATTTATAAAATGTATTTCTATGGTATAAGGATATTTTTGGTATTTCAGAATTGTTCTGTGTTTGTGGACCCCGGTCGGTAGACTGTAGTTTGGAGTCCGACCGAGGGGTTGTGGATTTGTGTTGAGCCTGTTTTTCAAAGTGTATTTCCTTGCAGGGTCGGCTCTACTCTTTTGAGTAGAGAGATGTCCATTTTACAGGGGAGGTTTTACCGGATTTTCGATAGAATTCTCGTAAAACGTGATATCCGGTCGAACCCTAATTTCTAATTCTGTGTTTAATACTCTAGATCGAATTCTAGGATTTCTGTTAGGTTTATTCTAATGTCGGTTATTTATTGTTTGTTTAGTTGTGTCGAGACCGAGGGCTAGTGGACCAGGCCCGTCGGACCCGTCTCGTGGAGCGCACTAATTTGTGAGTTACTATACTATATATATATGTTTAGGACGCATGATTTAGAAATATATGTTTTATTTTGATTAAAATGCTAAATAATGTGATTTGCATTTAAGTATATTTTTGGTTTATCTTTGGTATATATTAAATTATATACATGTTTTGTTAATAAAATATATTTAAAATGTTTTTAATATATTTCTAGCTTAATTTATAATTTGATTAGATTGATTTGACGTATATATACTCGAAATATACCTGGTTTACTTTTGGTATATTTCTGGTATATATATGGTTTATATTGTTATTTCATTTAAATTCATGCATCATTTATTTTTGTGAATGAATGTTTTATTATTTATTGATGAAGGATATCGATAGAACGTGCTACCTAGTGGGCAGCACTAGGACCGAGTACGTACCGGTACGCCTATAGTATTTAGGCTATATTACTAACCGTTTATGGATATTGATTGGTTATGATTAATTGATGTGTGTGATGGGATTTGGGTGTGATTGCTGGAGCTCGGTTGACCAAGTGTCTCGGGGCCAATCACACTGGCAGTCAGACTGCTGGAGCTCGGTTGACTTAGTGTCTCGAGGCCAGTCTACTGTTTAAATGGATTAAGCGGATATATTTTGGATTAAGTGAGCCTGTATGGCTAGAGTGTTGTTTAACACTATTTCCGAGGTTACGATATCTTAGGGTTCTATGTGATCCTTCATAAACTGTGATTTTCAATAAAATATATATAAAAATGATTTTCTGCATCTATGTGAAATTGCCTGTATATATATACATATTGTATATACTGTTGACTGTATGCATTGTCATTTAGTATGCATGTATATATTATAGTAATTCACTCAGTGAGGTCAGACTCCCCTCCGTTGACTATTTTTCAGGAGAGTCAACATCTTCAGACCTTAGTAGCAGGTCGATACGCTGGATTTCTTCCGTCCCGGCTTCTTTGTGTAAATTACTTATTTGAGTCTTATTTTTATATAATCTAGACACTGCAGTAGTTATAAATTTAATATGGGATTTCATGTATTTTATTTACAGAGATGTATTATATTGAAACTGGATTTGTACTGAAAGATTATATATATACATGATGAGATGAGATTTGGTTTAAATCCAGTGATGGAAATGTTACTATTATATTTATGATTTTTATTTCCGCTGCATATATATATTACTGTTATTGTTATTATTGCATGTTTTATTTTATTTTTAGGCTTGCTACGGGTTCCGGATTAGAAAGAATTCCCGTTCCCTAGCGCCCGTCATGGCCCCTGTTTTGGGTCGTGACAGGCTTGAGGCCCAAAATAATATAAAAATAAAAAAAAAACACAACCCAAAATAAATAAAACATAAAAAAGGGATCAAACAAACATTTTAATGATTTTCTAAAAAAGAAAAAAAACCTAAATCAATTACATGTGAACCCTAAATTAAGCTACTGCCACTACTGATTTTAATTGATTTTTACCTAATTGAACCTAATTACTAATTGATTTTAAATGCAGAAAATTAAATCTTTCACTATTTCACTAATGGGGCTATTGCAAACTGCATACAAAAATTAAAATTAAACAATTATACCCCCCATGAATTAAAAAAACTACATAGAACACATAAATGCAAAATGAAAATTAAAACCCTAATATCTACTGGAAAACAGTACATATTATTCCATGGTATTCCACAGTTACTTGATTCTCCATCTTGCTCTCTTCTCTACCTCTCTTCATTGTTGGTATTTGGTTTTTCTGCATAAAGAGATGCTCTGCAAAAATTTACAGGAATAGGGAAGAGAATGAGTGTTTATAACCCAATATTTTAAATTATTAAGTTTATTTTAGGATATGCAGTGTTAATAAATATTTTAAATTTTTATATATTATATTAGTGTGTAATTTAATTTTAGTGTGTATATTATTATTATTTATCTAGCAATATTATTATTGTTATTATTATGAATAATATTAATTTGTTTTATTTTAAATATTTTATTATGTAGAGGAATTAATTTGAAAGTGATTATTATTTAAAATATATATTATATATATATATATATATATATTATATATATATATATATATATATATATATATATATAATAGTAATATTTTAAATAATAATCACTTTTAAATAATATTTTAAGCCATGTTGAGATTGAACTTGCCTGGACCGAGAGGAGTCAAACGAGCCCAGCATCATGACTAACTCCACCGGAAGTCATCGACATCATTGTTGTAGCAACTGTTGCTTCTCTGGTTTCACCAACGACATGGGAAGAGGGAGGTAGCTAGCGTCAGCAAGAAGTAAAGGGAGGAAGGAGGTGAAGTTGGTGAAGGCTAGTGGTGGTCAGCAGTGGCTGGCAGAGGCTCAAGTGGTGCAGGGTATCGTGTGGGAAGAAGAAGAAGGAGAAGAAAAAAGAAAGAAAAGGAAAAAGAAAAGAGGGGAGAGAGAAATCGAAAAAAATATATTTTTCCATTTTTTTATATATTAAAATAGGAAAAGATAAAATACCCATATATCCTATTTTAATATATAAAAAAATGGCAGAATATATTTTTTTTCGATTTCTCTCTCCCCTCTTTTCTTTTTCCTTTTCTTTTCTTTTTTCTTCTCCTTCTTCTTCTTCCCACACGATACCCTGCACCACCTTAGCCTCTGCCAGCCACCGCTGACCACCACTAGCCTTCACCAACTTCACCTCCTTCCTCCTTTCACTTCTCGCTGACGCTAGCTACCTCCCTCTTCCCCTGTCGTTGGTGAAACCAGAGAAGCAACAGTTGCTACAACAGTGATGTCGGTGACTTTCTGGTGGAGTTAGCTCATGATGCTGGGCTTGTTTGACTCCTCTCGGTCCAGGCAAGCTCAATCTCAACTTGGCTTAAGCTCAGAACATCCGATTAGTGAGTTATCTTCAAATTTAGTTTAGTTCTGTTTAGGTTTTTGATTTTTTGAACTTTGTTATGGTTTGATTCAAGCTTAATGCCTTTAGAAAAGTTGTTGTATGTATCAATAACTACTCAAATATATTTTTATTTTATTTTTATAATTTATTTAGTTTATGTAAAAAAATTGTATTTTTGATAAATAAATGAATTTTTATTAATTATATGTTTGAATTGGAAATTATGTTAATTAGTATAATTAATTTAAATAATAAGCTTTAGAAATGAGAAATAAATTTTTACTAATTTATAGTAATTTTCAGAAATATTTATTATTATGGTAATTTTTGGATAAATTAGTAAATTTTTATATTTAATTGAATTTATTGTTAATTAGTATGTTTTGAATAATTTTGGAATAATAAATAGTATTAAAATAATTTTTATGAATTTTTTACTGTTTTAACTAATTAATAATAATTTTTAGAAATATATTCAAATAATAATTTTATTTACTGTTTTTGTGATTAAATGAAATTTTAACTATTTTTATTACATATTTAAACTATTTAAATAATTATTTTTGAATTTTACTATTTAATTTCAAATAACTGAAAAATGGATTTTTATTAATATTTTATAATTTATTTGAGATTTATTAACTAATTTGAAAATAATTAGCTTTAAGGTATTTATTATTCAAATAACTTGAATTGAGGTATTTTATTGATTTTTATGGATTTTAATGATTTTTAATATATTATTATTAAATTATTGATTGTTGTGTATTTTGATTCTCGGTTGGGCGAATTGTGTAGTTCGGGAGTCCGACCCGATAAATTGTATTATTGAGAATATTTGAAGTGTGTTTGCTTGTAGGATCAGCTCTACTTTTAATAGAGAGATGTCCATTTTATAGAGGAGACTCTGTCGAATTTTCAGTAGAATTCTCGTAAAATGTGACATCGGGTCAATCCTGAGTTTTTGATTCTTGATCAAGTTGTGTCCTAGATCAAGTCACTCTTTAGAATTTCTAGAAGTACAAAATTAAGAATTCTATTTTAATATATTATTATTTATTTATTTTCTATAGTTACGCCAAGATCAAGACCTATTGGACCAGGCCTGTCTATTTCTTTTAAAGGAGCGCACAACTGTGAGTTATTATTTTATATATGCATTATATGTAGAATACATAATTATGCATCCATATTTTTATAATGTATTTAAATATGAATTATTTTACTAAATGATTATGCATATGTTTGATATATTTTTTATATATATTTAGTATGTATGTGACATATATGTTTGGTATATTTTTAGTATATATTCAATATATGTTTGGTATATAATGGTATATTTCTTTAAAAATGGATGCTATCATGTTTAAATTATGCATTTTATTATTTAATAATTATGAGATTTATTTGAAAGATAATAGTAGAACATGCTACCTAGTGGGTTGTTGTCATGACCCAAAACAGGGGCCATGACCGGCGCTAGGGAACGGGAATTCTTTCGAATCCGGAACCCGTAGCAAGCCTAAAAAAAATAAATAAACTAAACCATGCAATAGTAATAATAACAATATATAATGCAGCGGAAATAAAAATCATAAATATAATAATAACATTTCCATCAACTGGATTTAAGTCAAATCTCATCTCATATATATAAATCTCTTAATACAAATCCAGTTAAAATAATACAATATCTCACATAAATAAAATACATAAAATCCCACAATTCTATTTACAACTACTGCTAGTGTCTAGATTATAAAAATAAGACTCAAGACTCAGGGAAGCAGTTTACACAAAGAAGCCGGGGCAGAAGAAATCCGGCGTATAGGCCTGCTACTGAGGTCTGAAGATGTTGACTCTCCTGAAAAATTGTCAACGGAGGGGAGTAAGACCTCACTGATTGAATTACTATAATATATATACATGCATGCTAAATTACAATGCATACAATCAACAGTATATATCTAATATGTATATACAGGCAATACACACAAATGCAATAAAATCATTTATATATATTTTACTGAAAATCATCGTTTATGAAGGATCAAATAGAACCCTAAGATATCGCAACCTCAAACAGTGTTAGACAACACTCTAGCCATACAGGCTCACTTATCCAAATATATTCACTTAATCCATTTAGACAGTAGACTGGCCCCGAGACACTAAGTCAACCGAGCTCCAGCAGTCTGACTGCCAATGTGATTGGCCCCGAGACACTTGGTCAACCGAGCTCCAGCAATCACACCTCCAAACCATATCTCACACATCAAATAATCATATTCACTCAATATCCACAAATAGTTAGTAGTATAGCCTAAATACTATAGGCGTACCGGTACGTACTCGGTCCTAGTGCCGCCCACTAGGTAGCACGTTCTATTGATATCCTTCATTAATAATATAAAACATTCATTCACAAATATAAATGATGCATGAATTTAAATAAAATAACAATATAAACCACATATATATACTGGAAATATACCAAAAGTAAACCAGGTATATTTCGGGTATATATACGTCAAATAAATCCAATCAAATTATAAATTAAAACTAGAAATATATTTAAAACATTTTAAATATAATTTATTAACAAAACATGCATATAATTTAATATATACCAAAAATATACTTAAATACAAATCACATTATTTATGCATTTTAATCAAAATAAAACATATATTTCTAAAATCATGCATCATAAGCAGATATATATAAAATAGTAACTCACCCTAATGCGCTCCACGAGACGGGTCCGACGGGCCTGGTCCACTAGCCCTCGGTCTCGGTGCAACTAAACAAACAATAAATAACTGACATTAGAATAAACCTAATAGAAAATCCTAGAATTCGATCTAGAGTATTAATTATAGAAACAGGATTAGGGATCGACCGGATATCACGTTTTACGAGAATTCTATCGAAAATCTGGCAGAACCTCCCCTGTAAAACGGACATCTCTGTACTCAAAAGAGTAGAGCAGACCTTGCAAAGAAACACACTTCGAAAAACAAGCTCAACACTCAACCACAACCCCACGGTCGGACTCCAAACTACAGTCTACCAACCGGGGTCCACAATCACAGAATAATTTCAGAAATACCAAAAATACCTTAACAAATAGAAATTCATTTTATAAGTAGAAATTACATAATTAACCTTTAAACCCAGTAAAACCGATAAAAACTCATTTTATTAGAAAAATCGTATATTATATATATAATTGAAAATAATTCACGAAATATAGTTTTAATTAGTTAAAAATACTAAGTAATTTATAGAAATCATTTTTATACCTTAAATAACTATTAAAACCAATTAAATTACATTTTTAGCTAATTTTGTGTAAAATTACCAAAATACCCCTATATATATAAATATACTAAAATTACTTCAAAAATTCACCAAAAATTATACCATTATCCAAAATTAATTTTCTCAACGATATTTATCAATAATATTAATAATTAAACTCAATTAACTAATTAATTTCAAATAAAAACATAATTAACCCTAATTTCCCAAATTACATAAACTTCAATAATTCAAAATAAATACATAGAAATTTATAAAAATTCCAAATAAATTCCTATAATTCATTTCAACACCTAATTTAACCATAAAACACAATTTCATAATTTAAATAATTAATTTCTGAAAATTAGAAAATAATATTAAAATATTCAAAATACCCAAAAATCCAAAAAATCTCCAAAAATTCAAAAAAATTCACACATGTAGATTAAGCTACTGATCAACATTTGTGAAGGAGTTTCCATGAATCAATCAATTCGAAGCTCAAAAAAATCAAAAACCTAATATGGCCGAATTCAAAAATTCGAAACCTAAGCAAATCAAGACCATTTAAGCTCAAACCAAAGCTAGAATCACACTCACCGGAGCTCAAGGAGAAAAAAGAGGCCGGCGATGTCAAAAATGGTGGCCGAAATCTCGAGATGAGAAGAAACAAAGCTTTCGGCCGAAAATGGAAGAAAAGCAATTCACCGGTGCCAGGGAAGGGAGCTGGGGGCGGCGGAGTGGTTGGAAGTGAGGGTGGAGCTGCTGGTGGCACACCGACGGTAGGTGGTCAGGTTTGCAGCGGTGAGGGAAGGATCGAGCGCACGGGAAGAAGAAAAAGAAGAAGAAAAAAGAAAAAGAAGAAAAGAAAAGAAAAAGAAAAGAAAAAAAAAGAAAAAGAAAAGAAAAAAAAAAAAAAAAAAAAAGAAAAAGAAAAATAATAAAAATTTTAATAAAATATTTGAAAAATTTCACATCCACACATATAATTTAATATTTTAATAATTTAATAATAAATAAAAATAATTAAATAACAATAAATTAATAAACAAATAATAAAAATATTAGGGTAATATATATTAAACCCTAATTAAATAAATATTGCACACATACACGGTGTTTAGTATTTTAAAATACGCATGAGTTCATGCAAGTCCGAAAATATATTTAATATAATTAATAATAAATTATTTACGTGAAAATTTCCCCGAAAATAAAAGTCTCGGGAAAATTTTACGTAAAGCACTGTGAATAAAACACAATAATTAAAATAGATTTTGAATACATATCAACTCATGAAAATATCATAATATATACAAAAATTATTAACACTGCATATCCCGGTACAGTGTAAAAATATTTAAAAACACGGGATATTACAGTCTTCCCCCTTATAAGAATTCGTCCCCGAATTCTAAAAAGAAAAGATTATAGGATTAGGAAGGAAAGAGATACGGGTAAGAAGCTCGCATCTCAGCTTCAGTCTCCCACGTATGCTCCTCAACTCTATTGCTACGCCACAGAACCTTGACCATCGGAATCTGCTTCGAATGCAACTGTCGAACTTGATAATCAACGATCGCCACAGGTTCTTCCACAAACGTCAAATCTTCACTCACTTCTACACTGTTGGGCTGTAACACGTGTGAAGGGTCTGAGATATACTTCCTCAACATCGAGATATGAAATACTGGATGCACCTGTGACATACTCGGAGGCAAATCCAACCGATATGCAATAGTGCCAACTCTCTCCAGAATCTCAAATGGTCCAATATACCTCGGTGCTAACTTACCCTTCCTACTAAATCTCATCACACCCTTCATCGGAGATACCTTCAGAAAAATAAAATCTCCAACCTGAAACTCCACATCTCTACGCCTAGGATCCGCATAACTCTTCTGTCTGCTAGTTGCGGTCTCTAATCTTCGTTTAATCATGGTGACTTTCTCTGCAGCATCCTGAACCATCTCAGGTCCAGTCAAAGCTCTCTCACCAATCTCATCCCAACTCAGAGGGGATCTACACTTCCTTCCATACAACGCCTCGTATGATGCCATGCCAATACTGCTATGGTAGCTGTTATTATATGCAAACTCAACGAGTGGCAAATGATCATCCCAGCTACCTCCCAAATCCAAGACACACATCCTCAACATATCTTCCAGTGTCTGGATCGTCCTCTCAGACTGGCCATCTGTCTGAGGATGAAAAGCAGTACTGAAATCCAACCTAGTGCCCATCGCTTCCTGCAACTTCTGCAAAAACGAGAAGTAAACACCGACCCTCTATCTGACACAATGGACACACGTACTCCATGAAGGCACACAATATGCCTTCACATATAACTTCGCCAATATAGCAACTGAATAGATGGCTTTCACAAGCAAGAAATGTGCAGACTTTGTCAATCTGTCTACAATCACCCAGATGGAGTCGTATCCATCCTTCGAACGAGGTAAACCGACCACGAAATCCATAGCTATCCTTTCCACTTCCACTCAGGAATAGGAAGAGGCTGAAGTTTCCAGAAGGCTTTTGATGTTCGGCTTTCACTTGCTAACACGTCAGACACTTAGCAACATAATCAGCGACATCTTTCTTCAATCTGTCCCACCAGTATAGATCTCTGATACTGTGGTACATCTTAGTAACACCTGGATGAACGCTGTAAGCTGTAGAGTGTGTTCCTCTAAAATCTCCTCTCTCAAGTCATCCACATCAGGAACACACAATCTACCACTGATCCATAACACACCATCATCATCAAGTGTGAAATCAGTGAACTTCCCTGCTCGAACATTCTCTGCAAGCTCTTCCAGAATGGGATCTCGGCTCTGAGCTGCTTTAATCCTATCCCTCAATACATATCACACTTTAAACTGAGCTAGCAGTCTACCTGATCTACTGATCTTCATCATCAGACCTTGATCCACCAACAGATGCAACTCTTGGATCAATGGTCTCCTCTCAACACCGATGTGAGCAAGACTGCCTGAGGACTTTCTACTCAAGGCATCTGCTACCACATTAGCTTTACCCGGATGATATAAGATCTCACAATCATAATCCTTCAACAATTCTAACCATCTTCTCTGCCTCAAATTCAAATCTCGCTGCTGAAAAATGTACTTAAGGCTCTTGTGATCAGTAAATATCTCACAAGTCATCCCGTACAGATAATGTCTCCAGATCCTCAAAGTAAAACCACTGCATCCATCTCTAGGTCATGTGTAGGATAGTTCTGCTCATCGCTTCTTCAACTGCCTCGAAGCATAGGCTATCACCCTTCCATTCTGCATCAACACACAACCAAGACCAATTCTAGAAGCATCACAGTAAGCTGTGAACTTATCCACACTATTAGGCAAAGCTAATACTGGCGCTGTGGTCAACTTCTCCTTCAACAACTGAAAACTATTCTCACAAGCTTCTGACCACTCGAATCTAACATTCTTCTGAGTCAAGCGAGTCATAGGGGCTGCTATTCTGGAAAAATCCTGCACAAACCGCCTATAATACCCGGCTAAACCCAAAAAACTTCGAATCTCTGTAACAGAAGTAGGTCTAGGCCACTCAGACACTGCCTCAACCTTCTGTAGATCAACCTGAATACCTTCTTTAGACACTACGTGGTCCAAGAAAAGAAACACTCTCCATCCAGAAATCACACTTTGAGAATTTAGCATAAGCTGATGATCTCTCAGTGTCTGTAGTACAGTCCTCAAATGATATACATGCTCCTCCATACTCCTTGAATATACCAGTATATCATCAATGAAGACTACTACAACTGATCCACATACGGTCTGAATACCCTGTTCATCAAATCCATAAAAGCTGCTGGTGCATTAGTCAAACCAAAAGACATCACCAGAAACTCATAATGGCCATATCTAGTGTGGAACGCTGTCTTAGGAATATCAGATTCACTGATACGCAGTTGATGATAACCCGACCTCTAGTCGACCTTAGAAAAGAACTGTGCACCCTGTAGCTGGTCAAACAAATCATCTATCCTTGGGAGAGGATACTTATTCTTCACTGTCACCTCTTTATTCCTATAATCTACCACGACATAGTGCTGAGATAACCAATCCATTCCTAAAAATAGCATCAAACTCCATCACATCCAACAAAATCAAATCAGTGGGTAATTCGCTACCTCCCACGAGAACTGGACAACCAGAAAGAACAATATCGGTGTCCAAGGAATCGCTCAGAGGAGTGGTAACAGACAAAGGAAAAGCCATCCTCGAAGCTTGCCAACAAGATTTAGAAGCAAAAACAGGAGAAACAATGAATACGTGGCACCCGGATCAAACAAAACCCAAGCATCCAGGTAACAAACAGAAACAATACCTGCCACGACTGCATTAGATGCCTGAGCATCCTGTTGAGTGAGATGGAAAACTCTGGCCTGACCTCGACCTCCCTACTGACTGGTAGAAGCCTGGCCAACACCTCTGGCACCTCCTCTAGTACCTCTACCATGACTCTGCTGTGGAACAAACTGAGTGGAACTCTGATGCTAGGCTGGTGGTAACTGAAATGGCACGGGTGCAGCACTAGCAATCGACTGCTGTGGGAATCGCGGAATCTGCGGCTGCTAATACCCGGAATAAGGACACGATCTGGCATAATGTCCTGTCTACCCGCATCTGAAGCATGTCAGTGGTGTCAGATAACACGGTCCCTGATGGACTCTACCACACGTCTGATAAACACTGGCCGCTGATCCAGAACTACGACCACTGCGCTGCTCGAAGCACCTGGTCCAAATCTGAACGATCTACGCTGACCTCCACGGCCATGTCTACTGCTCCGATGCACTCGCTGCTACTGTCTCTGACTCTGCTGAGTCGGACCTCGCAGCTGACTACTCGAACCAACATGAAAACTAGAATACGGAGTAGCCTGCAATCCACTCGACTGAACTCCCAGATGGTAATAATCAGGCATCGCTCCCTGCCTAACTAGCCTCAGCTCAATCTCCTTGGCTAACTCAATCACAGATTCTAGAGTAAGGTCTGCTGTAGGCATACTAGCAAAAGTTGAACCCAAACCAGTGACATATGTAGTGACTGCAAAATATTGATCTCGCATCAGATCCTCAACATATCTACCTAGACGGAGAAACTCTTGGGTGTACTCCTCTACTGATCGATCACCACGAGAAATACTGGTCAGTCGAAGACGATAACTCAAACGAAGCGGCTCTGGACAGAATCTCCTCATAAATCGCTCTCAGAACTGAGCCCATATCATCGTCATCATATAGGGCTGGATCATATGAATGAACCAATCTAGAGCTGGTCCCTCGACAGAAAACTCAACGATCATGATCCGCTGGTACTCGGTATGAGCAGTCCGAGTCCTAGTCTCGATCGCTTGTAAAAAGTCTAACGGATCAGAAGTACCATCGAAAGCAATCCTGCCAACTCGGGCATAGAACAAAGCTGCCTCAGGGTCAGACATACCCTGCTGATAGGCAGGTTGAACAGGCGGAACAACTGGAGGAACAGGAACATCAAATTCAGGCTCTACAAGCTCGTCGTCCTGTAACTCTCTATGCCTACGGTGACCTCCCGCTCCTCGAGGTCTACCTCTGCCACGACCTCTACGTGTAACTGGTTGCTCAGGAGGTAAAACCTCATCCTGAAAAGACTCATCATCCTCAGCCTCAACGACCGATGGAGCGACACGCGCTCGCCTCCTCATACTGAAAAGACAAACGGAAAGATTCAGACAAAACAGACAATGGAGGAATAACGCAAAAAACTAAAGCAAGGAATACGTATCAAGACATACTCGAACCTAATTCACTGCAGTAGTTACCAAAAGAAAACACAACTTGAAAACTAGGGCCACAACTCACATAACTAAGCCCTGACACAGAACTCCGCTCTGATACCAACTTTGTCACGACCCAAAACAGGGGCCATGACCGGCGCTAGGGAACGGGAATTCTTTCGAATCCGGAACCCGTAGCAAGCCAAAAAATAAAATAAACATGCAATAATAATAACAATATTAAAAGCAACGGAAATAAAAATCATACATATAATAATAACATTTCCATCAACTGGATTTAAGTCAAATCTCATCTCACATATAAACTCTCTTAATACAAATCCAGTTCAAATAATACAATATCTCACATAAATAAAATACATAAAATCCCACAATTCCATTTACAACTACTGCAGTGTCTAGATTATAAAAATAAGACTCAAGACTCAGGGAAGCAGTTTACACAAAGAAGCCGGGGCGGAAGAAATCCGACGTATGGGCCTGCTACTGAGGTCTGAAGATGTTGACTCTCCTGAAAAATTGTCAACGGAGGGGAGTAAGACCTCACTGATTGAATTACTATAATATATATACAATGCATGCTAAATGACAATGCATACAATCAATAGTATATATCTAATATGTATATACAGGCAATACACACAAATGCAATAAAATCATTTTATATATATTTTACTGAAAATCATCATTTATGAAGGATCAAATAGAACCCTAAGATATCACAACCTCAAAACTGTATTAGAAAACACTCTAGCCATACAGGGTCACTTATCCAAATATATTCACTTAATCCATTTATACAGTAGACTAGCCCCGAGACACTAAGTCAGCCGAGCTCCAGCAGTCTGACTGCCAGTGTGATTGGCCCCGAGACACTTGGTCAACCGAGCTCCAGCAATCACACCTCCAAACCATATCTCACACATCAAATAATCATATTCAATCAATATCGACAAATAGTTAGTAGTATAGCCTAAATACTATAGGCGTTACCGGTACGTACTCGGTCCTAGTGCCGCCCACTAGGTAGCACGTTCTATTGATATCCTTCATTAATAAATATAAAACATTCATTCACAAATATAAATGATGCATGAATTTAAATAAAATAACAATATAAACCACATATATATACTGGAAATATACCAAAAGTAAACCAGGTATATTTCGAGTATATATACGTCAAATCAATCCAATCAAATTATAAATTAAGCTAGAAATATATTTAAAAATATTTTAAATATGATTTATTAATAAAACATGCATATAATTTAATATATACCAAAAATAAACCAAAAATATACTTAAATACAAATCACATTATTTATGCATTTTAATCAAAATAAAACATATATTTCTAAAATCATGCATCCTAAGCATATATATATAAAATAGTAACTCACCCTAATGCGCTCCACGAGACGGGTCCGACGGGCCTGGTCCACTAGCCCTCGGTCTCGGTGCAACTAAACAAACAATAAAAAACCGACATTAGAATAAACCTAATAGAAAATCCTAGAATTTGATCTAGAGTATTAATTACAGAAATAGGATTAGGGATCGACCGGATATCACGTTTTACGAGAATTCTACCGAAAATCCGGCAGAACCTCCCCTGTAAAACGGACATCTCTCTACTCAAAAGAGTAGAGCCGACCCTGCAAAGAAACACACTTCAAAAATAAGCTCAACACTCAACCACAACCCCTCGGTCGAACTCCAAACTATAATCTACCAATCGGGGTCCACAATCACAGAATAATTTCAGAAATACCAAAAATACCCTTAACAAATAGAAATTCATTTATAAGTAGAAATTACATAATTAACCTTTAAACCCAGTAAAACCGATAAAAACTCATTTTATTAGAAAAATCGTATATTATATATATAATTGAAAATAATTCACGAAAAATAGTTTTAATTAGTTAAAAATACTAAGCAATTTGTAGAAATCATTTTTATACCTTAAATAACTATTAAAACCAATTAAATTACATTTTTAGCTAATTTTGTGTAAAATTACCAAAATACCCCTATATATATAAATATACTAAAATTACTTCAAATATTCACTAAAAATTATACAATTATCCAAAATTAATTTTCTCAATATATTTATCAATAATATTAATAATTAAACTCAATTAACCAATTAATTTCAAATAAAAACATAATAACCCTAATTTCCCAAATTACATAAACTTCAATAATTCAAAATAAATACATAGAAATTTATAAAAATTCCAAATAAATTCCTATAATTCATTTCAACACCTAATTTAACCATAAAACACAATTTCATAATTTAAATAATTAATTTCCGAAAATTAGAAAATAATATTAAAATATTAAAAAATACCCAAAAATCCAAACAATCTCCAAAAATTCCACAAAAATTCACACATGAGAATAAGCTACTAGGATCAACATTTGTGAAGGGAGTTTCCATGAATCAATCAATTCGAAGCTCAAAAAGAATCAAAAACCCTAATATGGCCGAATTCAAAAATTCGAAACCTAAGCAAATCAAGACCAGTTATGTAATATCCCGTGTTTTTAAATATTTTTACACTGTATCGGGATATGCAGTGTTAATAATTTTTGTATATATATTACGATATTTTTACGAGTTGATATGTATTTAAAACCTATTTTAATTATTGTGTATTATTTACAGTGCTTTACGTAAAATTTTCCCGAGACTTTCATTTTCCGGGAAATTTTCACGTAAATAATTTATTATTAATTATTTTAAATATATTTTCGGACTTGCATGAACTCATACGTATTTTTAAATTACTAAATAAAGCCTATGTGTGTAATTATTTATTTAATTAGGGTTTAATTAATATTACCCTAATATTTTATTATTAATTATTTATTAAATTAATATAATAATATGTGGTGTGTATTTTTCCCACATATTTTATTTATACACTATATTTTAATATATACATATTATTTTATTATTTATTTTTCTTTTTCTTTTTCTTTTTTTCTTTTTTCTTTTTCTTTTTCTTTTCTTTTTCTTTTTCTTTTCTTTTCTTTTCTTTTTCTTTTTCTTCTTCTTCTTCCTCCCCGCGCGACCAACCTTCCCCTCACCGCTGCAAACCCGACCACCTACCATCGGTGTGCCACCAGCAGCTCCACCCCCCACTTCCAGCCACTCCGCCGCCCCCAGCTCCCTTCCCCGACGCCGGCGAGTTGCTCTTCTTCCATTTCCGGGCCGAGAGTGTCATTTCTTCTCACCTCGCGATTCCGGCCACCATTTCATGCACCGCCGGTCTTCATCGACTCCTTGAGCTCCGGTGATTCCAATTCTAAGCTCCTTTTGGCCTGAAATCAAGTGGATTTTGAGGTTTGAGCTAAAACTCAATTCGGTCACATTAGGGTTTCGATTTTTTTGAGCTTCGAATTGATTGATTCATGAAAACTCCCTTCACAAATGTTGATCCTAGTAGCTTAATCTACATGTGTGAATTTTTGTGGAATTTTTGGAGATTTTTTGGATTTTTGGGTATTTTTGAATATTTTAATATTATTTTCTAATTTTCAGAAATTAATTATTTAAATTATGAATTTGTGTTTTATGGTTAAATTAGGTGTTGAAATGAATTATAGGAATTTATTTGGAATTTTTATGAATTTCCTATGTATTTATTTTGAATTATTTAAGTTTATGTAATTTTGGGAAATAGGGTTAAATGTGTTTTTATTTGAATTTAATTGGTTAATTGAGTTTAATTATTGATATTATTGATAAATATGTTGAGAAAATTAATTTTGGATAATTGTATAATTTTTGGTGAATTTTTGAAGTAATTTTAGTATATTTATATATATACGGGTATTTGGTAATTTTACCAAAAATTGGCTAAAAATGTAATTTAATTGGTTTTAATAGTTATTTAAGGTATAAAAATGATTTCTAAAAATTATTTGGTATTTTAAACTAATTAAAACTATTTTTCGTGAATTATTTTCAATTATATATATAATATACGGTTTTTCTAATAAAATGAGTTTTTATCGGTTTTATAGTGTTTTAAGGTTAATTATGTAATTTCTACCTATAAAATGTATTTCTGTGATTTAAGGGTATTTTTGGTATTATCAGAATTGTTCTGTGATTGTGGACCCCGGTCGGTGGACTGTAGTTTGTAGTCCGACCGTGGGATTTTGATTGTGCTCTGTGTAGTTTTTTCGAAGTGTATTTCCTTGCAGGGTCGGCTCTACTCTTTTGAGTAGAGAGATGTCCGTTTTATAGGGGAGGTTCTGCCGGATTTTTGATAGAATTCTCGTAAAACGTGATATCCAATCGAACCCTAATTCCTAATTCTGTGCTTAATACTCTAGATCGAATTCTAGGATTTCTGTTAGGTTTATTCTAATGTCTGTCGTTATTGTTTGTTTAGTTGCGCCGAGACCGAGGGCTAGTGGACCAGGCCCGTAGGACCCATCTTATGAAGCGCAATAATTTGTGAGTTACTATACTATATATATATGCATGCTTAGGATGCATGCTTTAGAAATATATGTTTTATTTTGATTAAAATGCATAAATAATATGATTTGTATTTAAGTATTATTTTTGGTTTATTTTGGTATATATTAAATTATATGCATGTTTTATAATTAAATTATATTTAAAATGTTTTTAAATATATTTCTAGCTTAATTTATAATTTGATTGGATTGATTTGACGTATATATACTCGAAATATACCTGGTTTACTTTTGGTATATTTTCGGTATATAATGGTTTATATTGTTATTTTATTTAAATTCATGCATCATTTATTTGTGAATGAATGTTTTATATTTATTAATGAAGGATATCGATAGAACGTGCTACCTAGTGGGCAGCACTAGGACCGAGTACGTACCGGTACGCCTATAGTATTTAGGCTATATTACTAACCAGTTTGTGGATATTGATTGGAATTGATTATTTGATGTGTGAGATATGGTTTGGAGGTGTGATTGTTGGAGCTCGGTTGACCAAGTGTCTCGGGGCCAATCACACTAGCAGTCAGACTGCTGGAGCTCGGTTGACTTAGTGTCTCGGGGCCAGTCTACTGTCCAAATGGATTAAGTGGATATACTTTGGAATAAGTGAGCCTGTATGCTAGAGTGTTGTCTAACACTATTTCCGAGGTTGCGATATTCTAGGGTTCTATGTGATCCTTCATAAAAGATGATTTTCAATAAAATATATATAAAATGATTTTATTGCATCTGTGTGTATTTGCCTGTATATATATTATATATATATATATATTGTTGGTTGTATGCATTGTCATTTAGTATGCATGTATATATATTATAGTAATTCACTCAGTGAGGTCTGACTCCCCTCCGTTAAGTAATTTTCAAGAGAGTCAACATCTTCAAACCTCAGTAGCAGGCCTGTACGCTGGATTTCTTCCGCCCCGGCTTCTTTGTGTAAATTACTTACTTGAGTCTTATTTTTATAATCTAGACATTGCAAGTAGTTGTGAATTAAATTGTGGGATTTTATGTATTTTATTTAAAGAGATGTATTATATTGAAAATGGATTTGTATTAAAGAATTTATATATATGAGATGAGATTTGACTTAAATCCAGTAGTGAAAATAATATTATGATATTTATGATTTTTATTTCCGCTGCATTATATACTGTTATTATTATTGCATGTTATTTTATTTTAGGCTTGCTACGGGTTCCGGATTCGAAAGAATTCCTATTCCCCTAGCGCCGGTCATGGCCCCTGTTTTGGGTCATGACAATTTAAGCTCAAACCAAAGCTAGAATCACACTCACCGGAGCTCAAGGAGAAGAAAGAGACCGGCGGTGTCGAAAATGGTGGCCGGAATCGCGAGATGAGAAGAAATAAAGCTTTCGGCCGGAAATGGAAGAAAAGCAACTCGCCGGTGTCGGGGAAGGGAGCTCGGGGCGGCGGAGTGGCTGGAAGTGGAGGGTGGAGCTGCTGGTGGCACACCGACGGTAGGTGGTCGGGTTTGCAGCGGTGAGGGGAAGGATCGGGCGCGCGGGAAGAAGAAGAAGAAGAAAAAGAAAAAGAAAAAGAAAAAGAAAAGAAAAGAAAAAGAGAAGAAAAGAAAAATAAAAAATAAAAAATAAAAAGAAAAAGAAAAATAATAAAATTTTAATAAAATATTTGAAAAATTTCACATCCACACATATAATTTAATATTTTAATAATTTAATAATAAATAAAAATAATTAAATAACAATAAATTAATAAACAAATAATAAAATATTAGGGAATATATATTAAACCCTAATTAAATAAATATTGCACACATACACGGTGTTTAGTATTTTAAAAATACGTATGAGTTCATGCAAGTCCGAAAATATATTTAATATAATTAATAATAAATTATTTACGTGAAAATTTCCCCGAAAATAAAAGTCTCGGGAAAATTTTACGTAAAGTACTGTGAATAAAACACAATAATTAAAATAGGTTTTAAATACATATCAACTCATGGAAATATCATAATATATACAAAAAATTATTAACACTGCATATCCCAGTACGATGTAAAAATATTTAAAATACGGGATATTACAGTTGTACTAGAACTGTGTAAGTACCAGTGCTTTAGACTTTAGGATTGATATCATGAGAATGTTTGATATAAGAATTGATTATGGAGATTTATAGTAAGAGAGTGGTGTGACTGTGAGAGCTCGGTTGACCTAGTGTAATGACCCTATATTTTAAATAATATTAAATTATTTTGAGATATACAGTGTTAATAAAATTTTAATATATTATTATTATTATTTGGAATATTATTTATTTATTTATTCTAAGAATTTTGTTTATGTGACATAAATTATTTAGGAGTTTTGTTATTTAAATACGTTAAAGTTATTACCATTACTATTATTATTATTATTATTATTATTATTGTTAATTTGGATAGAGGGACATTTTAGTCTTTTCCTAATAAAAAAAGGGTTCAAATTTCAGGTCAAAGTCATTTTCTCTCTCCCCTTTTCTTTTTTTATTCTTCTACTTCTTCTTCTCCTCCTCCTGCCTTCAGCCATTGCCGACGCCCAAAGCTTCACCAGCACCACCTGCAGCCATCGGATGCCACCTAAGCTTGCCACCACCTCCTCTCTACCTTCTGCCATTGCTTAAAGCCATGGAGTTACTGAAATTTTGAGTGAGACTGAGAGATGCTATAGTGCCACCAACGAGACTCCGGTCACCTCAGCTCCACTTTATGGTGTCGACTAACTTCTCTTGGACTAGTGAGTCCATTTTCAAGCTCTGTTTGAGCCTAAATCCCTTCATTTTTGAGTTTTAGTTAGATTTTTAGTTTATATCTATTTTAGGTTTTATTTTTTTAAGCTTGATATTGATTGATTCATGAATTCTTACTTTACAAATGTTCATCTTGGCAACTTAATCTTCCTAAAAATAATTTTTGTTTTTTTTGAATTATGAGTAATTTTTTATTATTTTAATATTAAAATATTCAATTTTTGATAATTATGTTAATTAATCAGTTTTAATGAAAATTTAGTTAAATTAGTGTTATTAATTTTAGTTAATAATTTTAGAATTATTAAAATAAATTTTAGCGAATTTATATAATTTTTGAGAATATTATTTGTATTATGTAAATATTGAATTAATGAGTTAATTGTATATTTTTGTTGAAATTATAGTTAAATAATATGTTTTAAATGATTTTATAATTAGATAGGGTATTAAAATGATTTTTATAAACTATTTACTATTTTTAACTAATTAAAACTAATTTTCAAAAATTATATTCAAATAATATATTATTTACTATTTTGGTGATTAAATGGATTTTTAATTACTTTTAATATAAATTTAAGCTATTTAAGCTATATGAGTATAGAAAAGTGAATTGTAATATTATATGTTGAATTATTGAAAAAAATTTGATTTTTATTAATATTATATTATTATTTGAAATTTTTAATTAATTATTGTGAAAATAATTATATTTAGTGATTTAATGTTCAAATATTTTATATTTTGGTATTTTGTGGATATTTATGGAATTTAATGATTTTTAATATATTTATTATTTTATGTTGATTTTTGGTGAATTGTGAACCTCGGTTGAGAATTTGTGCAATTCAGGGTCCCAACCTGAGGTGTTGAGCTTTGTGGTATTAGAAGTGTATTTTCTTTGCAGGATTGACTCTACTGTCAGTAGAGAAATGTCCATTTTACAGAGGAGGTTGTCATGACCCAAAACAGGGGTCATGACCGGCGCTAGGGAACGGGAATTCTTTCGAATCCGGAACCCGTAGCAAGCCTAAAAAAATAAAATAAAATAAACCATGCAATAATAACAATATATAATGCAGCGGAAATAAAAATCATAAATATAATAATAACATTTCCATCAACTGGATTTAAGTCAAATCTCATCTCATATATATAAATCTCTTAATACAAATCCAGTTCAAATAATACAATATCTCACATAAATAAAATACATAAAATCCCACAATTTTATTTACAACTACTGCAGTGTCTAGATTATAAAAATAAGACTCAAGACTCAGGGAAGCAGTTTACACAAAGAAGCCGGGACGGAAGAAATCCGGCGTATAGGCCTGCTACTGAGGTCTGAAGATGTTGACTCTCCTGAAAAATTGTCAACGGAGGGGAGTCAGACCTCACTGAGTGAATTACTATAATATATATACATGCATACTAAATGACAATGCATACAATCAACAGTATATATATAATATGTATATATACAGGCAAATACACACAGATGCAATAAAATCATTTTATATATTTTTCATTAAAAATCACAGTTTAAGAAGGATCACATAGAACCCTAGAATATCGCAACCTCGGAAACAGTGTTAGACAACACTCTGGCCATACAGGCTCACTTAATCCAAATATATCCACTTAATCCATTTAGACAGTAGACTGGCTCCGAGACACTAAGTCAATCGAGCTCCAGCAGTCTAACTGCCAGTGTGATTGGCCCCAAGACACTTGGTCAATCGAGCTCCAGCAATCACACCCCCAAACCATATCTCACACATCAAATAATCATAATCAATCAATATCTGCAAATAGTTAGTAGTATAGCCTAAACACTATAGGCATACCGGTATGTACTCGGTCCTAGTGCCGCCCACTAGGTAGCACGTTCTATTGATATCCTTCATTAATAAATATAAAACATTCATTCACAAATATAAATGATGCATGAATTTAAATAAAATAACAATATAAATCACATATATATACTGGAAATATACCAAAAGTAAACCAGGTATATTTCGAGTATATATACGTCAAATCAATCCAATCAAATTATAAATTAAGCTAGAAATATATTTAAAAATATTTTAAATATGATTTATTAATAAAACATGCATATAATTTAATATATACCAAAAATAAACCAAAAATATACTTAAATACAAATCACATTATTTATGCATTTTAATCAAAATAAAACATATATTTCTAAAATCATGCATCCTAAGCATATATATATAAAATAGTAACTCACCCTAATGCGCTCCACGAGACGGGTCCGACGGGCCTGGTCCACTAGCCCTCGGTCTCGGTGCAACTAAACAAATAATAAAAAACCGACATTAGAATAAACCTAATAGAAAATCCTAGAATTCGATCTAGAGTATTAATTACAGAAATAGGATTAGGGATCGACCGGATATCACGTTTTACGAGAATTCTACCAAAAATCCGGCAGAACCTCCCCTGTAAAACGGACATCTCTCTACTCAAAAGAGTAGAGCCGACCCTGCAAAGAAACACACTTCAAAAAATAAGCTCAACACTCAACCACAACCCCTCGGTCAGACTCCAAACTATAATCTACCAACCGGGGTCCACAATCACAGAATAATTTCAGAAATACCAAAAATACCCTTAACAAATAGAAATTCATTTTATAAGTAGAAATTACATAATTAACCTTTAAACCTAGTAAAACTAATAAAAACTCATTTTATTAGAAAAATCGTATATTATATATATAATTGAAAATAATTCACGAAAAATAGTTTTCATTAGTTAAAAATACTAAGCAATTTGTAGAAATCATTTTTATACCTTAAATAACTATTAAAACCAATTAAACTACATTTTTAGCTAATTTTGTATAAAATTACCAAAATACCCCTATATATAAATATACTAAAATTACTTCAAATATTCACTAAAAATTATACAATTATCCAAAATTAATTTTCTCAATATATTTATCAATAATATTAATAATTAAACTCAATTAACCAATTAATTTCAAATAAAAACATAATTAACCCTAATTTCCCAAATTACATAAACTTCAATAATTCAAAATAAATACATAGAAATTTATAAAAATTCCAAATAAATTCCTATAATTCATTTCAACACCTAATTTAACCATAAAACACAATTTCATAATTTAAATAATTAATTTCCGAAAATTAGAAAATAATATTAAAATATTAAAAAATACCCAAAAATCCAAACAATCTCCAAAAATTCCACAAAAATTCACACATGTAGATTAAGCTACTAGGATCAACATTTGTGAAGGGAGTTTCCATGAATCTGTAATATCCCGTGTTTTTAAAATATTTTTACACTGTACCGGGATTTGCAGTGTCAATAATTTTGAATATATATGTGATATTTTTACGAGTTGATATGTATTTTAAACCTATTTTAATTACTGTGTTTTATATACAGTGTTTTACGTAAAATTTTCCCGGGACTTGCATTTTCGGGGAAATTTCCACGTAAACAATGTATTATTAATTATTTTAAATGTATTTACGGGTTTGCATGAACTCATACATATTTTTAAATTATTAAATAAAGCCGGTGTGTGTATATTTATTTAATTAGGGTTTATTATTCCCTAATATTTTATTAAGTATTTAACTGTTTTAATTGTTATTTAATTAATTTTATTTGGTATAAATTATTAAAATATTAATAATTTAATGTGTGTGGTGTATATTTGATGTGTGTAATTTAATATTATTTTAATATAAAGTATAAAGTATATATATATACATATATACATTAAAAATCACAAAAGTTTGCAAAATTACCATTTTTGCCCCCGACTTCATCTTCTTCCTCCCGATTCTCTCTTCCCCATTTCCGGCCGCTGTCATGCCGTTCCTTCACCGTGGGTGTGCCGTCTGGTGTGCCACCATCTTCCCCGACCAGTTTCGCCGCCTGTGGAGGCCGTTTCCGGCGTCGGGAGAGTGATTTTGGCCGGAAAAGCCGAAAATCAACTCACCGTCGATCACGCCGATTCCGGCCACCGTTTTCGACACCGCTGGTCTCTTTCTTCTCCTTGAGCTCCGGTGAGTGTTATTCTAGCTTTGGTTTGAGCTAAAATGGTCTAGAATTGCTTAGTTTTCGATTTGTCAAATTCGGCCTATTAGGGTTTTCGATTTTTTTCGAATTGTTATTGATTGATTCATGCTTAATTCCTTCACAAATGTTGTTCCTAGTAGCTTAATCTACATGTATGAATATTTGTAGAATTTTTGGAGATTGTTTGGATTTTTGGGTATTTTTGAATATTTTAATATTATTTTCTAATTTTCGGAAATTAATTATTTAAATTATGAAATTGGAGTTTATGGTTAAATTGGGTGTTGAAATGAATTATAGGAATTTATTTGGAATTTTTATGAATTTCTAAGTATTTATTTTTAATTATTGAAGTTTAGGTGATTTTGGAAAATTAGGTTAATTCTGTTTTTATTTGAATTTAATTGGTTAATTGAGTTTAATTATTAATATTATTGATAAATATGTTGAGAAAATTAATTTTGGGTAATTGTATGATTTTTGGTGAATTTTTGAAGTAATTTAAGTATATTTATATATATAGGGGTATTTTGGTAATTTTACCCTAAATTGTCTAAAAATGTAATTTAATTGGTTTTAATAATTATTTAAGGTATAAAAATGATTTCTACAAATTATTTAGTATTTTTAACTAATTAAAACTATTTTTCGGGAATTATTTTCAATTATATATATAATATACGATTTTTCTAATAAAATGAGTTTTAATCGATTTTTATAGTGTTTCAAGGTCAATTATGTAATTTTTATTTATAAAATGTATTTCTGTGATTTAAGGATATTTTTGGTATTTCTTGAATTGTTCTGTGTTTGTGGACCCCGGTCGGTGGATTGTAGTTTGGAGTCCGACCGAGGGGTTGTGGTTGAGTGTGGAGTTTATTTTCGAAGTGTGTTTCTTTGCAGGGTAGGCTCTACTCTTTTGAGTAGAGAGATGTCCGTTTTACAGGGGAGGTTCTGCCGAATTTTCGGTAGAATTCTCATAAAACGTGATGTCCAGTCGAACCCTAATTCTGTTTCCGTATTTTAATACTCTAGATTGAATTCTAGGATTTTTGTTAGGTTTATTCTAATGTCGATTATTTATTGCTTGATTAGTTGCGCCGAGACCGAGGGCTAGTGGACCAGGCCCGTCGGACCTGTCTCGTGGAGCGCATTAGGTGAGTTACTATATTATATATATATGCTTAGGATGCATGATTTAGAAAATGCATGTTTTATTTTTACTAAATATGCATAAATAATGTGATTTATATTCAAGTATATTTTTGGTATATAATAAATTATATACATGTTTTGTTAATAAAATATATTTAAAATGTTTTTAAATATATTTTTAGTTTAATTCATGATTTGATTGGATTTATTTGACATATATATACTCGAAATATACATGGTTTATGTTTGGTATATTTCCAGTATATATATGGTTTATATTGTTGATTTATTTAAATTCATGCATCATGTATTTGTGAATGAATGTTTTATTATTTATTAATGAAGGATATCAATAGAACGTGCTACCTAGTGGGCAGCACTAGGACCGAGTACGTACCGGTATGCCTATAGCTTTAGGCTATATTACTAACTATTTGTGGATATTGATTTGATTATGATTATTGATATGTGTGAGATGTGGTTTGGGTGTGATTGCTGGAGCTCGGTTGACCAAGTGTCTCGGGGCCAATCACACTGGCAGTCAGACTGCTGGAGCTCGGTTGACTTAGTGTCTCGGGGCCAGTCTACTGTCCAAATGGATTAAGTGGATATATTTGGAATAAGTGAGCCTGTATGGCCAGAGTGTTGTTTAACACTATTTTCTGAGGTTGCGATATTCTAGGGTTCTATGTGATCCTTCATAAATTGGGATTTTTCAGTAAAATATATAAAAATGATTTTTCTGCATTTGTGTGTATTTGCCTGTATATATATTAGATATATATATACTGTTGACTGTATGCATTATCACTTAGAGTGTATGTATATATATTATAGTAATTCACTCAGTGAGGTCTGACTCCCCTCCGTTGACTATTTTTCAGGAGAGTCAACTTCCTCAGACCTCAGTAGCAGGTCGATACGCCGGATTTCTTCCGCCCCGGCTTCTTTATGTAAATTGTCTACTTGAGTCTTATGTATTTTATCTAGACACTGCAGTAGTTGTAAATTACAGTATTGGATTTTATGTATTTTGTTTTAAAGGAGATGTATCATGTTTAAACTGGATTGTATTAAAAAGATTTTATGTATGAGATGGGATTTTTATTTAATCCAGTTGATATGAATGATATTGTGATATTTCAGATTTTTATTTTCGCTGCATATTTATTATATTTTTATTGTTATTGCATGATTTATTTTATTTTTAGGCTTGCTATGGGTTCCGGATTCGAAAGAATTCCCGTTCCCTAGCGCCGGTCATGGCCCCTGTTTTGGGTCGTGACAAAGTTGGTATCAGAGCGAAGTTCGTATCAGAGTGGAGTTCTGTGTCAGGGCTTAGTTATGTGAGTTGTGGCCCTAGTTTTAAAGTTGTGTTTTCTGTTGGACTACTGTAGTGTATTAGGTTCGAGTATGTCTTGATGAGTATTCCTTGCTGTAGTTTTCAGCGTTATTCCTCCGTTGTTTGTTTTGTCTGAATCTTTCCGTTTGTCTTTTCAGAATGAGGAGGCGAGCGCGTGTCGTTCCACCGGTCGTTGAGGCCGAGGATGATGAGTCTTTTCAGGATGAGGTTTTACCTCTTGAGCCGCCAATTAGGCGTAGAGGTCGTGGCAGGGGTAGACCTCGAGGAGCGGCAGGTCGCCATAGGCAGAGAGAGTTACAGGACGAGGAGCCTGTTGAGCCTGAGTTTGATGTTCCTGTTCCTCCAGTTGTTCAGCCTGTTCAGCCTGCCTATCAGCAGGGTATGTCTGACCTTGAGGCAGCTTTGTTCTATGTCAGAGTTGGCAGGATTGCTTTTGATGGTACTTCTGATCCTTTAGATTTTCTGCATGCGATTGAGACTAGGACTCAGACTGCTCATACCGAGTACCAGAGGATCATGATTGTTGAGTTGTCTGTCGAGGGACCAGCTTTAGATTGGTTTATTCAGATGATCCAGCCCTTTATGATGACGATGACATGGGCTCAATTTCGAGAGCGATTCATGAGGAGATTTTGTCCAGAGCCTCTTCGTTTGAGCTATCGTCTTCGATTGACCAGTATTTCTCGTGGAGATCGATCTGTAGAGGAGTATACCCGAGAGTTTCTTCGTCTGGGTAGATATG